>JARQZK010002895.1:445000-575000 GCA_030704885.1 Cynegetis impunctata | reverse complement strand
CCGTAAATCCTATTTCATCTGACTAATTTGAAAATATCTGTTTCTTGATACTTCTTTTGGTATTGGAATTCTTATTGAGATATTTGGATATATACCTACTATATATGTATCCCAATAATTTGAAAGTGTAGTGTACCCGGATACTTATTTTGGTAATTTGATACTTGATCCTATTTTCATCTGACTAATTTGAAATTATCTGTTTCTTGATACTTTTTTTGGTTTCGAGATTCTTATTAAGATATTTGGATATACTATATGTACTTATCCCAATAATCTGAAAGTGTAGTGTACCCGGATACTTATTTTGATATTTGGATACTTATTCAGATATCATGAAATCCTATTCCATCTGACTAATTTCAAATTATCTGTTTCTTGATACTTCTTTTGGTATCGGGATTCCTATTAAGATATCTGGATACCCTACATGTATCCGAATAATTTGAAAGTTTCGTGTGTCTGAATACTTATTTTGGTATTGAGGTACTTATTTAGATATCCAGATATATTTTATGTATCGGAATAATTTGAATTTATTTGTTTCTTGATACTTCTTTTGGTATCGGTATTCCTATCAAGATATTGGATATCCTACATGTATCCGAATAATTTGAAAGTAGGGGAGACCGGGGCTAGTTATTACAATTTTCATTTGAACTTGTCCTACTACTAAATGATAAAAGTAACAGATATAATTTTTGTCGGCCTTTATTTGTTACAGTTTTGTGTTTATTATGAATGAAACAATCAATTCTAATATAAAATTGAAACCTAAGAAATAATTGTTTTTTGGCATATTGCACGATGTAACAACTTACCCCGTTTTGGGGTAAGTTGTTACTAAGTTGGGGTAAATTGTTACATAATACTTTACACTTAATACATGGATTATATACCTTCAGGCCAGTCTGTCATTTGAATTACAATTATTGATGCAGACGAAAAATGGACTACCGTCAGTACAATCTGAGTGAGCCCAGTTAATACCCCTAGTACACTGTACCCATTGTTCTTCTGGTCAAGAATTTTCGAACGATTCTCCACAAAATGAACATAACGTTTCCTCGTTTTCGGAGTCGCTTGGAGACCTATCTTGGAGAGCAAATTTTTTTTTTTATTTAACCAGTGTCCTAGTTTTTTGAAATATATCTTTTCTTGCTTGCTGTGCTTTCTTCCTTGATTTTTTAGTTCTTCGCTGTTCTTCCTCAAGCTCAAGTTCATTTTTGTTTGGTGTGTGTGTGTGTGTCCAAATTGTTGTTTTTCTTTTCTTACGTCCTCCTTTTTTATATTTTTTCTCTTTGCGGCTTTAGGAGTGAGCCTTATATCTGACGGACTAAAATAAACGATTGGTTGTACACAGCTGCTATCTCCCAGTATTTCTTACACATCCTGGGGAATGTTTCCTCCTTGAGTTTTTCTTTTGTAGTTCCTCATATTAACGCTGAAATCAAAAACAATACCATGAAATTGATTTTAATTCATATAATTAGTTATAAACTATGTTTCTTAGGGCTAAAACCAAAGGAACCTACAAGCATAACACCTGAAAAAGTTGATTGGGGTAAGTTGTTACATCGTAACAACCTGCCCCATGTACGTTGTATCAACTTACCCCGAGGCACATGTTTTTACAAATTCATTGAAAAATCTTTGAGTGTTAAAACTATATAACTAAGTTATACATACAATGAAAGCTTATACTACCAAATTTTATGAAATTGCTACATTTAATAATGAAGAAATAAGATAAACAAACTTACCTGAGAAATTGAAATCTCACAAAAACACGACAAAATCATAAATTTCGTTTCAACTATCAGAATATCCAACTCAGGACGGCCATATAACAACTGATCATAAACTAAAAAAAGGAAACACACGTGTTTCATTCCTCCCTGAAGTATGTGTCAGGGAGGCGGGCAGCTTGAGTTTGGGATTAACTCCTTCAGCCAGATCAGAGGATACACTTGTATGTACAAGTGCATTAAGGATAGGTGAGACGGGATATTTATGGAACATAGGAAGTGTGGGTAGGGTTCAGAGGATTAATACTGGCCCAGCATTCGCCTTAAAAGTTTGCAAGCAGTGACTTACATTACCATGAGAAAACCTCTGAAAAAAACTCATGGCAGACCAGTCGGCCCCGGGGTTTGTACCCGAGACCTCCCAAATACTAGCCAGCGTACCTAACGTACTCAACTAACTAGCTTGGTAATCATTCTTCATGGCGACTGATATACATTTAGAGAATAGCGGTAACGCCCGAAGATGACCGAAAAAATCGGTTGTAACAACCTGCCCCTGTAACAACTAGCCCCGGTCTCCCCTATCGTGTGTCTGGATACTTATTTTGGTAGTGGGATACTCATTTAGATATCCAGATTAGGGATGGCGATCTGAGATCGATTCATCGAAGAATCGATTTCTCGGGCCAAAAAAATCGATTTTTTAAATCGATATGTACTGCTGAATCGATTCAGTGAATCGATATTTCACCCTTGAAAATCGACATTCGATTTTTTCTGTTTTTTTAAAAACCTAAAAATTATTTACAATCAGTTGAATGTACCCGTAATATTACGGTTAGACCGCTGGATCCCAGTAGACTTGACAGACTGTTGTTTTTAAAAACTTGATATTAAGCATTGGGAGCTATAAGCTATATAGTCTATTTTCTTAACTTTTTACTATAACAAAATACATTTAGAAAATAAATGTCCTTCTTTTATACCTGATATGGTAATAAAAATGATTTATTATCGAATTTCTTGAACTAAAAAATCCCTCATTTTTACTGATAAGAGATGGTTTCTTATGTATCTTTCTTGTTTTCATAAAATGGAATTATATTTACAATGTAAATACAAACTTGAAGAAAAATCGATTTTTCAGAAATCGATGTTTTAGACCTCGATTTTTTTGTGAATCGATTCATTAGGTTACGATTCGAATCGATTTAAAAATCGATCTTCTTCCGAAAGAATCGACATCCCTAATCCAGATATATTTTATGCATCTGAATAATTTGAAACTATCTTGTTTCCGGATAGTTCTTTTGGTATTGAGATTCTTCTTTTGGTATTGAGATTCTTCTTTTGGTATCCAGATATACCTACTATATCTACCAATGTATCCGAAGGCATTATTCAATATATTTCAAATTGTGTATCCAGTGCCTGTAGGTATAGGTATCTGTGAATCATTTAGAAATCATCAAGTAGGTACTTTATATTTAGGTGGATATAAGTACTGCAGATACTTTATGTGTAGGTACCTATCTAAACATTTTTGGCATACAGATACCTCTTCTAATGCCAGAATTCTAATCAAAAACCTCTTCGTATATAGGTATATATTCAATAAAATATTCGATTGTTAATGTTATGTGTAACATGTTTACTTCAGGAATATAATTAGTCATTCATTTTCTCTCAAGTTAATTGTAAAAAGTAAACTTCATATATATGTTATGCAGTTAACGATAGAATTAAACACTGCTACTAACGGGCATTACAAAGGAAGACTATAAAAACCATTTATTATTACCTATAAGCATTATGAGCTATGTGTCAGTTAAGTATCTACACTTAGCTAGTAGATATTGCTATAGACGGGTATCTCATTTCCGGAGAGAATTGATTAAAAATTTTATAACAACTAATTACGATTCATTCAACTGCGCTGAATTTCCATAATAACTACTCGTTGGAGAAAACTTATCAACAAAATGCAGCAAGTAGCACCACCTAACCATAATCGTAAAACTAAATCGACATGCACTCGACTATTTCCCCTATCCTTATCGGCAACAATAGAAACCATAGGAGAGGTATGTGGACAATAAAACCATACGTAAAGTGGTGGGGATAAATGCGAATGACGCTACGCCTCATTTACAGCGACGGAGACATAGCGCATTGTAGGGGCGGGGTCTCGGAGCATACCGACCTGTTTGTGGGCGGAGCGTATGCAGCATCCCTGTGCGTGTTATTCTGGAACGTCAGATGCATCACAAACCGACGGTAAGAGAACGTTTTTAGCTCTGTCGGCGGTTTTGTGAACTATATTTTGTGGTTTTGAGGTATCTTGCGTTTTTTTTAGTGTCGGTGACGTGGTGTGTCAGTTTTAGGAGAGTGTTTGAATTTTCGACGAAAGTTGGGAAGAGCACTTTGGATTATATTGCAGATTTGTTATCAGGTAGGTGATCTTTCTATTTCTTCAGAATGTTTTGACAATTCTGTCAATTGTGTTTTCTGTTTGTTTGAAGAAGGTATCGAACCTCATTTAGTCTTAGTGAACCTAAATTAATAGAATAGGTACATTAAAGAAAAATTCCAAAATAAGTACTCAAGTATAAATTTAATTCATATTTGTATGAATTGGTTGATTTTCGTAAGTGTTAATTAAGCTTGAATTAGTCAGATATGTGTGTGTCAACATAATCTAGAAATCAAATTAATCTAAAATTGTCATATTCATTAAAATCTTTATATACCTAGTGAATATTTTGAAATAATTTTAACAATATAATGAAAAGTATTAGAGTAACTGTGGAGAATTATTATTCTGAAATACATTATTTCTGTCATTGTATAAATAGTTCATGTCATTAAGTAGGGGAGACCGGTATCAATTGTAACAAAATTTACTTAATAATTTTTTTAAAATTAATCTTACTTTTTGAAAAGATGATTTCACTTCTATAAGATTATGTACTAAATTGGCTATTTCCTTCAAAAATTAAAACTCACAAAAATGATGTTGTTATCAAGTTAATGGATTTTCCAAGATTCTTCGACAACTGTTACAACTGACACCGACTTGGTGTCAATTGTAACAAGTGTGGTGTCAATTTTAACAATCATGGGTAGTGACAGGGTATTCAAGAAAGTTTCAAAAATAAATTTATTTTTTACACAGAGTTATAAAAATGGCATTGCATAAAAATTTAAAGAATAAAAATATACAGAAGACTAAAAGAAAAATAATATAATGAAAACTAAAAGAACAAGAATATAATGATTTCATTATCCTTCAGAATCAGATTATAGTTTGTGCAAACATAAAATGGACTTTTGTCCGTGCAGTGTAAATGTGCCCATTTTTTGCACATCCTACATTGCAACCAATCTTCTGTGCTCATTGAATAGGGTTCAGAACACATCAAACATATAGTGTCATCATCTGAAGAATCGGAGGAGTAATTTTGCACGGTCTTTTTCTTCATCGCTTTCACTCTTTTACGCCTCTTTTCATTAGTTGACATTCCAGTTTTTTTTGTGTCATCTTGGCCAATTTTGCGTTTTACTGCTGAGTTTTTCTTCGTATTTTGTCCTTCAATTGAGAGCATTCACGAAACGGTTTAATGAAACATGGCACACTTCATACTCTTCAGCGATTTTTCTAACTGATTGATTATTATCAATCACTTCTTTAGCTGCTTCTTCATAAATAATTTTAGGTAATAATAGGGTTTTACCATTTTTCAGCGTGAGCTGTAAAAAATTATTTCATCAGAAAAGTAAATACAGGTGTCAATTGTAACACGTTACAATCGACACCCTAACACGTGTTACAATCGACACCTTACAACCTTGAATTATGTTGATTACATTTCTATATTTTTTATGAGAAGAAGTAAACAAATAGTCACTGATAAATAAAGCTAAAACTATAATAAAGCCAACCCTTACCTTAAAATATAGTCACTATAAAGAATTCAAGCTTGAAAAAAAAAATTGTGGCACCGCGGATATTCACTTTCACAGCGTTTTATAAACATTCGTCTACTAAACGGCCGGCGTTATCGTAACGTTCAAACTAACTCAATTACATACTACCGAATAGCTCGTTGCTCTATTTGTCACTCTTGTTTCACTAAAATTCATAGAGATGTCGTTGTTATCGGCCATGTTACTTTCGACACCTGTTACAATTGACACCGGTCTCCCCTAGGTATAATAATCAGAGATTAGCATTATGTAATAACTTTTATCTGTGTATCCAAGTAATACATCACAAATTAAATTGAAAGGTACCTATATCAATATAGGTACAGCAACACAAAAAAATAAAAACAAAACTAAAAGGTTCGAAAACAAAACTTTCTTTTTGAAAAATAATTTTATCCAAACTAGAAATAAGTAGGTAGATAACATTGTTAGTTATAGTAGTTTCTATCGAACCCATATTGAGGTTTGGTTACCTTCCAATAGTTTTACATACCTACTTTCAAAGGCTGGGGTTGTAAATGAAGGAGTATTATTAAGTTTTAATTGAGGAAATTGTATATTGAATATATAAAATATTTTAATGAGTATCTACCTACTATACGTGCAGTGGTTTAGCTAACTGAAAACAATAAATTCGGAAAAATGCAATTTTAATTACTTTATAATTAACTCCTGTTATTATTCATCATTATACCTACCATCAGATGTATTCATAATATAATTATGAATAAATATTATGATGGTCTTGGCGAATTATTATTATTGATTAATGAGGAAAACACTATATTAATACATAAATATGGAGCAGGTGATACGTTGGTTAATTGACAGTACTAGTACCTATACGTATCTACTATCATTTTCCAATTACTATTTAAATTTTGTCCTCAGATTAATTGAAGAGTTACTTATATTTTATTGTTTGTATAGGTAGTATTCATCAGTTGTCTTTAACTAGGTTGATACCTATAGAATACCTACATTTAAAACAGACGAGAGGTGTCGTGGAACATCTGGTTGTAACGAATTTCCTTTCTCTATAAATTACCTATGAATATTAAATAGCGGACACAATGAAAGAAATTAACAACGTAATTGAATGAAAAAAATACTACAGTAAGAACAGGTTATAAAATTGTTTTCAAATTTATGAAAATGAACATTTTATTATTAAAATATATGAACTTAATCAGTACCTACATTTAATCCTTGTAATGATTGGTTTGTGTTAACCAAAGTAGGATACATATGTTTGCGGCTTGAATTTATTTGTCTCAACAGTGGTTTTATATCTTGTTGTGAATTTTGCTGGATCATTGTTAATTATTGAATAAAATTAATGCAAAAGAAACTGTAGCAAAATTTCTGAATTCTTATCTGAAAAAGTGATGTTGAAATAGCTACTTTTTGTATGAACAAAAGTTATAAATGCTAAACAATTTATTTTATTCAAGTATTCCTTCCGATCTCAGATTATAATTATCTATACAAGAGGTAGTTAATTTAAAAAAAATTGTAATCAATTCTCCACGTCAAAGTCGTCCTACGTAATTTATAATGAAGTACTGAAAATATAATCTACATAACATAATTTTATAGAGTATATCATTCATATATACTTATAATTACTTGATTTCATCATATGTAGCCTCAACTTCTTCTGAATCACTTTATAATTATGTTACACATTTTCAGGAATACTTAGGTTTCATTCGCAAAGTGTCTAGAGTATAAAAAATTAATTTTTTGCGAGTTGTTCACTTTAAATGTTCAGTATATACGATTTTATGAAAAATTCACCATTTTCTTCAACTGTAACAAAAATTTCAGACCACTGCATTCCTTCGCTTGTGAATGATATTATTGGGCAGTATATAGTGTTGCACGCTTTCAACGTCTAATAGAAGTTTCTAGTCTACACTTAACAACAAAATAAATTATATAATTTTTTTTCTTTGAAGAATGAATATGAGTATATTGATCGTTGTAGTATAAATAAATATTAATTGGATTTTAATTGATAATGTAAAAATTTCTTTAACTCGATAAATTTGAACAATTATATAAGTTGTATAATCAACGTAAATAAAAAAACTAATAGAAAAAAGCAAGCGTTGCGAAGCAGAAATTAAGTGATGACTTATGTCAATCTGGCGTGCTGGGTTCGAGTCCTGGGTTAGGCATGGATGTTTGTGTATGTCCATTAGTTTTTGTAGTTCAATTCACTAAATTAGTGGTTGGGCAGTGGAATATGATGTTTATAACCACATGTGCCGCTCGGAAGCGGCGTTGAACTGTCCATAAAGTAAAAAAATCGAATATAAACTTATCATTTGAATTTTTAGTGTATGTTCCATAAATGTGTATGTTACCTAAAAGTTTCTCGTGATGTATCATCATGAATTTTGCACAATCTTTGCACGTCATGTTGAAATCAACATAGTTATTCTTTCAGTTCTTCAATGAGATCAGAATCGCTAGTATTTGAGTAATTTGGTACTGATTTTATAGGATTTAGTTTTATTGGTATACAATTTCGAATTTTATAAGCTGAAATGAAATTTCAAATGAACTTGAACATAGAAAAGCCCAAAAAGATAAAAAAACTTTCAACAAAATTATCAGATATTACAGAAATAGGTACCTACTGACATTTCTATAAAAACCAGTAAGTAAACACGTTCAAAAAATTAAATGGAAACTAAAGGGAATTAATGAATGAAGCAAGGTGTTGTTGAAAATTATTGATTGATATTAATTTAAACTTCAGGAAGATCTGTTTAATACTTCATCGGTTCTCTACCTATACTCAATTCTCGCACAAAAAAAACCGAACTATTGATAACTATTAACACAGAACTTTCTATACCTAGATCCTAGACCATCAAATATAAAAGAGACCCCTATAGCCCATAGTTAAACTTTCTAATATTCTTTCATAATATTCCCAAACGACTGTGATAATTACCAGACGAGGAGCGTAGCGACGAGTCTGGTAACACAGGACTTTGGAAATATGCTTTTTCCACGATTTATACATACTATTTTTTCTCCGATCGTTGATTTACATTTAAAAAATTAATTAAAAAATATTTCATCCAAGATGTAATCAAGTAAGTTTAAATAGGTTTCTCTATGTTCATATTGAAATATAGAAGTGGTAACCATGGAAATTACTCTGTTATGACAAAAGTAAAATAATTTTAAAGCCGGTTTTGTTTGATTCGTTGTATTTTATAAGGAATTAAAAAAGAATTAGTAAACATGAACACTGATAGTGATTATTTGTTGTCTTGCACGGCTCCTGAACTAGTAGAAGCCGCGAACGTGGCTTCACTTAATTTACTTCCGGCGAAATCCAGAGAGAAGTATGAACTTGCGTACCAACGCTTCATGAATTTTTGTAGAAAAAACAACAGTTTATCCTTTTCTGAGAATGTACTGATGGCGTATGTTGCTGAATTGGCTAAAACAATGAAATCTTCGACGTTGTGGGCACATTATTCCATGCTTCGATCAACTTTGTCTGTTCAAAATAATATTAATATTGCCCAGTACCAAAAACTGAGAGCAGTTTTGAAACGTCAAGCTACAGGATACAAAAAATGTAAATATTAACAACAATTATAAAAGTTAAAACCATACTTTGTTTCATTTTAATGTAATAATCCATTTGTTACATTACCGCACGCTACAGCAGTGCGGTAAGAATATTACCGCACTGTTATTTTCTAATTGCTTAGCAACTGACCACTATTCTGGAATGTTGAGCTTTGCGCATAGAAAACAGGTCAAAATATTGCCACTTTTCCCACGATCGGAGAAAAAAGTTTTTGTATGTCAGGTAATGAAATAGATTCATTTGGAAGCAGCGTCAAACTCTAGGTGCCTTGTGATGAGAAGAAAAATTAAAAAAAAAAATGGAAATATTTTCATAAAAATATATACGATTGAATCAATGAGAAATAATTCTAAATTTATATTTATTTCTTAGTACCACTGAACACGATGCAAAATCTGGTGTATTTTAATATCGAATCATGTTGTGTAACTAACGGCCTCCAGAACTAAATCATAATCATATTTTAATTCGTCTTCTATCTCACAGGAAAAGATTGATGATTTCCAAATGTTACGTAACGAGGTTAGGTTAGAATTGATATTTGAAGAAATTTTAGGGCCGGAGTTCTCTCTAGCCCGTCGGATAGGCACTGTACATACAGATAGATATTTATCAACGTTTCACGCTAAAAAAAGGCAGTTTTGCGAGAAAGGAACTGATCTTGATATGAAAAGATTATCATATTATCAAAGATTATGAAACACAGAAGTCCAAAAAAGCGCCTATCATCTTTGAAAGAATAAACATGCTTTCTGTATCTTTCTGATTTGGGTTCACTATATTAGACATTTTCTCTTATAATAGGTGTAATTGCAGTAGATGTAAGTTACAAAATACTTTCCTAGTTCAGTATAAAATTTGGTAATTAAGAGTCATTCATTATCATAAAATTCACCATGCAATATTGATTAAATCATAAAATCTCACATGGAGTTGTTTAATCTCTTAAATATATATTCACTTGTCATTAATTATTTTATTTATTATTTATTTAAGAATAATTTTAAATGAATTAAATCAATCAGTTATTCTCTTTAAATGTAGGCACCTACGTATGAGCAAGCAAGTACAGTGTGAATTGTAGAGAAAATCACTGTTAACTTCTCAAATACCGTTTTTTATTGAATTTATTTATTCATTGTACTATATAAAAACGATTCAATAACTCGATTTGAAGGATCAAATGCGTGTATTTTTTGATAATCTTCTTATCCTCGTGTGTTCATCTGAACTACAACTTTGTAGGTACTTATGTACCTACATCCAATTGTTAGTCATACTTTCTCCGAAAATTTTTGCACTGTATAAAAAGTCAACAGTAAAGTGTGAAATTGATTTTGATATCCGTTTTAAAACCTCCTGGAAGAGGAATTGTGAAGATTTTTTTGATTTTATATATATATATATATATATATATATATATATATATATATATATATATATATATATATAAAATCAAAAAAATCTTCACAAATGTTAGAAAGGCAGACAAGAATTCCGTCGGAGCGCCCATCGATGCTACTATAGGACAAGACTGGTTTATGTATTTTTGGGAGAGAATAAAATTTAGGAATCACCCCATTATAGGTGGTTAGTCTTTTTTTTTGTGATGTTATCAATTTGACCTGAGGAGAACAAAGATTTTACTAAAAGATTACATTTAGATTGTATCTGTTGTGAGGGATCCTTAGATAAAAGAATATAAGAATCATTGTTCTCGATCAAGTCATTTGTGAGTGAAATGTATTGATCTTTGTCCATGATCACCGTGACATTACCCTTGTCCGACTTTGTAACTATTAATTGTGGATGTTGTATTAAGAATTTTTTTGACTTATCAAATAAACGTTGAAATTGTGAAGAGGAATTATGAGAGTCATTCACAAAATTAGTGATAACATTAGTGGATCTAGCAATTGTCAATTTTCGGACATGTTCATCTGGAATGGATGAGGTGATGTAATCAACATCTGCCAAGATAGATTTTATAGAGAAATCTTTGTCTCTTAAACGAGGTTCTATGCTGAACTTAGGTCCTAATGCCAAAAATTGTAACACATCAGAAGGAATTACAGTACTCGAAATATTTTTTGACCATTCAGGTTTGACAATTAAACTATTTTTGGATTGTAAAAGTGAAAGATTATTTAATTTAGTAATATTAGATGATTTTATTTTATGGAAAAGAGTAAGATATTTTGACTGCTGTCTCGCAGAGAATTCAACAAAAAGCAACTCGTTCGTTAATGGGATTATCTCAGTCCTTAGCACGATCAACCTATTTTCAAGAATTTTCATCAATTTATGATTCATATCAATTTCTAAATTTAAAAGCTTAGTTCCTAACCTTAGACATCTTCGTGATATATCACAGAAATTGATATCTTGACTCTGCAAAAGTCTATTGATGTTCTGAGTTGAATGTGTCAAATGGTTTGGTGAGATTCGTAATGATCGGCACTTCAATAGGAAACATCTTCTATTATATTCTTTGGCTAGTTTCATCTTTGTACGAGACCATAATTTTAGCTTGATAACCACTGTTGTTCCAAAAGCTTACGATTTTGATAATGAATATATATATATATATATATATATATATATATATATATATATATATATATATATATATATATATATATATATATATATATATATATATATATATATATATATATATATATATATATATATATATATATATATTATATATGAAAATGAATCCTTATTTCCCTTGGTCCCGCTATCACGCTTGAACGGCTGGACCGACTTCACTAATTCTTTTTTTGTTTGTGTTTTCTATTGTCAGAAGAAGGTTCTTATGAAAGAAAAAATTGAGAAAATTGCGCGGGAAATTAGAAAATTTGAGAATAATCAAAAACAATATAAAATTATTTCTAAAATTCTTTTTTTGTTGTGTTTTTTATTGTCAGAAGAAGGTTTTTATGGAAGAAAAAATTAAGAAAATTGCGCGGGAAGTTAGAGAATTTGAGAATACTTAACCACCATATAAAATTATTTCAAATCTATGTCATTTTTATTTTGTCATGACTTAGAATAGAAAAATTCATATTACTCTCAATTGTTTACCCTTCTACGATCAACCCCTATTTTTGCATCTTTTCATTTTTTAAAATTTTATCCACAGATCCGCAATAGGGCTGCAAGATGGCAATCGAAAATAACAATAGTCGGTTTGAAAATAGGTCGTAATATATTTTTCATACTCCCAATGATTAACATTTTTGCCGGGTCAGATAGATTGATAAATATATAGTTAGATAGATAGATAGATAGAAATATAGATAACTAGATAGATAGATAGATAGGTAGATATACATCGGCAGATAGATGAATAGATAGAAAGATAGATAGATAAAAATAATTTATATGACAGAACGTTTGCCCGATCAGATAAATTGATAGATAGATATGCAGATAGATAGACAGATAGATAGATAGATAGTTAGATAGATAGAAAGATAGATAACTATCTAAATAGATAGATATATAGTTAGATAGGTAGATATACATCGGCAGATAGATGAATAGATAAAAATAATTTATATGGCAGAACAACGTTTGCCGGGTCAGCTAGTATATATATATATATATATAGGCAGATAGATATAGATAAAAATAATTTATATCAGAACAACGTTGCGGTCAGCTATATATATATATATATATATATATATATATATATATATATATATACATATATATATATATATATATATATGTATGTATATATATATATATATATATATATATATATATATATATATATATATATATATATATATATACATGTATATATATATATATATATATATATACATGTATATATATATATATAGATATATATATATATATATATATATATATATACCTATATGAATAAACTTTTCACTGGTATATATTGGCACCACCAGCAGCGCTCATCAGATCAAGTGAGCTGAAATGGTATATGGATATTTCTATAAGAATAACAGAACCATCAAAATTTGAGTATATTTAGTAAATATTTTCGAGTCTTCAATCTTTTGGGCAAGGCGGTGACGGGGAGTTATGTAAGTGGAAATTCTTAAAATCAATGGTATATTCGGAATTCAGCTTTCTGGAGCTTTTTGGAGGGGACATGGAGCTAAAAAAAACTACTTCTTCAGTCTAAATTGAGTTAGAGCATTGCAAGTTTATACAAGCATTAAGTTGATGCTGAAGAAGTGTATTTTGGTGATATCAACTTTATTCTTCAGCTTAGAGGCGCTTCGAAAATCAGTCCGCTACAGTCAGTTGAAGCTGGAATTAGCCGCAGATTGCACAGTTTTTCGTTTTCTATTACTTTTCGAAAAAAAACTCTTCATTTTCTCGGAAAAGGCGGTAAATGTTGGGAAATGCTAGCAAGTGAAGTAAACATGCTTCAAACTACCCAATTGCCGTCAATCAATGCCACAACTCGGCAAGAATCAATTGCAGGGAGGCCAAGGGTCTCAAATTTCAGTCTTCAACATTTTTAATTCTGAAAACTCTATACAGGAAATAGATCGAGGGATATGCAAGTTTTCAAATTTGATCTCGTTTACTCAGAAAACTAAAACTCATTTCGAAAAATGTTTAATAATCAGAATAATAGAGAAAAGATAATGCCGAGTTCCAGCCGACGCCCGGAGCGCGTCATGGCCTAAATTAGCCACCCTCACTCTCCAGTCTACACCACATTCCCGGCTGGTAGGTAACATGCATTTTCTCAAACTCCCACAGCTCCTGAACAACAATCAAAAGAGAAGTTCAGAAAGTTTTGAGAGGCAAATATTACGTCAAAATTTAGGGTTTATATCTTTCAAAAACGAGCTAGGACTAAAAATAATGGGCAGTGGACGACCCAGTAATTCAGCAAGACTCAGCTTCATGTTAAGCCTAGAACAAAATTGACAAATATTTGAAAAACCTTCTGAAAATAAGTACCTGATGGAAATTCACTGAAATTTAATCCGATGATAATTTTTTTGAAATCACATTCAAGAGTTGATTGCAAAAAAATTATACAAAAGTAGGGGATAGAAAATATTTTAATATCTTAAGCTTCTCAAGAACTGAAAGCATTTTATTTTTTTTATACTAAAAAAGTACATGTTGTTAAAGAAAAGCTAGAGAAGGATAGAGTTATCATTCAATTACTTGTAAAGGCTGGAGAAGCCTCTATTGAACTATTTTATGGAACTCATATGGTACTTCAAAAGCAATCCATTCCAAAATAACTATATTTAGGAAACAAACAACACATTAATACTACAATACAGTATAATGTTATTCAAGTAAATATGTGATTTCAAAGTAATTGCAAATATCTAGTATTAGTAAATCCGGATTCTGGAAGTTACAAGGAGTAGTTACAAAGAATGAGTTTCAATTCAGCCTCCGCAGCTGAAATTCCAAAAATTTCCCTGTTTTAAAACAATACGTAACAATTTCCTATATAATGGACTTCAAACGTAATTGTAACATACCAAGCTCGTAACCACGCCAGTATATTAAAGAGACTAAAGACTTTAGGAGAGTCTCAACACCATTTAATTGATTGCGATAAAAGAAACAGAGACGGATCAAGGTGAACGTACTATTGCTCTTTGTCGTACGGAATTCTTATGCTTATTAACGTCTTTGAAGAAGCTTAGAAAATAGTTCAGGATTTCGATGCCACATTTATCTTTGAAAGAAAATGATACCCAAAGTTTTTGAACTTTTATTGCATTCGTCTTCAGGTTTCGTTTCGACATATTGTTTGACGACATTTCCAACTTATTTTCAGTTACGAAAAAATACGTAAGTCATGTTATGATACCTAATTGAGGCTCCTTACTCTTCTATTGGAATAATCAAAACAACTGGTATTCAATATTCCCAAAAAACCTTGCTTTTTATCAATCGTAATTAGCAAAGCATGATCGGTAACGTTTCAAAACATTTTCATTTTAATAACAGAAATGCTGTGAATTAAAAAATATATAGAATTAATTAGAGTAAAAAATGAGTACCTACCTACATAATAGCTATATGATTTATTGTACCAAGCAACTAAAATATAATGTATTTTTTTTGCAAAATCAGCCTTATTTTGAGGAAATGTTATGCAATAACAAAAACCTGACTTTTCTGAAAAAAAAAATGAAAATAATTTAGGATTGTTTAATTTTATCGAATTAAATAGAAAGAATAATAATGTGAAAAGTATAGTGAATTTTACGCGTTCAATGAAACAGAACAACCTATATGTATATATATATATATATATATATATATATATATATATATATATATATATATATATATATATCTCTCTCTCTCTCTCCCTATATATATATATATATATATATATATATATATATATATATATATATATATATATATATATATATATATATATATATATATATATATATATATATATATATATATATATATATATATATATATATATATATATATATATATATATATATATATATATTTGAAGAAATGATAATTGGTTATATGGAAAATTTTAGGAAATATGAATAATTCTCTTCTGAAGTGATATTTCAAACTATGATCCTAAAAATTTCCATGTTTTTACTTGATTGATCTTCACCTACTTGGCAAATATTTTAAATCCGCTCCTGTCAGAAGCTCATTCACTCAGTTTACGCAGACCTTTCGTAGACAGTTAATACACATTTAATTTGTTAATTGCTAATTGAAATCGTAGTGGAGGCATTCAATTTAATTAATTCCAAATTCATTTCAATTATCTCGAGACAAGAGAGGTAATTTGCAACTGCGACAACTCGCTTGTACTGCTCACAGTTGATTAACAAGTCTGCCGGATTTTAACTTGATATTTTATATTTGATCCGCATTTTGGCTTATTATTGAACTCACAGAGAAGTTTACGTATTGTCGAAACATTTCAATGATGAACATTTTGTTCTGTTTTTCGATGTATCTATCTATGTGTTACCGTTTTTTCATGTTGATTTCTCCTTATTCAATATTTTTTGTAAGTTTTCCGAAATATCATGCATAATGAAGAGTAGAATTTAATTACAACAAATTTGTGGAAATAATTTTTTTTAAATGTTTTTTCTTATTTTGAGAAATTAGACCAGAGTCAAAATTTTTTCAAGAAAATTATTAAACAACTTTCCAAGGATTATATGTATTCCCCGACGAGAATTCTACATTTACCATACAATAGTCAATCATAGAAATGTAACCCCGATTCAAAATCTGCATACAGCTGTTTCGATCTTATTAGATCTCATCAGTGCTGCTTATTTGACTCGGAGTGAATTAAGAAATTTCTAATTGTTCCCCAATACAAATCGCGGTCGGGATCTGGATAACAACCCAGAGCCATCAAAAATATTGGAAACCAACAATTATATATTGAATAAATCAACAAAGTTTGAGAGTATTCAAATGATAATAAATTTATAGCAATGAATGCTTTGTGGTAATTAAAGTAGGGTTAAATTTTATGTTAATGTCTCGAAAAATAGTGGTATTGTTTTTTTGCAGATTTTTCTGGATCATTGATAATTCTTCAATCAAATTCATTCAATAGAAATTTTAAGAATGACTCTGAGATTTTTCAGAAATTTTGATGTTGAAATAGCAACGTTTTGTATGAACAAGAATAGAAAATGTTACAAAATTCAATTCATCTAATAATTTTTTCGGTTCCTGAAATTATAAAATTCCCTACTACAATATCATACGTAATCTATAATAATACACTGATATTTTACTCAAAATTTATATTTTTATAGAGTGCCTTTCTAAAATTCACAAACACCGGTGCTTTCTTGACTTCATCATCGCTAACCTCACCTTCTACTGAATCAATTCATTATTCATTAATAATAAAAACGCTATAAGTAAAAGAATAAAACAGAAAATGAATATTATGATTCGCGCGACTCTCTACGGTTCTCCAATTGCTAATACATATAACTAATGATTATCTTATTTATTAGCATCATTACATATTCTTATTTCAACTGAAAATTAAAAAAAAAATAAAATTAAATAAAAATTAAAAAACTGAAATCATAGGTTTATAAATAAAAGAAAGGACATATTATTTGAAACAAATTATAATATACTTCATCAAAATAAAACATGAGAAAAAATTATAATATATGAAGAACCAAACGAGTTGTAGAAAAAATTGTGTACTTAGAATGAAATTTAAGTTTTTCGCGCATTGCTTGTTCAAAAGTATGCCTTATATTTGAAATTAGTTGACATAACCAAGGAAAATCGTTTAGAAGTCATTCCAGTTCCTTTTCAATTATAAATAACCGCACTTCGTCACGGAGTTCGAAAAATCGAGTAAAAACTCGAGACAACCCTATGTAAAAGAAGTTGAGAGTGGTCACTGCCAGCTTCTTGACATATTGTTTAGAATTTCGGAAAATTAACGGCCTGGCTTTAATAAAGTTTATGAGCTTAACTAGTTTCCAAACTTGACTAACTCTTTTATTGGTTTTGAAAAAATAATTTTCAATATTCTCCTTCTATTATTAGAAAAAATTTTTGTTTGTTCCTTTGCTCTCACCTTCTTGGACCCCTTTGAACTAGGCCTCGGACCCCAAGGGGTCCGCGGATCACTATTTGGGAATCACTTCTCTACACACATACTACATACCTATACGAATGCAGCTGCAGCGCACGCCTAGCATCTCTGTCGTCCTTGTCGTGACGGAACATTTTGTGGCCTAACTTCTATTCGCCAACTATCTGGAGTGTGCCCTGCGATGGAGAACTTCGATGGCAGGATACAATTTATGAATTTTTAACGTCTCATTTTAGGAAATGCTAAACACTACTGGTCAAGTTACATAATAAAAAAACAATTTGAATGAAACATGCGATTATAAAGTGGTTATAAATGCCTCAACGGACCGCGCTTCAACCAATTCAAAAAGATATTATTTCCGCTATCAAGCTAACAAATTTGAATATAAATTATCAATATTATACAATAATTGCGTTAGAAAAATATCGCAGACGTCGAACTAGCATCTGACACCTGCTCCGAATATTACACTAGATATTCTCGTAAAATAGCTCTATTATCCTTAATAATTATATAGGTTTATAGATAAAACAATAAACAACATAATTTTCTTGATACATTTAATTATTTATTAGATTATAATCTTTTTCGGTTAATCGTCGAAAAAAGTATGTTATTAATACTCATTCAATTTGCAGGAACATGTGTAATGATTCTTAAACATCGTATCTTACAAGGATTTGGTACTGTTTATGGTTATCAAATTTAATAGGTTACATCGTGATGTAAGTAATTCGAATTAAAACAAGGAGAATATGAAGTAGATCTGAATTTACAATTTATTGTTACTTCAACATATAGATATCTGTCAATTTTACAATTCAAAAAACGAGCCCAAACGTTTCGCCAATACAAAATCGGCATCTTTGGGTGATAATACTTTTATATTGTTAATGGAACCAAAATTGGTATTGAAATTGCACTATATAACTCATAGATTTGTTTTCTTCAATCGTTAATAAATTGATTATGAATTTCAAGTGAACAACTTTAAGTAGATCTCGTCAGTCCATATAAAGTTCTTCAAATACTTTTTCAATTTATGAGTTTCCGGAGATTTTTCTAGTATTTGATTTAATTTGACAGTTGAGCCAGTGTATCATCTCATACATCCTTGAATAATTATATATATATATAATATGACATTACTGAATCTATAAGAATGATGGATATTTTCCATTTTATATAATAATAAGTGACCATTTCAAGCCTGTAGATTTTCAATCTATCAGATGTCTTGATTTTTAACCCTCTTTACTCCATGCCAAAAGAGTGCCGAGTCATTCGCTATTTAAGTTCATTTTCTCGGAATTGGAGCATTGAAATGTAGTTCTTAAAAACAACCGTTGACGTTTTATAAATTTTTAATACCTTTGTCATGCTATAATTATGGAAGTATATATTTATCAATCCTCAATTTTTAAATTTAAAAACAAATTTTTGTTCTTATATATAATTATTTTAGTACCTAATTTCTAGAGTTCAAATAATTCACTTTGTTTTTATAATTGAAAGATCGATCTACTTGCGATTATCACTAGATTTTGAATAGACTATAATATGTCACAAGTATTTAAAATTTAAATTATAATCATATAATACCTAGTGCAGGAGTTAACAGCCGTTAGATATTTATTATGCAAAATTTTCCGTTCTGGGCTTCACTTTGGGTTGTCGTCCAGGGGGTGTAGAAATGTAGGAAAATGCATGTTACCAGCTGGAGGGTGAGAAAATATTGTAAGAAGCTATAATCGCCCGCTTTTAACCGCTCAGAAAACAATGAGTTTTGTCGAAAAATTTTAAGAGAAGTTTTTGAAAAGTGAAATCCATACAATTTTTAACAAATTTGGGCTTACTACGATTGATTTTTGCAGAGTTAAGCA
Organism: Cynegetis impunctata; assembly: GCA_030704885.1. NCBI lineage: Eukaryota > Metazoa > Arthropoda > Insecta > Coleoptera > Coccinellidae > Cynegetis > Cynegetis impunctata. Next base: position 555,137 of record JARQZK010002895.1, on the reverse strand, counting down.
TGAATTGAAGTGAATCAGGGATTTTGAAGACTTTTCTAGAGGTTTGTTGGTGATTCTCAAGTTAGACCGCGCTGGAAAAACGATAAGTGATAAATAAAAGAAGACTATCATGTGAACAATCGGTGATCAAAAAGACTAACATAGTAGAAAACAGTGATGTTTACAAGATATTTTGCGACGAATGTCCTCTTTTCCTGACAAACAGAAAGAAATATAAATATTCCTGTTGATGAACACAAAAATTCTGAATTCAAAATGCTCTATATCGCAGCGAGCTGCATTAGAAAGGCAGGTTCTCATACAATATCCTGTTTATAAAATCTCTTCATTCAATCATGATTTTTGTTACAAATACAAAAAAAGCGCTGTCTATCGTGTAAACAATATTTATTACATCCCAGGGAGGTCAACCCCCCAACCAATTCATACCAAAACCAAGGTATCATACAAAACTACCTACTTACAATCTGTCAACCCTATATTGCTACAAAATTTCGCCCTTTATTGTTTAGAGAAGATTTATTTCCTCCTCCGGGGGATCAACCTCCCAACCAATATCAAAATGAATACCATGGACGATATCATACAAAACTACCTACATAGAAAGTTTCAACCCTATGGTCACATAATTGCGCCTTCTAATGTGTAAACAAGATTCATTTTCTCCCCTGGGGCAACCACCCAACTAATTCGTACTAAAACCAACCTCATCCAATATATCATACGAAACTACCTACTCCAAAATTACGCCCTTTATCATTTGAACAAGATTAACTTTTTCCCTCAGGGGTCAATCCCCCAACCAATTCGAACCAAAACCAATCCCATCCAAGATATCTTTCGAAGAAAATACCTACTTAGGTACCAACTTTCAACCCAATTACTTCAAAATTGAGACCCTTAAAGTGTAAACAAGATTTATTTCCTCCCCCGGGGGGTCAACCCCCCAACCAATTCGAACCAAAACCAAACCCATTCAAGATATCATACAAAACTACCTAGATATAAACTTTAAACCCTATTGCTCAAAAATTGCTTTATCGTGTAAACAAAGCTAAAATACATAAGCACATATATATATATATATATATATATATATATATATATATATATATATATATATATATATATATATATATATATATATATATATAGAGAGAGAGAGAGAGAGTCAGAGAAAGAGAGAGATATATATGAAATTGGGGTTTTGGTGCCAAGCATCATAAAAAGTCATGAAACGAAAAACTATCTTGGTCCAAATTTGCTAATCGCACCCATTTTAATAATATATTTTCACTTTGAAAACCTGCTGGAAACCCATCACTGGCTTTCACAATTAGAATCGCTATATGCATAAACAACACATGTCCATTTCGTACCAAAATGAGTTTATGGCGGAAATAAGATCTACAAGGGTAAATTCTTCGTTTTATGACTAAACCACATACGTCCTAATGCTTAGTTCGCAGTGAACACGAATATATTTCAGAAGTACTACGCAGAAGCAGCATGCTTAGATCACATTTTTTGGACATGTGTCGTTTCTGCATATAGCGATTACATAGGTACCTACATATATATATATATATATATATATATATATATATATATATAGAGAGAGAGAGAGAAAGAGAGAGATATATATGAAACTGAGTTTTTGGTTCCAAGCATCCTAAAAGTCATGAAATGAAAAACTATCTTGGTCCTAGGTCCAACTTATATTAAAATAATTATTATAATTATTTATATATAGTGAAACTGAAAGCCAATTGTTAAAGTTTAAACCTTATTGTATTTATCGATATTATGTACTTCTATGGTTTGTTTTTATTACAGAAAATTTTTGATCATAAATTTTCGTGAGTAACCCTAACGTAAATCGACGGCGTTACTGATTTTGACTATTCTATTTGTACGTTCGAGAATTGAGTTCACTTTGACATATAGGTACCAAAAATCAAATTTCCAAGTTGCGCCATATCAAACTAATTGCCACCTTGAAATTCAAGATCGACAGTTTTCTCCTTTTGACAACTTAATACGCCTAAATATCCCTAATATCATAAGTCTCCCTTGCGTAAAATTTCTCACGTCCGAAAAACCGCAAAGTCATCTTTATCCGACATCGGCATCGAAGAAATAAGAGGCACAGATATCTGGGAACACAGAATTTCGACCCGCTAGGACGGCCTCGACGTTTAACCGGAGTGACTATCCGATTTTCTTCCTGGTCGTCTGGCCGCCTGCCGGCACGGGCGCCACTGGCCGACCGGACGATGATTACGGGCAATTAACGTCATCGGGTCAGAATCTGGGTGCTTGCAACGATACAGAGGCGAATCCGTACCAATTTTCCTCCTGTGAAGCTGGTACATAGAAATAAGAGCTTTTGAAGAAATCTAAATATTAAAGAACTCGTGAGCAGCAGACCTCCAACACTAACGTCGTATTTTTCATGGGAAATGCATCGAGTCAAGTTGCCATTTTAACGGATTGAATTATATTTCGGAAAATCACGCTTGAATAGCAGACCGAATTGAAAAAAAGAAAATAATTTATTTATATATCCACTTACTAAATTTCAACACTCTATCGTAAAAAGTAAACGGCGAAGTGCATCGTGTACTGATTTTTTTTCACCAAATTTCAGATCATTTGTATGGATAGGATTCGCTGGAGATGCCTCTATATATATAAGTATATATATATATATATATATATATATATATATATATATATATATATATATATATATATATATATATATATATATATATATATATATATATATATATATATATATATATATATACTTATATATATACTTATATATATGTATATATATGGAGAAAGAAATAGGTAGACATTTTGATGATGCTATTGCAAAATTCGCGTGAGTGAAGCACTTACTGAAGAAACTACTGCTAATAAACGACCGTGGAGGGTAACTTTCGTGACCGTGGAGAGTACCTTTTCACGATCGCGGGAGGAATACCGGCTCGTATTCAATAATAATTCAATGATTATCCAGGTCTACTTATCGTCAAAAAACCTCAATTAGGTATATTCAAACTCAAAAATTTCAAGAGGTTATTCCTGAAGAAATTTTAAGAAAAAAAGTTCCTATGAATGTAGGTCCGCAAATGCTTCCTTACCGAAATAAAGGATATTGAAGTTTGAAAAAAAAATGTCATTTTTTTAAACATCCTCGAAACCACGAAAGCTATCAAAATGAACTTTGGAACATTGTCATAGCTTCCCAAGCTCCATACACTAGTGTTTTAATTTTGTCCGAAACTGTTCAGGGGCGGAGAATACAGTGGTACTGTGAGTTTCATCATTAACCCATATTTTCAAGGGAAGGCATTATTTGTAAATAGAAAAGAGAAAAGCGATTAATTTGAAGTCTATTGAATACATTTTATTTCTTTCTTCAATTTGATATTCTCAAGCGTTTTCTTTTTCACGAAATAGAACAAAGTAAACACTCTTATCGTAACTCAAAATAGGTACTAAATCTTATTTTGACATCAGTTCGGCATTGCGAGTAGTCAAGGCAACCACATTTTCATTTCTTAAATATTATTTCCAGGAAAATTTTTTGAAAGAATTATGCTTAATTATCTTGAAAACGCTTGAGAATATCGAATTGAAGCAAGAGACAAAATAAATTCAAAAAATTCCAAATTTATTATTCATCCTATTTTTATTTTCCAATAATGACCTCCCTCTAAAACGTGGTTAAATGAAACCCACGGTACTCCTCTATTCTCCATTCCTCAACAGTTTTGGAAAAACTTCTAACAGTAGTTTATAGATTTTAAGAAGCTATAACAATGTTCTAACGTTCATTTTGATTACTTTCTTAGTTTAAAATATATTTAAAATAATGACATTTTTTTTCAAACTTCAACACCCTGAATTGCGGTGAGAAGGCATTTGCCGACCTACTACATTCATAGGAATTTTTTTTCTTAAAATGTCTTAAAGAATAACCTCTCGAAATTTTCTGACGTTATTCTGGAACACCCTGTATAAATTAATGAGGGCGAGTTTTTGCTTTTCTCGATCGAATTCCAGAAATTTCTACTTAAAAAGTTTGAATTTATTACTCAAGATTTCATATAGATTTAATCTGAATATTTTCTGGAATATTTCAATAACACGAACACAAGATAATAATTGGATAATAATAGCTTGTTTGTACGTTGAATTTTCAAATAACCCATTTTCAATGTATTTCTTGAAATTGTCGTCCCCTTCTTCACACGTCTTTTAATTATGATGATTCATTAACAAAAATGCTCGAAAGCGTGAAGGTGCAAGATTCAGAAATCCACATACCTGTAAAATGGAATACGTTCGAATTTCCGTTAACGAAAAACATTAAAACATAACGAGACGCATAATGAAGAATTCGAGGTATATATTTTTCTTACTACTAATTAATAGAATGCACTAACAGGAAGGAATAATGTTACTTGAATTCTGATTTGAAAAAATTATGGGTAAAGTCCGGTCAGTGATCCTTCATTATGAATAATTCTTCTGAATTCGACGAGGTCTCAAGGAAACTTTTAAAAGATGTTCTGAGAAAAATTTTTTGAGCGTGTAAAGTTACGAGCAGATTTTCAGAAATAATTTTATATAACGTTATATATATATATATATATATATATATATATATATATATATATATATATATATATATATATGAAAACTTCTTGTCAAAAAATACCGAATTATATTTTCAACACACAACCTGTTTCGCTGTATTTAACAGCATCATCATCTACACATGTACTAAAAAACAAAGTGTTAGCTCCAAGTCATTGGAAAAAAACCAACAATCGTCAAAAATAAGAATAGAAATCAGTAAAAGTATACAGACTGAGGTCTTACAATATCCAATGAAAATAAAGGAATGGCAGGGAGAATAAAAACTTTTTTCAATTATTATCATACTTAGATTTATTCAAATGTAGATGATCAACAGATAGCGGCATATATAGGTCAGACATGTTGAATGTTTGCAATAAGATTCAAAGAACACCATCCATTTCGAAAAATAAAACAGTTCTGAAGCAACTGCCGCGAAAATTACCACCCGTTGGCGCAAACAAAAAATTTTCAAAATTTCTGAAAAGGCTACAAACTTAATTCCTTAAAATCATTGGAAATTTTGAAATTCAAGCATAATACAAATACGGTAATGTCTTGCTGAACTACCAGATTGATTTGATTTATTCTCCTATAAGTGATATATTCAAACTCTAATGTATTTCAAGAATTTTTGAATGATGAAGGGTAAAAAACTGATGTATTCACTTCAAAAACCTTTTCTCTAATAACCCTACCAGAATTTCTTCAGAAGAGAAGACCTGTATACGACAAAAAAATTTTCATTTAGTTTTTAACGTTAAAATAAATAAAGTGTTTGAGGGTTTAAAGACAATTAGACAGTTAGACCCTACCAAACCCAAGAACAAACCTAAAAATGTAATTAAAAGGTTCAAGAAAATAACCCTCAAAAATTAGATAGTTATATATATATATATATATATATATATATATATATATATATATATATATATATATATAATGAAGTGAACTAGGACATTTATTTGAAACTAATCAAATAAACCTCCTAGCGGAGCTGGTTATACGAGTTCACGAAACATCGAAATGCCTCCATATACCTTGGATGGTGTATGTTAGAAACATTAAGTTGTTTATCACAATCAATGGAAATGATAGACAAACTGTTTCGCCCTTATTTGGGGCTCATCAGTAACATCCATCCATCGAAAGTGATAACCAACCAAATATTTCTAACGGCGTTATATTTTCCTTCCAGTGACTATATGGCATATAAATATGACACAGCGCCACCAGTCGGAAACAAATGAACCACATCTTACAGATAGAAGAAAACATTTCGGCAACAAAAACTCGTACGTCCTGACACTCGAAGGTGGTTACTATATTCGCTAAGCAAGAGTAAAGTTGATACATCAATTCGATGTAATTCAACATTCACACGCCGCAAGTAATAAGCGCTCCAATTTTATCCCTTTTACAAGTAGCAAATGAATAGAAACAGACTGTCTATCATTTCCATTGATTGTGATAAACAACTCAATGTTTCTAACATACACCATCCAAGGTATATGGAGGCATTTCGATGTTTCGTGAACTCGTATAACCAGCTCCGCTAGGAGGTTTGTTTGATTAGTTTCAAATAAATGTCCTAGTTCACTTCATTTTATTGCCACGAACGTGTATCGATAACACGAAGAATTCTGTTTTCTATATATATATATATATATATATATATATATATATATATATATATATATATATATATATATTGTGACGGTAAAATTTTCCGAGTCTATTATAGTTAGCAATTTCCGTGTCTTTGTAAGTACATAAACCCTTACACATTCGGTGAAACGTCCTTGAGAATTTGATAGCACATTGAGAGAAAGATATTGCATCTGGCAAATTCAATCATTTTCCGTTTACCTTTGCTAGTGAACACTTCACAATTAGTGTGATTAAATACCGAAGGCGAAATTGCATTTTTTAGTTTTTTGATTGTGGATGTGCCATACTATGTAAGTAAATGCAAGTACATAAGTTTTCTGGCCACGCAATGATGCAAAAAAATACTTTTCTTTCAGTGAAGCTATAATTCAATAGAGGATATTCGAACATCCATTTCAGTTTGTATTTCAGTTTGTACTGACTTTCTTTTCCATTTCAACCTTAACTTTGGTTTCAACTCAAAAATTTGATTGGAAGCTCAACAGCTAAAACCTGCCGATTGATAAGAGGTTGTCTTTTTGCCATAATTTTTCATAGATTTACTTCAAGTCGGGGTAAGTCGATTTATACCTTTAATTTGACGCTGAATGCAGAAGCCTACGTTGCCAAGTGTATCCGCATTCCTGTTATCTAAGTACCACTTGAAAAATCTTATTTGCCTCATCCCGAAGGAAGTGGAAAACTTAATTCAAAAAAAATAATATTTTTTTTTGTGTATACAAACTTTCAAAAAAAAATAGAAATTATCTTTGTTAATAATTAAATTATACTATGTGAGGGGAACGTAGCGCTACGCTTCTGTAATTAATTATTTTATTTATTCTACTGTTAACTATTACTATATGATTATTATTCTTTTCTTCCTTAACTAGCTATTTATATTTTTTTTATCCTGTATTCACCTGCTTCGAAGTTCTGTATTATAAGTCTAAGATTTCGACTTGTTTCATTTTTTCGTATTTTTATGAACTTACTAAGAACTATTTCTCATTTCTCATTACTTGAATGCAATTATAAAAATTACGTGGCGCCCTTAGGTCCCACTACCCAGTGCCTCCGACGAAAAGCAAGCCGACAGCCCCTTTTTAGGGTATAATATACAAAAATGAAGTACTAAGAAATTCATTCCAAATAAAGAAATTAAAATGACATCAGTCTGTACATCTCCTGACATATTTATATCTCTTATAAGAAACTTATATTGCATACTATGATGATATATTATCATCATAAAATACATAAAATTCTATCGCAGCGAGCTGCATTAGAAAAGCAGGATTTCTTTTTTTAATTACAATTTTTGTTTCAAATCCAAAAAACAAAAATTGCGCCCTCTATCGTGTAAACCAATGTATTTCCTCCTCCGAAGGGCCACCAATTTATATCGAAATAAATACCATTCAAGATATCATACGAAACTACCTACATACAAAGTTTCAACCTTATGGTCCCAAAATTGCGCGTTCTATCGTCTGAACAAGATTTATTTCATCTCCTGGGGGTCAACCCCCCAACCAATTCCTAACAAAATCAATTGCTCCAAAATTACGCCTATTATCTTGTAAACATCATTCATTTCTTTCCTCAAGGGGTCAACTCCCCAACCAATTCGAACCAAAATCAAGCCCATCTAAGATATCTTTCGAAAATATCTACTTACAAACTTTCAACCCTATTTCTCCAAAACTGCGAGCTTTATCGTGTAAACATGATTTATTTCCTCCCCAGGGGGTCAACCCCCATTGAATTCAAATGAAAACCAATCTCATCTAAGATATCATACGAAGCTACCAATTTTACCAACTTTCAACCCTATTGATTCAAAATTGCGCCCTTTATCGTGTAAACAAGATTTATTTCTTCCCCCAGGGGGTCAACCTCCCAACCAATTCGAACAAAAACCAATCTTATCCAAGATATACGAAACTACCTATTTACAAACTCGCAACCTTATTGCTACAAAATTGCGCCATTTATCCTGTAAACAAGATTAATTTCCCCCTCAGAGGGGTCAACCCCCTAACCAATTCGAACCAAAAACAATCCTATCCAAGATATCATACGAAACTACCTATTTACAAATTTTCAACCCTATTGCTTCAAAATTGCGTACCCTTTATCGTGTAAACAACGCTAAAATACCTAAAATACAAAAGCTCATACATTTCAAAGTGAAAACCTGCTAATAACTGATGTGTTTCAGATGACACTCTTTTATCTGTATCCTTACAAACGATTTCATGACTATAGCTTTTTGAAAAACTATTGACACGCAAAAATTATTTAAAAATTTTTTTTTTGGGCTATAATTTCATGGAGACTTGATTCCGTTTCAACGTTAAAACGTCATTGTCAAAGAAAAACTAACATATTTACTTACGAAAACGCACTACTTAATACTGAATATCTATTAGTTCCATATAATATTCAATTGTAGGGTTTCATTTTGATACATAAATAATGTAACAATGTTACATTGCATTGCTATTTCAGAAGCCTAAATGAGCTTTTTTTGAGGAACTAGAATCAGGATTGCATATTATGCGGAAAAATAATTTTGGTACTTTTGCTTAACAGATTCAAAACGTTTTTTCTTAACTTCTACAACAAACAAACCGCCTCTAATGAATAAAGTCAAATACTTATGCCTTTTAACTTAGTATAACTTTTCAGAAAGTTATTTTCACTTCCCGCAAACTTAATTGACGAAATTTGCTCCGTGTAAGATAAACTCTAGAACGAACAGTTCGCAAGTCCGACACTGTTCAATCGCAGCAATACCTGCCACCTCGCATTACCCGACTTGAAACTGTTACACCTCGTCTACACGCCATCATTATCACTCTCAGACGTCTCTAATATTTCGAATTTTTTTCAGCACATCTCTATTTAATAACTGAATCAATTCCGAACCTCCCAGTACCGCCGGATCATATCCACCTTCGATGTTTACACCGTGGTCGGGATGTTGAAGGAACGGGAATCTTTGGACCGTGGCATACCGTCACCCTGCTCCAGTTTGGGCGGTTTGGGACCAGACGTGAATTGTGCAGGGTGCGGGTGTAGGATACACGACAGATTTTACCTATTGGCAGTTGACAGGCAGTGGCATGCCGGATGCTTAAAGTGTTGCGAGTGTAAAATGCCTCTCGATTCGGAACTCACCTGTTTTGCGAGGGATGGAAATATTTATTGCAAGGAAGATTATTACAGGTAATATTCATATACAAGCTAATATACTACTTAGTTATTAAGGTATCAAGGGTATTATAAGGATAATAACGCAACAATCAAAACCACAAAAAAATTTATTTCTATAATATAGGTACCTACGCATCTTCATTTCAGAAATATATTCAACTACATAATTATCAATTCTTAAATAATTTACAGTTTTCATACCTGTCTTTCCTTAAATCTTTCAGTTTTACTTTGAATATTAGTTCTTATTTATTTTTTCACTACGCATATACCGATTGAACATTAAAACCTATTCTACCGTTCTCTAGGTTTATGTTTTTATTCGTGTTATATAATTTACTTTCTTCTATTCATTTTAACTTCAGATAATTAGAAAGAACTAGTCTTATTCGTTGTGTAGGTATGATGTCTTGTGTTTGAATATATTTTGTCTTGGGATTACTCAAAAGTCACTTACCTTATAATGATTCTATAGGTCTCCTTCGTTTTCATATTGCACGATATATAATATTAACTGTTTCACCCCGATATTCTAACGTTTATACATTTGTTCACCCCTTTATCACTACGTAGTTTCTACTCAGAGGTTATGTTTAAACTGATTTGCACTATTTTTATCCTTAAATTCAAAGTTTCACAAATCCAAAATGATGTAAAAACTAACAATGTCTGCTTTTTCACACAAGCGTCGCCCGCTCAACTGTTTATTATTCTCGGTATCAATATAATCCCAATAAATTACTTTCATTTCATAGGTAACTACTAAAATTACTCAAACACTGATCTGTGATTTTCATTGTCTATGAATTAATTCAGAAGGTACACAGAACAATCTCCAGTGTTCGATTTCCTAGCTATCTTCACTACGGTATTAATTTTATGGCTATCTTCATTATGGTTCATTCAACAGTTCAATCAATATTCAACCATTAATTAATAAATCTTGAATCTCCTATAAACTTGAATAAACTTATATCAAATTTAGTCAATATAACATTTATATTTTACAGAATATATATTATTTGAGACATTTCACTTTGAATTATTTCTTCAAATATAATTTTCAATGCATTTAGATTTTGCTTTAAATTAGGGCTACGTTCAGATATGATACATAAAATCCAAAATTTTTTTATAAATTACCATACATTATATGAAACATTTGGCAAGTAGATATTATCTTCAAGATTCATGGAAAATTGAATCATGTTTCACCAAGAGTAGGTACAGAAAAATATCAATTAAAACTATAATTATTTGTTTTGTTCCCATTTTTAATAAACTTAACTGAAATATATACCTATTAAGTTACTATTTTCAGATTTATCATGTATATAATTTTTTCAATATTATTAATATTTCTAGCTTTTTCACAAGCTGATATAGTAAGTATAGAAGTAGTAGGTACTAAAAATAAATTTGCAAATTGTCTTGCTGCGTATGAGCGATGTAAGGAAGTCCTAAATTAAGGAATTGCCCCCCTTGGAAAAATGTGAGGGTACTGCCCTGAAATTAACATTTGAAAAAGTGACCATCTTTGATTTATTTCACTTTTTGTTCTTACCTTCTCTTGGAAAGGTTTCATAACTGGATTTTCATCGATTCATATTTCATTGGCTTTTCTTCCCAGAAGCGCCGTTTTTTGTACGTCATAGCTGGACGTGTCCATCATAAGCGAAGAGAAGATATATAATATATGATTCATGAATGTATATATCTAGAGGCGTACGCCATGTCCTGGGAATGAAAAGCTTTATCGCACTTGAAAATCTCGTCCCGCTGAAGACATTTCCAACAAAACGACCATATGTCATTAGGAACGTGGACGTGGACGGACAATGGTAAATGTTCGTGCAGGGTCGGACCACAGGGTGAAATTACAAAAGTTTTCGAATCTTATGATATATTTAAAACAGAAGTTGTGCATACTAAGATTGAATTAACTGTTTGAATTCATAGTTTCGGTCACTAGACCATCATCGGGCAGTTTGAGTTAAGAACTGAATACATAATTATAGATTAGCGCTTACGGGTGGGAAAGAATTATTGCAGGTACCTAAATAGACAAGAGGAACACATTTCAAGAAGAGCTAATAGAAGTGGATTTCCCAAATTGGTACAATGAAATGTTCATACAAAAATCATTATTTTTTGAATACACTAAATATAGGAGAATATATCAAGTCAATCTGGTCGATTAGCAAGATCTATTTCGCATTTATGATTGAGTTATGACATATCTCGCTCTAGTACAGTCTGTCCTAACATATGGAATAAGTATTTGGGGAGGAATCTATAGGACTAACATCAAACCTTTGATAACAACACAAAAACACTTTACTCGAATAATATTTCACGCTAATAAACTCGAACCGTCAAAACCTTTATTTGATCGATTGAAAGTCTATGCTTTAGAACAACTACATAAATTACATGTCTGTAAATCGATATATAAGTATCATAATCAACTAAATTTAAAAATACAACAGACCGTCAGAGGATTTAAGTGCATAATACAACCCAAAGTTAACCGGACCCACACTTTGAACTCTTTCTATTATCAGGGACCAAAAAACTTCAATAGTATGAGAATTCCAAAGACATTAAAGCAATACAAAGAAGTTGAACGCTTCATCAAAAGCTCCATTACATATACAGAATAGAGAATTTATTGAGAGGTCAAGACCTACTTCCACAGGACGAAGTACCCTGAAAAATACCGACTACGAACCATATTATCTGCGCACGGGCAGGAAATGCCTTGCAGAAATACTCACATATTTATGAATCCTTTATATTAATAAGATTTAGTTATATTTCTACAAAACTGTATTAATTAAGTTATATGGAATTTGGTAACAAAAGTTTATTTATTTTTTTTTTATTTGTATGTCATTTGAACAGTGTTAATTGTAAACGGCGAGGATGCCAATAAAATTGTACGCCCCCTCATCGAATCCGATACAAATGGCTGAATCTTTTCTGAATAAATTATTATTATTATTATTATTATAGTTTAAAAATTTCTGATGATTCTAAGTAAGTAAGTTTGATTCCTTTCGGTAATTTGCATAATTTGAAAATTACGTAGTTGTGGAAACGGGTGGTGGTTTTCACGGCAATGATTTGAAAACGTTGAATCTGTTTTATTTTTCATTAAAGATTGTTGGTGTTCTTGCTGAACGACCAGATTGACTTGATATATTCTCCTATATTTAGTGTATTCAAACAATAATGATTTTTCTGAGAATATTTTATTGTACCAGTTTGGTAAATCCACTTCGATCAGCTTTTCTTGAAATATGTCCCTCTTCTTTCTTACCCGTAAGTGCAAATCTATAATTATATATTCAGTTCTTAACTCAATCTGCCCGATGATGGTCTAGTGACCGAAATTGCAATCGCAGTGTCATCAAAGTATTTTTATGATAATAAACGTAGTAAATTCAAGTCTTGTTGTTGTTCACCATGTTAAATTATCACGTAGTAACGACGGATTCCATCAACTATTTAGCAATTTATTGTTCATAATTTTATTATCATTCCTTGATTTATTGATTTTGTTTAGCTGGAACGATTTTTCATTCAATCACTCTCTTAATGTTGTTAATTCATTCCATTGGGACTGATATTTAGGTAATACATACTATGATAGACGCGTGTCATTCGAATTCGTATTCTGTTATTTTTGCTTGCTAGGGTAGGGTATTTTCTAGGGGCCATTATAAAAGTTCACGAATTCGTATGACAGACTCCGTATTCGTGGTCAGCATTATTTACATCTTCAGAATCTGTAACCTGTTTCGATTTTATTTACTTCTAATAACTGAGATTGAATTCTCGCACATCACTTAGTGAAACATCATAAAGAATAAAGTATAAACTTCAAAATAAAACACTTCTTGGTCAATATAATAAAGAAAAATCTAACATCGGAGAAAACAGTGGTGTTTACAAAATATTTTTCGACGAATGTCCTGCTTTCTATATCGGACAAACAGGAAGGAATATAAACATTCGTGTTGAAGAACATAAAAAATCAATTTTACAAAATAAAAATACCACTGGCTACTCCGAACATTGTATAAAATTTAATCATATCCTGTATTTCAATAAAACCCAATTCTTGCATTCAGGCAACAAAGGAAAGCACCTTGACCTTCTTCAAATTCTCGAAATAAGTTCGGCCCTTAATAGTAAATTACCCCTTGTAAACGAACAAATTGATTTTTAGGTATAACCTTTGCTATTGTCTGTTTTATAAAATAAGATGTAATATTCTTCTGTAGTTAGTCTTGATAATGAGTTCATAACTCGAAACATGTCGACTATTCTTTACTTCCAAATACAGTAGGTATCTGAATGTTTTTATATAGTGAAACATAAGCCAAGTGTGTTTTATTTTAAAGTTTATTCTTTATTTACTTCTGTTACCTAAAGTTAAAATATTCATCCCCAGATCCACCCCTGAAGTCTATTTCTTATAAAACAGTGGCTGAGTGTAGTAAACTGTTCGGCTTCCAGTTTTGTTCAGCCACAGAATGAAAAAATTGATTGATACGACGATAGCGTTTGTCACTATTAAAATTCCTTATCTGCATGCGTCATAATCATAGATGAGTTATTCTCGAGTTATTGATGATTGTTCGAATGACAAGAAAGTCGTAGGTGGCTTTGCTTTTTAGTCGTATTTTTCCACAAGATACATACTATTGCAGTGTATCGAAGGAATGCAACCAGGCGCGGGAGTAATTTTTAATCGATTTTACGAAAAACTTTTCATGTCTGATATATGTAGATATGTGTATATATTTATTTTTCACTTGTATATTATTTGTTGATTTTACCCTAGATACGGTTGCTATAAATACACTCATTATGGCCTAGGGCGATATGAGCGTGCATTATGGATCCCCACCTAACAATATTATGTTCTATTAAAGTTGAGAGAACGTTTTCTCAGAAAATTTTATAGAGCAATGTTTGTTCTAAGAACATTCTCAAAACGTTCTTACAGCAGTTATACAAAAGAAATGGGCCCCGTGCTAAAGAACTTTTCAGTTCTTTAAGTTGTTCTGTAAGGTATGTAGAAAACATTTATAGAATTGTTGTGTAAACGTTCTTACAAGTCGTAAGCGATAGTTACAGAGCAATGTCATACGAATTCTATAATAGTTCTAAAATGGTGTCTTAAAATTCTATTATAGAGCGTATAAAGTACTTCTATATTTTTGTTCGTTAACCGTACATATTGTATTCCATTATACAATTATTTTGTTGCGTGACGTTATAGTTACAAAACTTTAATAGGTTTTTTTACATCTTTTGAAGACAAAATGCTTCTGTATCACTTTAAATCATGGATACGCGTTAAAAATGATATGGACGGCATAATATATAAAGTACCTTCACCATTTATTTGAATTTTCTAGTAAGTTTGAAATCAAAAGACGAATAAATTTTAATGCGGAAGAAAGATTAATGTGAAATATGTGGTGTATATATGGTAATTTTTTAATGCGCCCTCATTTTATCTCACTTTTCTACAATGTTAAAAACTAATTAAGTATTAAAAAAAAAATTATTGATAAATTTTTCCGCCAAATGTATAAAAAACAGTTAGAAAGTAAATATACATCATATTACTGATAATATTTGGCCCATGTATGTTTCATATTAGTTTTTATCTGAATTTTTCTTGTTTCTTTACAAAATGGCGACGGAATGGAAAGCTTATCTCGTACTTCCAATATGGATGCCAACTAATACGAATCTTTTGTGTCGATTGCAATGATTACAGAGCTAATATACTTCATAAGCAACTACTATAACTCAAATGTGCCTACTAAAATTAACAGTGTTGTCTTGTTTTACAAGATTTCCCTAAGCACTAAAATTAGTACAGGCAGGCTGCATTTTGAAAGAAAAAACATATAAATACATAAACGATTTTTTCACAGAAGATTTCTCTGGTGATATTACCGTTATTAAAGCGGAAATTTGCATACAATATTTCCCAGTGACTTTTTTTACGAGTCAAAAATATTTCCAATATGGCTCACATTGTTTTTACTCGAATGTGGCTCAACTAAAAGGAAGTATTACGATTTTAGCAGTCTATGTATATGTGTATTTATGGATGTGGATATATAATATGTATGTTCTATGGTATCGCCTGATTGGTACTATTTTGGAGATTGAGGTGGCAATTGATCCGTAATTATAGCCTGGGTGACATTAACTATTTATTTCCGTAGCCAACTGTCACTTGGTATAACTTGCCACCTTGTTCGCCCTTAAAAACCCTATGGAAAATTTTGTATGCAAACTACGTATTTAATAACATTATCAACACAGAGGAATACCTAATTTGGTCTACATTTAAAATCTTCATCATTATTGTTCTGAAGCTCTATTAGCCAGTCATTTCTTTTTACTATTATAACTTCGTCATCTTCTTGGTTTTCTATGTCGCTATCTATTCTATTGTTTTGTTCCTCGATTAACGTCTTTGGTACCTCAATAACTACACTATCTGTTTTTAATGCGGTAACCTGGAAATCCTTATTTGTAGCTTTGCTGTCATTGCTGTTATTTACGGAAATTCGATCACATAATAAGCTTTCGTAAATTCTTTTCGTTTCCCTACTGAATGCTCCACTTTTTTTAATCTGTTTCCATTTACTTAAAGACATGGTTTTTATAACAAATGTCGTCTAAAACTTATACACAAACGAAATTCACTTTTAGAATGGCGTCAATTATGGTATGGTTGTTCTGTAGTGATTTTTTATGAAACAAAAATGACATAGATTGAAACCTAATTACTCTGTAATTATTGTATAACAACTATAACATTACTCTCTATAACAACGTTATAGAGGTTTTTTTTATTAAGTTCGTTAGCAGCTTCCATATGCATAATTTGTTATTCGTAGCAAAATTGTCTCTTTGCCACCCTTTATACAATATTTCTATAAAAAAACTATAATCAACCACTACGGAGCAATTCTATAGGAGCTTCACAGGAGTTGGTATAGTTCTATAAGATACTTTTTTACATCGGATTTGGAATCATTTAGTTCTATAAGCACCATTACTGTAAAATTGTGCTACTATAGACAGTTATCGAGCAATTATTTACACTTATCTTCTGAATGCTCTGTAATTATGTCCTAAGAACGTTCTTCCAATAAACTTAAAGAACAATTTAGCTTACGAAGACAAAATAGTATAATCTGCTTCACTTATACAACAACTTAATGTTCTAGACACAACTATGAAACCTTTACAGAACAGAAAAGTTCTTTTACTCTGAATTTATAGAAGCTTTTTGCTAGCTGGGATCATAAAGCTCGCTCATTATACGAGGAGAAATGAAGCAACTTCCATTGATTAAATACTTCATAATCCTTGTCGTAAACGACTCTGGATTTCTCCGGCAATGAATTATCCGCAGCTTTGGGTGCATTTTCTATGATGTTCTTGGGTAAATTCATTTTCATTTCCATTGTTTCTATAAGACTACACAAAGAAAGCAGCAATGACATTCACTAAATATGAAGACAAAAATATTCACAAACTTTAAAATATCAACAAATGACATGCCTATACTATGAAAAGGAAAATGGAAAGTATAGAAGGAAGCAATGAATCAATTTTAAAATCTATTTTTCATTATAATAAAACAATTTTTTCGTGAAAAATAAAATCTTGTATGCACCACTAGATCCTAACGCCCGATGGGCGTTAGGATCTATATAACGTACTTGATACATAAGTAACTATTTTTCCCGTTACATATTGTAACGGCTATCCAGCGGCCCCTGTCGATTCAAATGAGCTGAAATTTGATACCTGAGATTGTATCAACAGGTTTCTGCAACTGCTGCCATTTTTTGAGATATTTCTTGATTTTTCGTGGTTTTTGAAAAATTGACAACCTCCACAGCTTCTGCCGATTAAGTTAGAGGGTTGATACTTGGTACATACATTGAGTTTATATTGACTTAAGATCCAATGAAGGTTTTAACTCTTTTTCTTCCCAAACGCGCTGTATTTCGTGGTGACTATTCTGTTCGAATTGCATCTGATGGATTTGTTTCGCAATATGTACGCGATGTACTTAGCGAATTTTTTTTTACAATAAAGGGTTGAAATTTAGTACATGAATTGAGTTGATGTTGAGGTACGTTGGTTTCAACTTTTTTCCTCATCCACCGCGCATTTCGCGAATTTTTTTTTAGTAAACTAAAAACTTTTTCCTTTTAAATTCGATTTGCTATGTCAGGATGATTTTTCAAAATATAATTAATTCCGTTAGAATCACATCTCGACGCGATGCATTTCGTGCGACAAATACGTCCTTAGTGATAGAGCTCTGCTGCTGACGAGTTTTTTAGTTTTTCGAAGTGGACATTTTGTAGAAATGTTATTTTACTAATGGATAAAATAACTCGTTTTGGTACTCCTAATTAATAATTTTACGAATAAGTAAGAAGTGACATTGCTCTTCAGACGTGACGCAAATGAGAATATTGTATACGGACAAAGTTTCCTAGAAAAAATATTTCGTGAATAAATTGTCTCATTAACACCATCGTCGCGAAATTTCTCGACAAAAAATTTTTAATATCAGATCGCAATTATTTCTGTATTAAATATCTAAATTATGTTCTATAATAGTAACTAATAATACAAAATTTCCCAAAAAATAAGGCAGAAAAACGGAATTTCAACAAAAAAGTTAAATGAGTTTTTTCACTTCACTTCTGCAAATATAATTGCACTATATGAATTTTTTACTCTAAATTCATTGATTCAAGTGCAGTGTCAATCAGAATGTTTCAGTGCAGCAGACATAAAGAACGTTTGAATTCTTTATTCATCGAAACCATCAATTCCCAGACATTTCAAAAATCCGAATATTTGAGAACAATTTTGAAATTGAATTACCTGGAAAATTTGGAGAATCGTAAAGTATTATCTAGTAAATGGTACTCACTAAAACGATTTTTTAAGTCGACATTGCACCTTCATGCACTGAAGATGAATATTGGTCGAAACCGGTCAGCTAAATGTTTTCATACATAGAATAAATTTGTATAATAATAAATACAGTGAACTGATATCTTGTTTTTAACGATCGACTAATCAAACTAGTGTATAGTTTCTTCCATTACTTGAAATGTTTAATTTCGATTTTGTATTTTTGCCGTTCACTGCAAAGGATGACATTATTTAAATCCAACGATATCACATCCGCATTGCACAGGGTACAAATTTCAATAATAGCGATGTATGTATCGGGTAACTAGGTAACTATAGGAGATCAGAAAAAAATAGACGTCGCATTCTAGATCTATTTTTCCCAGACAAATTCACTTGGGAAACCAAAAATGTGCTATAGTCTTTTGTTTTCGAGTTCTAAGAAAAAGTTTTTCGACTTTTAGACACATGTGAAAATCATGATTGTTTGTGAAGGTACTTGATAATATGTTATATCGCCCCCTTGAAATAGAAAATACGACGACCTAATGTCTCTTTTCAAAATGAAACCTGCGGCACTCCCTAGCTTGTATGATGCATTTTATTAGAGTCTCCCGTTCCAAGGAGACCAAAGTAAAAGGCTTCATAACACAGAATCTTCCGAAGGTGATGTCACTGATATTGATATTTAAGTCGTGTTAAGTATTGAAATATTTTGTGTTTTAGTTGAACCATTCTTGTTCATTTTTCATTCCAAATAAAGTTGTATTTAATATGATATGATAGTGATATGCTTTTAATTGCTAGTGGTTATAAATAGATAACTTTACTTGTTTTGACTAGATTTTCAGCAACAACTAGATATCTCTGATTTTTGATCAAATTCTGCAAATATATAAAACCTGATTGTATATAAAATTGACTATACATAATTTGATATGCAACATATCTCTATACACATCAAATATTTTTGACTGCTTAACGGTTGTATTTTTTTAAAGTTTTGAAACTTTAAAATCGATTTTCTCCAAACTATAAATTTCAAGTTATCTAGTTGTTGCACTAAGGAGGCGATATATTCTTATGCCTTTTTTATGTAAAATTTAGTGCCTTCGTGAAAATTCGAAAAAATGTGCAATTTCGAGTTATGGCCCAAAAATATATTTTTTACAAATTATGGGAATCATAGTTAGCTATGGTACGGTTGGAACGGATTTTTTTTTCTAATCATGTATCACATGTCAGGTCTCTTTCGATGTGTAGGTCTTTAATAGCAAAAATAATATTTTACTAGGTTACTTTTTACTTATTTTATATTTATTCCAAGTAGGCGGGTGTCAACTATGACAGGGTTTGTTCGTTTGTTTCGGTCATAATATCAGTTAACTTATTTAATCGTAAAAGTGAGGTACCTACTCGTACAAAAACTACGAGAAATATGATATGGTGGAAAACTTTATTAATTATCAATTAACAATTGCAATATTGCACCTAAAATATATTCTAATAGCTATCTTGAAAAAAGACAATCTAAAAAAGCTATTCTCAAGAGGTTAAAATTTTTTAAATTGATTTGATTTCACAAGCCACGACCAAAAAACTAGATATTTACCTATATCTAATTTTATAACAAATTAAAACTGCAAAAAAGCAGTAAAAATCAAGTTACAATGATATAAAAACAGATTGAACTTTTCGAACTAGTGAAGAAGAAATGAATAATTTTTAAATTATGTTCTCATTACTGAAATGGACTAGACTGAATATTTAGAATCACTAGAAGTTATATATTACTCAGTATTCTACTCACTTTAAATCTCAAGTCTTACTAATCTATGTATCTAGTAACCGAATCTGCAATTTCAGTGCACTGTTCAAAAATGATTTGATATATTAAAACAGTATGAAAAATACCGCCTGACTAGAGTTTAACTGTTATATTGACATATTGGAGCATATGTTTCGGGTATCTAGCCTATTCTCGATACAAATAAATTAATATAAAAGCCAAATATTAGCCTATTATGTTCTCATTTTGATTTAACTCTATTACATTATTAATCTGATTAAATATCAATAAGTACCTAAAAGCTTTTGCACGTTGTATGGGCTCTGAATGTTAAATTTAGTTTAATCACGTTCCATCTAGATATTTAACCAATTAAAGCTAGGTTACAATACTCATAACCTCACTTGTTCATTTAATGATTCTCAAACGTTATTTTTCTTTTATTAATAAAGAAAGTATGGTAAAAGTGATTCAGTAGAAGTTGAATATACTGATGATGAAGTCATACAAACTCTATATAAATATATTATTATAATAGCAGTGTAACATTATAGATTTTGAACTGAATAATCCTTAATATTCGTGTAATAATTTCTGAAGAAATAGATTTTCAACAATTCTAGAAACTTCAACATCCTACCAAGAGATCTGTTAACATTATAGTCCTATTCTAATATTTACGCATATACCGATTGAGCACTGAAACCTCTTCTGCCGTTGCTGGGTGGATGTTTTTTATTCGAGTTATATAATTTACTTCCTTCTATTTATTTTAACTTCAAATAATTAGAAAGAACTAGTCTTATTCGTTGTGTAGGTACGATGTCTTGTGTTTGAATATATTTCATCTTCGGATTACTCAAAAGTCACTTACCTTATATTGATTGTATACGTCTCCTTCGTATTCATATTGCACGATATAATATTCACTTTTTCACCTCGATATTCTAACGTTTATACATTTTTTCACCCATTTATCGCTACGTATTTTCTACTCAGAGGTTATGTTTAAACTGATTTGCACTATTCTTATCATATATTAACTTAAATTCAAAGTTTCACAAATCCAAAATGAACTAATAGCTAACAATGTCTGCTTTTTCACAAAAGCGTCGCCCGCTCAACTGTTTTTTATTCTCGGTATCAACATAATCCCAATAAATTACTTTCATTTCATAGGTAACTACTAAAATTACTCAAACACTGATCTGTGATTTTCATTGTCTATGAATTAATTCATAAAGTACACAGAATAATCTTCGATTTCCTAGCTATCTTCACTACGGTATTAATTTTATCAGATGGTACACAGAATATTTTCTGGTTCGATTTTCTAACTATCTTCACTGCGGTATTAATTTTATGGCTATCTTCATTATGGTTCATCCAACAGTTCAATCAATATTCAATCAATAATTGATAAATCTTGAATCTAGTATAAACTTGAATAAACCTATATCAAATTTAGTCAATATAACATATATATTATTTGAGACATTTCAATTTGAATTATTTCTTCAAATATAATTTTCAATGCATTACACTACTTATAACCTCACTTGTTCATTTAATGACTCTCAAACGTTATTTTTCTTTTATTAATAAAGAAAGAATGGTAAAAGTGATTCAGTAGAAATTGAATAAACTGATGATGAAGTCATACAAACTCTATATAAATATATTATTATAATATCAATGTAACATTATAGATTTTGAACTGAATAATCCATAATATTCGTGTAA
Organism: Cynegetis impunctata; assembly: GCA_030704885.1. Taxonomy (NCBI): domain Eukaryota; kingdom Metazoa; phylum Arthropoda; class Insecta; order Coleoptera; family Coccinellidae; genus Cynegetis; species Cynegetis impunctata. The sequence goes on along the minus strand of JARQZK010002895.1, from coordinate 533,086 downwards.
TAATTTCTAAAGAAATAGATTTTCAACAATTCTAGAAACTTTAACATACCTACCAAGAGCTCTGTTAACATTATAGTATAGTCCTATTCTAATATTTACCTACTCAATTTATAGTATTTCATATAATTCCATGAATCTTACATTCAATCAACAACCAATTCTTCATATATGCGTTGCTTATAGAAAATATTCCATTTTTCGCTCATACTAACGGATCTATCATCTGATTACCCTCATAGCAGATCAAACTGGACGCAATTGCGAAGAAACAGAGGATTTTCAAGTCCTAACATGATTTACGCATTATATTGAAAGCATTCAGCAATTAAAATCGATGGCACGCATTGTGTCATTAAACGTTTTATCCTTTATCTTCACAATTTTAATCGTCTGGAGGACAGGTGGAGTTTTTCATCCCCTTAGGTTTCCGCTATCCTCGCTCAGTTGTATTAAATTAATCCAACGAATGCTCTCGGTCTGGATTGCCTTGAGCACATCCGCCTCAAGCTGTTGGTTCCGATAACGAACTATTCTAGATGATTTAGTGAAATAGTATTTCTAAAATTGAATGGAATCTTAATCAGTTTCTACAATGTTCATCGATGTTTGAAAATATGAATATAGTAGAAATTGTTTAGACGTTTGTGTATGGTTCAAAAAGGTAGATCAACGTTATTAATAAACAATAAAAAGGACTTTTGACACTCGGTTGGAACAAAGTTCCGTTCAATCTGACATGCTTCAAATAGAAGACACAATGAAATAAAATTCTCTAACGTAGTTATAATTTATTAAATTACTAGTTGCCTGACCACTCGTTGCTGCGGCTCAATATATATATATATATATATATATATATATATATATATATATATATATATATATATATATATATATATATATATATATATATATATATATATATATATATATATATATATATATATATATATATATATATATATATATATATATACCGGGTGTAAATAAGTGATGGGCCACCCCTATAACTTTCTAATGGATTCTTCGATTTTATTGAAATTTAGGTGGTTTATCTCAGACATAATTTTGAATTTTTCCACATACAAAATCAATATGGCTGATTTCCGGTTTCACAGAAAACGATATAAAAATTAAAAATTTAAATGGAACACCCTATATATTTTTACATATTTTAATTCAGAGGCTTCAAATACATACATTCCATCTGTCAAATGTCAATTCTAGCGCCGTTTCAATTTTGTTTTTCATTTTGTTTTTTTTATCGTAGATGGCTGCGACGTCGTCTAAATCATAGATAATTGATTTAAAATATCGCCCAAAGTAATAATTTTTCAAAAAATTCATTTTCGTGAAGTTTGTTAACGATTAAATTCTAATTCGAACCAAAACTCAGTTTTTTAAATAGAAACATACATGGGCCACCCCGTATATCAAAAAGCTCCTTCAAATTCCTTCAAAATGATTCACACATTAGTTTTCTCAATTTGTAAATAACGAAGTAATTATTGAAAATCTTATTCTTATTAGTTCCCTTTGCTCCTGAGACCGACCCTGTTTACGAAATACGAAAAAAAAAATTTGACAGATGGAATGTATGTATTTGAAGCCTCAGAATCGAAATATGTAAAAATATATAGTGTTCCATTTGAAAATTTAATTTTTATAACGTTTTCTGTGAAACCGGAAGTCAGCCATATTGATTTTGTATGTGAAAAAACTCAAAATTATGTCTGAGATAAACCACCCAAATTTCAATAAAATCGAAGTATCCATTAAAAAGTTATGGGGGTGGCCCATCACTCATTTACACCCGGTATATATATATATATATATATATATATATATATATATATATATATATATATATATATATATATATATATATAAATATATATATATATATATATATATATATATATATATATATATATATATATATATATATATATATAGCGAATGTGCATATCCAGCTACCAGGCAACGAGTTCCACATTTGTAGTCCAATTTTTACAGTATCTACACAGCTAATTTTCATTATTCTTTACATAATTTTATAATATTATGATTTGACAAATCTTGATTTATGTATCCTCAGAAGATCTGATGATGAAATGCGAGGCATTTTGAAACCGGTAATCGAGAACTGAAATAGAGGATTGTAGAGTATAAAATTAAGACGTTTTTCTTCATTCTCATATATATATATATATATATATATATATATATATATATATATATATATATATATATATAAGAGAGGGGAAGTCTTTGCTGACCAGTTAGGATAAAGCTAAGAAAAAACTCGTTGGGTACGCAGCATGCAGGAAGTATACTCTTATAACACTTTTTCCAATATTTCGACAATGTTTATTGTCATCATCAGGGAATGCTACAAAATTATTACAAAGTGAAACCAGGACAATTTGTGGAAAAAAGAACAAATAACTTACAGTGTCCATGAGATTGTATGCATAGATCTTAAATTAAAATTAATCTTGACGTTCATAAAAAAGTGCACACATTCAGAACAAAGTCAGTGAGAGTAAAATTAAAATTGCCATTGTCACCAAATTAGAACCATTAAAGGCAGAAACAAAACAGTCACAAATTAAAATTCAAAATATTGTAAAATTATTATTAACCACTCCATCATACCGGTAATCACATCGTCGGCATGGGAAGTGAAATGAAATTAAAAAAATATAACCAAAAAGTGAGGCTAAAATTGGTTATATTTTTTTAATTTCATTTCACTTCCCATGCCGACGATGTGATTACCGGTATGATGGAGTGGTTAATAATAATTTTACAATATTTTGAATTTTAATTTGTGACTGTTTTGTTCCTGCCTTTAATGGTTCTAATTTGGTGACAATGGCAATTTTAATTTTACTCTCACTGACTTTGTTCTGAATGTGTGCACTTTTTTATGAACGTCAAGATTAATTTTAATTTAAGATCTATGCATACAATCTCATGGACACTGTAAGTTATTTGTTCTTTTTTCCACAAATTGTCCTGGTTTCACTTTGTAATAATTTTGTAGCATTCCCTGATGATGACAATAAACATTGTCGAAATATTGGAAAAAGTGTTATAAGAGTATACTTCCTGCATGCTGCGTACCCAACGAGTTTTTTCTTAGCTTTATATATATATATATATATATATATATATATATATAATATATATATATATATATATATATATATATATATATATATATATATATATATATATATATATATATATATATATATATATATATATATATATATATATATATATATATATATATATATATATATATATATATATATAAATATAATTATATTTATATATATATTTATATATATATATATATATATATATATATATATATATATATATATATATATATATATATATATATATATATATATATATATATATATATATAGCGAATGTGCATATCCAGCTACCAGGCAACGAGTTCCACATTTGCAGTCCAATTTTTACAGTATCTACACAGCTAATTTTCATTATTCCTTACATAAAAGCCTTCTTTAGGAAAAACAATTGAATGTGTTATATTCGGCGATGTCAACGGAATCTGCATTGACTGAATTATAATTTTAATCAGAATATCAACCTTTAAAATTTTAATTTCTAGTCATCAAACCAAATTTCGTTTTGAGACTCCCACCTATTTTCGTATACAGATGAGGTAGAAATAAACTATCAAAATTTTAGCCGTTTCTTTCAAAATTTTGGAACTTTTAAACAAGGCAAGAGGGTAGCGGGAAGGTGCGAGAGTAGTGTCGGGGATTAGCTGAAATTTTTCAAACCAGCAGCAACAGTTGTGGAAACGAATTTATTATGAACAACATATCTGAATATCAGCTTTTTTTAAGGCTCTCTGGAGTGAGCAAGGAGGTGAAAACACTATATTTAGAGGATTTTCGCACTCTGAAATACATTTGGCGCCAATAACTTTTTTTATTGATTACGGCTATTATATACATTTTTTGTTTTTGTTTTAACATCCACGCCTCCTTTAGATTGAACAAGAAGATTAAAATTTCGTATGTGAATTTAGTTGATATCAGGTAAACGCTTTTAGGTAGTATTAACAATTTTAACGTAGTTTTGAGATATAGCGCACATCCATAGCTTTTGTGGATGGTTGAAAGTAAAAGTGGATTAATTTAATGTTTTTGTGGTTTTTTCAGTGAAATTTAGTTTTTCAGAAAATTAAAACACAAATTCCGAAATTGAATTGTATAATTATGGGAAAATTCCCAATCGTCAATCGCAAACATTAATTCTATTATAAAACTTCGAATAAGAAAACATTTCCAAACTAAAAGAAATCCATGAAAGTGTCTCAGAGGACAATTATCGAATAAATGTCAGTGCGGTATATTTTTTAAAAGAGTATCAATAAATACATTGGTGTATTCTAAAAATAATATACTGAGGGTGGTTTTGAAATACAAAGCGAAACAAATTCGATTCGGAAAAGCGAGTCCATTTCACCTGTTCCTAATTGCTGTTTAGTTTATGTTGTCGACTTATCGAAGGCGGGAAATGTTTTGACAACAAAAACCTCGTGTTATCATAACACGTTATCAGTTAGCGAACGCCCGTTCAACGTCATTCAGAATTCAACGTCATTCACATCTCACCGTTCCCATATCAAAATTTCATGTTCTATTTTGGAGAAATGGAGTTTCAAATACTTTGTTATTATGATGAACAGTTCATATCATGATAATTCATAGAAAAAGGTATATTTTCTTAAATTAAGAACAATTTATTGAACAAAAACAAAACTTGAATTTATATTATCACAAAAATACTTCGAAAAATATAACACTGCGATTGTAATTTCGGTCACTTGAGCATCATCGGGCAGATTGAGTTAAAAACTGAACACATTATAGATTTGCGCTTACGGGTGGGACATAATTATTGCAGGTACCTAAATAGACAAGAGGAACATATTTCAAGAAGGGCTAATAGAAGTGGATTTTCCAAATTGGTACAATAAAATGTTCTTAGAAAAATCATTATTGTTTGAATACACTAAATATAGGAGAATATATCAAGTCAATCTGGTCGATTAGCAAGATCTTTTTCGCATTATGATTGAGTTTAAAAATTTCTAATGATTCTAAGTAGGTAAGTTTGGTTCCTTTCGGTAATTTGTGCAAAATTTGAAAATTATCTATTTGTGGAAACGGGTGGTGGTTTTCACGGCAATGATTTGAAAACGTTGAATCCGTTTTATTTTCAAAAAAGATTGTTGGTGTTCTTTGAATCTTGTCTTGAACGATCGACCAGTTTGACCTATATACACTCCTTTACATACAGGACAAATCAACTTATAAACTCCTGAACTTTCAAATTTTAAAGTGATTATATATATATATATATATATATATATATATATATATATATATATATATATATATATATATATATATATATATATATATATATATATATATATATATATTCAGAAAGATTTCCGTGGTCGAAAGTATTTGAAAAACTTGGTTCTCGGAATGAACCGCGTGAAAGATTTGAAAAATCTCGACGTTTCGGCTCCTTTTGCGAAGCCATCTTCAGAAGAATTAGAACGGGAATAATTCAGATACGTGGCCTCAATCTGCCTTCTACACGAATCGAATTAGGAGGAATCGGAAACAATACGATTGCGTGGTCTCAACCTGCCTACTCCACCAACCGTACTGCTTCCTGTCAACCCTGAAGTCTCAACCTGCCTGCTCTTTAGAGTCAACTGACTGAGTTGGTTGGGACCAGGCAATCGTATTGTTTCCGATTCCTCCTAATTCGATTCGTGGAATAGGCAGATTGAGGCCACGTATTTGAATTATTCCCGTTCTAATTATCCTGAAGATGGATTCGCAAAAGGAGCCGAAACGTCGAGATTTTTCAAATCTTTTACGCGGTTCATTCCGAGAATCAAGTTTTTCAAATACTTCCGACCACGGAAATCTTTCTGAACATATATATAATCACTTTAAGAAAAAAGTTTCTCATATATATATATATATATCTATATATATATATATATATATTTTTTTTTTTTTTTTTTGTTAATCATGTTAAATTATCACGTAGTAACGACGGATTCCATCAACTTCTTTTTTATTATTCCATTGAAATTGTATTTAAAAATATCTCGAATGTGTTATTGTTGTCGGTTTCACTTAAGGTCAATCTTTATAATAAAACAAAAATCTACTATAAGAAATTATGGAAGTTAGTATCTTCGATAGCAAAATAATCAGTAATAATCATCAGAAAATATATGATAAATGAAAATTAAATTCAATATGAGACGTTTTTGATGAAGTTAGTGAAGTTAATTGAATTAATGATCATTTTTAACGGATAGAAAAAACAATCGCAATCAATTCAAAAAACTTGTCTCAGAAAAACATTGAACTTCTCAAAGTGAGAGTCAATTCACTTTTTATTGGAACGAAGCTCTTTAACGCACTCGGTTACACTTCAGACACTAGGCCAGAGGTTCCCAAACTTTTTTTTCTCATAGACCACTTTGAAAATTTTGCTGGTTCCGGTGGACCCCCTGCATCTACATTTCTACCATATTCCCAAAACTCGACAAAAATATGAAGATTTGATCTAACTATGGAAATTTGCGTTGCGGCTGAGTTCCAACCACGAATTAACAGTTTTCGAAAAAAAAGTGAGAATTTATTGGTTAATTAATTGATTGAATTGGTGGATGTCAAAAAATTGAAGTTGGCCAATCACAAAAGTGATTCCATCCAACTTTACTTTTTAGAAATCAACCCAAAGCACAAGAAACCAATCAATATTCACTTATTTTATTTAGAAAACTTCTCGCTCCCTTTTCGGAGTGGTAAAAATAACAAGATAAATAGTTTATTTTTTTGTGTTGTATTTGTTCAAATACAATATTAATTATTAGGTTTACATTACATTGTAATATGATAACAGTCGTGATATAATTAGACTTAAACGTTGATAACGTAACGTAACTTCTGCAATGACAATGACAAAATAGTCATAATTTTAATGGGATGGATAATCTTGATGGATTGAGAGCAAATTATCAATATTTGACATCAGTTTTGTTAGAAATAAGCGCATATCTGTTTTTTTTTTTATTAAAAAGTTGGTAACGACACTAAAACTTCTTTCGACACGATATGACGAGGGAAACGCTATCCTATCATAAGCTTTTTCGCAGTACCCCACAGTCCAGGATATTTTTCGGGTATTTCTGCCTGCATCCAAAATGTTTGATACCATTTATTGAATTTCACCTTTAGCACTATTAGTGCTAAGCTCGAGTAGCTTCTCTTTCACATTCTCCACTTCCGTTTCATCAAATGGATTTATGATCCATGGTGGTATTTCCATCGTCAAAATATCTTCAAAAGTGATTCTGTAGTCATCATGCAGGGCAAGTGAATGTTGAACGTATGTCTGAATATTCTCATCAAGGCATTCTACCTGCGACAAAGTACTTACTTTTTCCGACACTGGCAAACACTATTATCGTTTCACTTTGCTTTGCTTTTCTTCTCGAAATTCAGGAAACAAATTAGTAACGTTCAGCATAGGCATTCGTATTTATATTGGTAAAGAATCAAACAACTTCATGCAAGATTGCAAGCAAGATAGGTGAAGTCAAGCCAACATTTTTGTTCTTCACTATCGAAACCAGATGAATTTTCGTGGACCCCCGCTTACGAATTGGGAACCCCATCGACTCTCCCGTGGACCCCTGGGGGTCCACCTGGACCACTTTGGGAATCAATGCACTAGGCGAATGATAGGCAGGCCTAAAACTGTGTGAGACACATTTGTTCATACAAAAAAGTAGCGAACATCAAAGCGAACATCAAATTTTTTGACAAAAACAGAGATATGGTACAATTTCTTTCAGATGAATTTGTTCTAAGAATTAATAATGATCCAACAAAAGCAACAAAAAGATACAATAGCATTAATCGATACAGTTTTTTCGAGACACAGATATTGAATCCCAATAACATGTTTCCTACTTTCTTCATAACTTCAAAAATATGGTTCAAGTTTAAGCTTATAAAGTGCCTTTTCGGGATATAAACTTTTTTCGCTCGAAGGCATAAAAAATTTTAATTTCTTTTGGTTTTTGTGAATTTGGCCACCACCAAAGATATTCCATATTGAATAAGAGGGTTGAAATTTTAAACGTTAATTGGGTTGATATTACAGAGGTGCTTTTTGGTGGTTTCTACTATTTTCCTCAAACATCGCGTTTCATATGTAGATATGTATCTCTATTCTATTTTTCATGGTTTTGCGCATCTTCACAGCTTCTGCTAATCGAGTTAGAGGGTTAACATTTTGTACTTGAACTGAGTTGATGTTATTGAAGTTTACCATAGGAAATTTTCAATTGATTCATTGTACCATCGCAGTTTCTCTGTTAATAATTTGAGAGGTTTAGAGGATATCTATTATTGACAGGGCCGGCCTAAGGGGTGTGCGAAGTATGCCACCGCACACTAAAGCCTTTTGGAGGGGCATTAAATTGACCAATTTTTGTAAAAAAAAATAATAAATTTGGAAAATTTTTAGAAACTGATTTAAATATTGGGCAGAAATATTTAAACTATACTCGCCGGTATATCATTGGAAGCTTGGACCCTAAACAGCTGTACACTCCCCTCTACACCCCTCGCCCACCGTCGTTGCCAGTTTGTGGATTGAAAAATTAAATCACACAGCTAAAAATCCCAAGCTTCCAATTATTTGCCGCCGACTATAGAAGGAATTTTATCTCAAAACTATTACAGTTAAAATTCAAAGTAAAACCGAAGATCTTTCCGGCTACCCCAATGAGTTCTGAAATACAGTAAGTCTGATGCCCTTGAGGTCCAAGGTCAGTAGAACAGTCATCTCGTGGCGGAACACGGAATGTGTTGTGACTCATCTTCCTGCCTCCCTCCCTCTCCCCCGGATTTGCTTTTCTAGCCAATTGGCTTCTGAAATTAAGATAGTAAATTCATTCTCCGATGAAAGCAAGAAAAGTCCTTGTATAAAATGTACTTTCCTACTAGTTAATAATTTTTTTTTGTGTTTGCGCCATTAATAAACACTGTTATTATTGGTTCACTATGTTCTGTTGCTTTATTCTCTTTTACCCATGACATATGGAAATTTATCTTAGGTCCGGTGGACGGTGATTCCCGCATTAGCTAGTAATTGCAGCATAAAAATCATAGCAACGTTACCTAGAGTTAAGCTTTCATTAGTTTATTTGACATAATAGTTGTTATAGTACAAGTAAGAGTACTGAACTCTACAAGGCGCAAAAATGCACAAAAACTATGTTTTTGGACCTTAAATTTCAAAAAATTCCATACCTCCCAGACGGCCCGACAGGGGCATAAAATTTGAGTCTAGCACACTTGCAATTTTCGCCTTAGGCCGGCCCTGATTATTGAGTATCTCTACAGCCACCCTAAATTTAGTGAGAAGACCGAAAATTAGTACCTGAATTTGGTTAATATTAAGGATGTTATAGATATTTTCTTCTACAACCTTAATTTTCGTGTAGACATTTCATACGTATTTGAAAGTATTCAAGCTTTGCGTATCTTTTCAGGACCTACAAATTGACTTAGAAGGTTAAGGAACTTGTATGGAGAAGATACCAAAACTGAAAAGAAAATACAACTTTAGTGACAGAGCTATGCTGCTCTCATTTTTATTTATGGGATTTTCAATAAGTGAAATACAGACCACTAACAATTGAAAAAAAAAATTTAAAATTTTTTGTATTTTGAAACTTTTTCATAAATTATAATAATAGTCGATGCGAAAAATATTTAGAAATTTTTAGAAATTATTTATAAACAATTTAAAATTGATAAAATTCAACAAAGAATCACGTGACTACAAAAGCGGCTCGATGGGTGGCCATGTTTGTGACGTGATAATGTTCAACTGTGTGCTACGATGAGTAGATATTAACATTGTGACGTCACACGCGCTTTTGTTTGTTCTGGAACTGTCGGCGTGTTTTCGTTTCGTTACTATATATATTCAAAAATCTATTTCACACAACTTTTCAATTAGAGCAAAAAAACCAAAATTTGTTTTATTGTTAAGCTACAGTTCCAACGGAGGTACATTGAGGAACATTATGGAACATTTTTGTTGCTGTTGCGTCGTTCCGAAAATTTTCCAAAATGTTCCAAAATGTTCCTTAAAATTTCTTTATGTTCGGCAACAAATGTTGACTGTTTCTTTACGATTCCACCGGAGGAACATTTTTGTTCCCGTAAATGTTCCAAAATATTCCTAAATGTCCCAAAATATTCCTAAATGTTCCAAAATATTCCTAAATGTTCCAAAATATTCCTAAATGTTCTTTAAAATTTCTTTATTTCTCGGCAACAAATGTGGACTGCACCTACTTGTCGCTGGTTTCCATTTTGAGCGGTAAACTTCAAGAGAAAATAGGAAACATGTGTAAAAAATCTGTGTTGCTATCGCAGTGGAAACGTATCGAGAACGCAATTAGTAAACATTCGTGTCGCAGATTTTCAGTGTGCAATGAAGTATGAAAACGAATAAATATAAAGCTACGATTCCTCCGGAGGAACTTTGAGGAACATTTTTGTTGCTGTCGCCTGCTTCCGTAAATGTTTCAAAATGTTCCTTAAAATTTCTTTATGTTCCGGTAACAAATGTTGATTGTTTCTACTAAATAATATGCAACTATTGCCAATTTTAGTTGCTCCAGCGGAAACAAGAAATTTAAGTATGTTGCCATAAGTTTCTACTTTAGGTAACAAGGAGAAACATTCAGCAACAAAAATGTTCCTCCGGTGGAACTGTAGTTTAATATAAATATTATTTATTTCAAAAGAACAAAGTTGAAATGTACTCATTGTTTTCATTCATAAAATCTCTTTTTCTCTGCGTCAAATTTTTCCAATTTTCATATACTTAATATGAAATATGGAAAAATTTGATGCAGAGAAAAAGAGAATTCACCTTGGTTTCAAAACCGGCCATCTCCAAAATTGGAAAGTTTTCAGGAGAGCCAAAAAACTGTAGCTCGTTCCCTTGAAACATCTATGAGCTAAAAACTATTTTAAATGGTTACTTGTGGATTACACTGGGGGCTAATATAAGCGAAAATGAAATATTTGTCTTAGGTTACACACAGTTTTAAATAGTTTTTTGGATTTGGCCGGTTTTGAACCTAAGCACCCGTTAAAAAAATTTTCTTTCGGGATTTTGGTCTCAAAATTATTTTTTATAAATTTATGCAATATGCAATTATGCAAAATAAACTTTATCCTAATAAATTGTAACAAAAATTACATTCGTATAACATAGAACACAATCATCAACGTCTGAAATCCTCAGAAAACAAAAGCAAAAACAGGAAAATTTAAATTCTCAATGAAATTTCTTCAGGTGTTTCTTCACACAATCTACCTTCTTCCTCTTCCTCGGTTTCAGAGGGACGATGGTTGTTTATTATATCTTTGTAAAATTTCAGCATGTCTATTTGCTGCCAGTTTTCACCATAATGTTTCTTAAGAAGATTTTCAACGTCTCGAACTTTTAGTATACTTGCAGCCTTTCCGGCTGCAATCTGCATAGGATTAGCCATCCCAACGTTTTTGCCCTTTTTACACACTCCACCATAATTTCCTAGCTCTGATCTATACGCAAATTCCCCTTGAATAAGGACATTTTTTATTTCTTACAATAAAAAAACGTTTTGATGGTGCGAATTTGAAATGCCACTGCCCAGGCGGCTTCATTATGTTGGTTTTGATATTGACATTTCACGCGACAGAATGCTCGACTTCAGGCGGGCAATGGATTTGGACGCTTTTGATGCACAAGCATCGTTGGAGGTGGCCAGTTTTGATGCAAACATTGAACTTCAGAAGCGTTTCTAAATGGGAGATGGCCGTATTTGACGCGGATGACAGATGCAAAAATATGCGCTTGTGCTTTAAGAACCAATATTATGCAAAAAGCCGCAACTGAAAAAAATTGGAGGTGGCCCGTTTTGAAACCAAGGTACTCAGTACGAGAAGCTACTTTCTGCGTGAATTCCTTCCCACTCATTAAAACCACATGAAAAATTTGAAATCTCCCCAAATGGCTTATCGTCAATTCTCATCTACAATCAAGAAATAACAAAAAGATCATAAAGCCATAATAGTGACACACAGATGTTGACCCGTTACAAATATTCCTTCCATTATTCCCATGCGTACTAATGTTTACTTGTGAATTGCTCAAGTTTTACTCATGCTCATAACCTATAAGGGCCTTGTTTCCCACACATACACGTTTGTCCGTACGTTTCGAGAAAAACTTGATAAAATCATAAGCACTAATTCCTCATCTCGAAACGAGTGAAGAATCTGGAATACCCACATTTACAATAAACTAATATCTCCAATTAATTACGCTCTAGCATTTCAAACATCGCATAACTTCTTTCGTGTAGGATGCCGGAGTTCCTACGCGGCCGGTATTTTAATGAACGAATAAAAATGTTCCGGAGTCGTTTTTGGACGTCTGAAAACCCGGAAAAATGTAGAGCTGCATAACTGTTCGTGCAGGTTTGTGAATGAAACGGATTACCGGAGATACAGTGATGCCATACCTCGAGAATTTGATGTAAGTTTGTGATTTTGCATTTAGGAACAACTTCATCGATTTCCACACTAAATTGGCACAATCAAAAAAATAATCTACCCAATCAAAAAACTCAATAGAAATGTAGGGAAGATAAAATGTAATTAATACCACTTGATGATGAGTTTGTGATTTTTCATTAAGGAATAAGGGGGCGTTCAAGTATTACGTAACGCAATTTGGGGGGAGGGGGGTCTTGTAAAACGTTAATATGCGTTACAGGGGCGGGAGGGGGGCTCGAACAACGCGCTACGTAACATTGATTTTTATTGAAATAAAAAACTAGAGAATTTGAATCTCCGAAGTTGTTAACTCTTTCGTTCATTTTTTACGGGGAATCCCTCGATTGTATTGTAAGTCAGTTTCATTTTGTTGTCCCAAGTTGGCAACTCTATCTGTTTGTGTTTTATGGGGAATACCTCGACTGTATTATTCGTTATTTATATTTTGTTTCCGTTGCCAGTTTTTAAACACGAAATACACAGGAGCGAAACTACGAAACTATCTACCTACATACATACGAACATATATATATATATATATATATATATATATATATATATATATATATATATATATATATATATATATATATATACATATATATATATATATATTATATATATATATATATATATATATATATATATATATATATATATCTATATATATATATATATATATATATATATATATATATATATATATATATATATATATATATCATACATATGTAGAGAAAGAGAGACTTTTGAAATTGGGTTTTTGATGCCAAGCATCCTGAAATATCATGAAACGAAAAACTATCTTGGTACTAGGTCCTACTTTGCTAATCGCACCCATTTCAATAAGCAGGTTTTCAAAGTGAAAACCAGCTACTAAGCGAAAATTGAATAATGCATGAGAAAAATAATGGTGGATGAAGTTAGCTAAAAATGTATGCAACGACAGGGCTAAGTCAGGAAAACGGCATAATTAAATGTAAGATTAGTAGTAAAAGTTTATTAGGACAAATTTGTGCCCTATTCAACATATCACATTATGTATGATTGTTTATTAAATAAAAATCTCTTGTTTTGTTTATTATTAACGAAAACACGATTAAAACAATAAAAACGGTATTTTAGCAACTTTCCGGACTTTGCGCAACATATTTGTGACTTTTAGGTAAAAATTGTCACTTGGGTGTTACGTAACGTTTATAGGGGGGAGGAGAGGTTCATGAAAACGTTACGGAGCGTTACATAGGGGGGAGGGAGGGTCAAAAATCTTCAAAAATTGCGTTACGTAATACTTGAACGGCCCCTAACTTGTTGTCGAAATGCTAATCAAAAAGACTCAAAACAAATCTTAGGAAGATATAAATACAACTTGTTGATAAGTTTATGATTTTTTATTCATGAACAACTTCCTCGTTTTCACCATTGAATTAGCACAATAAACAAAAAATTTTGAGAGTTGTCAAGGGACACCCGGATGGAACGTTCCTTTCGATTAATTAGTGAAGGAATGGTAATAAAATTTCATTTTTTTTAAGTTATAATAATATCTTTTTTATTATTAACAAATATAATGTAATATAAACTTAATCGGTAGGCTCAATTTTAGTAATAATTGCCTTGTGGTAACTGAAGTAGGAAAAATATGTTTGGGATTTCTATTTTATTTAAATGTCTGTATTATGTATCATTATTGTCTGTATAAAATCTCTACTCACCTAACTCCATCAGCAATATCCGGAATTTGTGCAGAAACAATGTCAGGATTCATTATTGTTAATATTTTTTGTTATTTATTATGCACATAAAACCTTTGTCCAAGACTGTACTATAAATCATTCATTATACGTGTGCTTCCTGAAGTATAATTATACCTATTATTCACTAGTGTGTATAATGGTTTATTATACACTGCATGACGTCACACTCAAAACGTATGTCCAAACTTGAGACTATCATTCACGTTGTTAGGATAGTATTGCTATTAGATTTTTAGGTTTTATGTAACTAAGATAACTTTTAGGAAAATTATTAAACTAATATTTAATATAATGCCCAACTTATTGAATATTTACTCTAATAAATTATCTATTTCATTTTCATCAGAGTGAAAGAAAATAATGGAATCGATGTCAAGTTAAATAGTTGACGTTTACGTGAGTATGCAATTTTCAGTGAACACAGAAAATGTTATGTCAACGCTTTTGATAACTATTTTTGTTGTTGAAAATGCAGATTATTACTAATTTTTTCGAGGAAGTCGTGGACAAAGTATAGTATTCTACTCGCACAAAATTACAATTTTTCACTCGGGTAAATTGCAACTCTCGCTTGCAGCTCGTGTCGCAAACTCCACCCTCGTGAAAAATAGCAATCATTTTGTGCTCGTTGAATAATATACTATTATACAAAAATAATCGTCGCGACACCACACTGTTCAATGCGAAATAGAAAGACGAAACGAAAATAACTGGGTTGCCTTCTATGAAAGAGAGAGAGAGAGAGAAACAGACAGAGAAAAACGCGCACGGCGTGCGCGCGCAAAAAGTGTCGTTCCAACTTTTGGTCTTAATTTCTTACGTCTAGCCCCCTTTCGCAACGCGCGATAAGGAACTTCGTTCCAAAAAGAAATTTCAAAATGCTTTCAGCTAATCAAAAAAATCAATACAAATCTTAAGAAGATATAATAAACTCAATACAACTTGAGGATAAATTTGTGAATTTTCATTAACGAATAACTTCCACGATTTCCCCACCAAAAAGCACAATAAAAAACTTTCAAAATGCATTTAGCTTATCAAAAATCACAATACAAATATTAGGAAGATAAATTGATGATAAGTTTATAATTCCTCATTTGGGAATGACTTCTTCGATTTCCCCACAAGACATTAAAAACAAAAAAAAATGTCAAAATGCATATATAGCTAATTAAACAACTCAATAAAAATATTAGGAAGATGTAGTGTAACTCATACTAAAGAAGTTAATTGCTGCGTAAAAAACTTTATTGCTCACAGGAGGTTTTTCATCGAGAGACCAAGTCAATTATCACTTTTGAAGTCATTCTTTTTGAGAAAATGAGGAAGTGATATTAACTGAATAATTGATAGAAACAAAAACTTTTCACATTTCTGGTATACCTAATTTTATTCACTATTTTTCTCTAAATCTGGCAACTGTGTATTTCAGATGTGCCTGAAAAATAGTAGGTGTTACGGATCAAAAACAAGACTAGTGGAATTTGAGATATAAAGAACATTTGTCTCAATAATTTGGACGTTGAATGTCGTTAGTTTTTATCTGTATTTAAATTAGTTTATATCGTTGATAATTAGCAAATTGTTGACAATCTCACGATTTTTCAGATATTCTTAACTGGTTTTTCATAAGTTTATAAAGAAATAAAAAACTAACTTTTCACGGGTTGAAAATAAAAATCTATTGAGTAAACACGTTTCGTCATAACATTGACTTCATCTGGTACTAAGTTATAGTATCACAAAACAATCTATTTATACGAAAAATTGAACATAACTGAGGGGTTCTTAAATAAACTGAATAACAACAAACATTTCATTCAGAGTTATTGGTAAGTACATTGAACAGAACTGGGGAGGAGAAGGGATTACTTCAATCTGGTCGTTAATTAGGTTTCCGGAATTGTTATATTTATTGATGTATATTTAGGGATTCCCAACAGTTGGTTTTATGAAGACTATTTTCAAATTTTAATATATTATAATTGTGATTGAAGATATAGTTTTCTTGAATAAGATGGCACGAATCAGAGTCAGTTTTCTGCCTAATATAGCTACGTTGGTGTTCGTGTATTCGAGTTTTGAAATTTCTAATTATACGTCCTATATAGAATTTTTCACAATCTTTACAATAGAGTATATGAACACCAGTACGTTCATCTATATGAATTTTTGATTTGTTTTATATATATATATATATATATATATATATATATATATATATATATATATATATATATATATATATATATTTTTTTTTTTTTTTTTTTCGTAATATGTTCTTGGTGTTAGGTCACATTAAGTGATGCATTTTAGTTGTCGTGCAAATGATTGTTTATTGACGTTTCGACCATTTTATGGCCTTTTTCAAAATCTATAAACTAAATTATCTATAAACTTCATTAATTTTAAAAGTCATCTAAAATATATTCTTACCCTTAACGTAGATAATCAACAAATTAAAATGAAACATAGAGAATAAAACATTTTTACTACACATACTTATCACAGTCAACGGCGTTGCTAGGTCAGTTATTTCTGAACGTATAGCAGAGGAGCATAGAGTATGGATGTATTATTTACATCTTTCTTGTCATTAATTGCACATTTAATATTTTTTTGGATTTCCAACGATTCAAGAAATTCCCAAAAAAATATTAAATGTGCAATTAATGACAAGAAAGATGTAAATAATACAACCAGACTGTATGCTCCTCTACTATACGTTCAGAAATAACTGACCTAGCAACGCCGTTGACTGTGATAAGTATGTGTAGTAAAAATGTTTTATTCTCTATGTTTCATTTTAATTTGTTGATTATCTACGTTGAGGGTAAGAATATGTTTTAGATGACTTTTAAAATTAATGTAATATACGTCCTTTAGTTTATAGATTTTGAAAAAGGCCATGAAATGGTCGAAACGTCAATAAACAATCATTTGCACGACAACTAAAATGCATCATTTAGTGTGACCTAACACCAAGAACATATTACGAAAAAAATATATATTAGGTCAACTCTCAGTCACAGAGGAAAACATTTCGATCTAATCCTACAAAATAGTCTGTCTTCATTACCTAAATTTCCCTTCAGAAACAGTAAATAACAATTTGAACTACTGAACAAAAAATAAGGAAAACCATAATTTATATCGCCGATAAAGGCAGCAAATGATTAAAACTTGCTGAGCGTTGACAATGGAAAATATGAATCATCATTCGATTATTTGCCAACCTCGTAGTTAGAAATGACGGATTTGGCGAGTCATAGCTACCTCCTCTAGTAAACAACACTGATGATGAGAACGAAACAGCTCATGTTGTTCTTCAGTTAATGGGATTTAACATATTTTAATCATTCAAAATAATTTGCAAATATTATCAACATCAGTCAAATTTTCTTATCCAGTTGACAATCAAATGGAAAAAGGAAAATACTAGGTACTTAAATAAAAAAAACCAATACTCCAATCGATGAAAAATGCCAAAATAATGTAACAATTTTAATTCGCCGTTAACAAAAATTTTTCACAATAATTCGACAGTTTTTTGCTGCCTAATTTCCAGAAAAAGATTCAAGAATTCGCCAGTCGTCACGCACCGCCAACTAGATAATTCGTAGACGTTGAAAAATTAGCGGAATTCGCATCGACAAAGAAAATCAATTTCTACTAATTGGACGATCGCAATTCGGTGTACCTTGATATTTTTTTTAGGTTCGTCGGCGACAAGAATGGATGTTCTTTGTTATTGCCATCGTCTTCGACAGTCCAGATTAATATATTTATTGCGGCTAATTAGTGGGATCATTTACTATGCAGAATTTGGATTCCGACCAATTTACACGAGGAGGCCGGGGAAGGCTTCGAATATTTTCAGAAGTCGCCAGGTGAAAAGCACCTATAAAGGACATCAAAACATATCAAATGAGACACATCCATTAATATTGGGAATAATTCAACACCGTATATGGAAGAGTAAATGCCATCCTTAATGGATCTTTTGAATAAAAAAACATTCTAATACGAGGAACTTCTTAAGAAACGAATATAAAACTTCCTTTGTTAGAAAAATAATTTTCATTATTCCATATCATCCATAGATGAATATAATATTAAAAGACTCTATCGCAGCGAGCTCCATTAGAAAAGCAGGTTTTCATAACGTAACCAGTTTGAAAAATCTATTTATTCATTTAAGTTTTTTTCCAAATTCAAAAGAGTTTTCCATCTATTCAGATTACCAACTTTCAACCCTATTTCTCCAAAATTGCACCTTCTATCGAGTAGACATGAATTGTTTCCACCCCCGGGGGTCAATCCCTCAACCAATTCGTACCAAAATCAATCATATCCAAGATATCATACGAAACAATCTACTCAGAAACTTTCAACCCGATTGCTCCGAAATTGCTCCCGTTAATGTGCAAACAAGATATATTTCCTACCCCGGGAGGTCAACCCCCCAACCAATTCGTATCAAAATCAATTCCATCGAAAATATCATACCAAACTACCTACGTACAAACTTTCGATTCTATTGCTCCAACATAGCGCTTGTTATTGTGTAAATAAGATATATTTCCTCCCCTGGGGGTCAACCCCCAAACCAATTTGTATCAAAATCAATCCCATCGAAGATATCATACGAAACTACCTACGTACAAACTTTCAATTCTGTTGCTCTGAAATTGAGCCCGTTATTGTGTAAAAAATATATATATATCTCCTCCGGGGGGTCAACCCCCAAATCAATTGGTTCCAAATTCAATCCCATCCAAGATATTATATCTTGGTCTAGGTCCAACTTTGCTAATCGCATCCATTCAATAAGCAGGTTTTCAAAGTTAAAATCTGCTGATAAGGTGTGTATACTCATTCTTGGAAGTCCATCATATATGTCTCATTTGTACATAATTATAAAGCATCGCGACAATTGAAAAACACATAAGAGAATTGTTTTGATCTTGTTAGATCTCCCAGTACTTCCATTTTAATTCGTCATTAAAAAGCGCAGCGCAGCGTTGTCTTTAAACAATCGCGTCATTGCCACCGCACGCTTGATAATGATTTCGATACAAAATATGCGTTCAATCATTTCTTATTTCGCAAAGAGATATCAACTCGAATTTTCTCTTTCAGAATGTTTGCAGTGACGAAATGTGGGAGATGCCAGACTGGCATTGCAGCCAATGAGCTTGTGATGAGGGCAAGAGATTTGGTGTACCATCTTCACTGCTTTTCCTGTGCTTCCTGCGGAATTCCTTTGTCCAAAGGCGATCATTTTGGGATGAGAGACGGACTTATCTATTGTCGGTAAGCTAGATAATCCGGAAAACAGGAAAAAATTATAGTCCCTTTCTGTAGTAGGAGATTCACAAAATTTTATATATATATATATATATATATATATATATATATATATATATATATATATATATATATAAATGTATTTGAATATTTTTAGGTTGCAGTCAGAATAATTGTTGGCCAAGTTAAAGAATAATCTTTGTCATATGGTCGAGCTTTCGGAAATGTTTATTTCCTTTATCAAGACATCTATAATGAAAGAACAGATTTAGATTTACAACAGCATTCACAAAAAGTTAAAGATTACTTACTAACGTTGAGGTTATATAAATTTTGAAAAAACACGTATAAAACGAAGAACAGAACGAGCTGATGGGTACAACTTCGTCACATAAGTAAAACTCCATTACAAGAATAAAAATCTAATTTTCAATAATCCGTACTTTCCCATCTTGCTATCTACAGGAAACCAGACTAACAAAATGGTCGACGTCAACTCTGAGAACGCGGAAACTAAACCACAGAACAATTAGGTGATCTTCTTACAATCATTGACAATAGTCGATATATCAACATAAAACGGGACACGGTCCAAATAAAATTTAAAGAAAACTAAAATTATTTAACCGAAAGAGTATGGTGTGAAAATTTTGAAAAGAGTTTTTTTAATAATTTTTTTTTTTTTTTTTTTTTTTTTACAACTAAATAATAACTGCAACACACTTTTTTAATAGTTCAATGAGCTAATGTTACTGCTTCTAAAAGGCTAACAAATGGGCTGAATTTTGCTCTAATTTTAAAAATTCAGTCACAGGTTCAATTCTACAATTTTACTTGTAGTCTAGACAAAATCTGCTTTCTAGGACTACAGTAATATAAAATGAAAAGCAATGAAAAAACAATGAAAAAACAAACATTCCACTGCATACTCATTGTTTTTTCATTGCTTTTCATTTTATATTACTGTAGTCCTAGAAAGCAGATTTTGTCTAGACTACAAGTAAAATTGTAGAATTGAACCTGTGACTGAATTTTTAAAATTAGAGCAAAATTCAGCCCATTTGTTAGCCATTTAGAAGCAGTAACATTAGCTCATTGAACTATTAAAAAAGTGTGTTGCAGTTATTATTTAGTTGTAAAAAAAAAAAAAAAATTATTAAAAAAACTCTTTTCAAAATTTTCACACCATACTCTTTCGGTTAAATAATTTTAGTTTTCTTTAAATTTTATTTGGACCGTGTCCCGTTTTATGTTGATATATCCACTATTGTCAATTATTGTAAGAAGATCACCTAATTGTTCTGTGGTTTAGTTTCCGCGTTCTCAGAGTTGACGTCGACCATTTTGTTAGTCTGGTTTCCTGTAGATAGCAAGATGGGAAAGTACGGATTATTGAAAATTAGATTTTTATTCTTGTAATGGAGTTTTACTTATGTGACGAAGTTGTACCCATCAGCTCGTTCTGTTCTTCGTTTTATACGTGTTTTTTCAAAATTTATATAACCTCAACGTTAGTAAGTAATCTTTAACTTTTTGTGAATGCTGTTGTAAATCTAAATCTGTTCTTTTATTATAGATGTCTTGATAAAGGAAATAAACATTTCCGAAAGCTCGACCATATGACAAAGAGTATTCTTTAACCTAGCCCAACAATTATTCTGACTGCAACCTCAAAATATTCAAATACATTTTTTCCTCAACTAGCCAGTCAAGACTACCCATCTATATATATATATATATATATATATATATATATATATATATATATATATATATATATATATATATATATATATATATATATATATATATATATATATATATTTATATATATATATATATATATATATATATATATATATATATATACAAATCTTCTATAAAACAAGTCAATGAACAAAGAAACTGAAAAGTTAGGTTACAGTATCTGATCAATCACATCGAAAAATTTAACACCATAAAACTTGTCAGGTGAAAAACAGCCTCATCATCCAAACCATCCAGCCATCTGGATCTGTATTGAACTAGAGACTATTATTGTGAACATTCTTTTTTTTAACTGAGATTGAATTCTCGCACATCACTTGGTGAAACATCATAAAGAATAAATAGTGGGGTGTGATAGGTAAAAAAAGTTTCACATCTGGCAACCACTGCGCTCTTTTGGATTCAGATAGTACATGGGTAGACGAGTTAAAAAAGACCGAGATACAAATTTTTCTGGCCCTCTAGTTGCGTTGATGATGTAATCAATATGGCCACCATAGTTCTGTACCACGCTTTTAAATTTCCCTGTATAACTCGGATTTTTATTGAAATACTAACCAATATTATCAGTGATTATTGATGAGAAGAAAATGCGCTTTTCACCGGTATAAGTGGCATTATTGTCAGCTTTGTGATTATAGAAATAATTGTAACATAATTATTTTTTTAATTGAATTTTAGTTTTTGTAGAAACATTTTGCTGAATATCTCGAAACCGGTTGCATATAGCTGAAAATTAGTAAATTACTTTCTGTTTGTCAATAAATTAGCTTTCGAACGGTGTATATGACTTCTATTTTATAACAAACAGTTACTGAAAATGTGCCAAAACAGTGTAGCATTGCACAGTTATAGTAGCAATGTAAGATCTCAAATATTGTCTTGGAATGTCAGATATGTCCTTATTAAGTCAGATAATGTATAAGAAACGTCATTGTGTGAGAAACGTCATTGTATAAAAAAGCTACTTATTACTTGAGTCGACCATATAGAAAAAAACTCTATCGCAGCGAGCTGCATTAGGGAAGCAGGTTTTCATAACGTATCCAGTTGAAAAAATATATTCGATAAATTATAATTTTTTTTCCAAATTAAAAAAAATGCGCCCTCTAATGTGTAAACAATATTTATTTCCTCTCCGGGGGTTGAAACCCCACAACCAATTCGTACCAAAGCCAATCACGTCCAAGGTATCATACGAAACTACGTACTTACAAACTTTCAACCCTATTTCTATGAAACTGCGTCCTTTATCGTGTGAACAAGATTTATTTCCTCCTCCGAGGGGTCAACCCTCCAACCAAATCAAATAGAAATAAATACCATCCAACATATCGTACGAAACTGCGCCTTCTATCGTGTGAACAAGACTTATTTTCCTGAGGGTGTCTCACAAACTTTCAATCCTACTGCTCCGAAATAACCCCCTTTATCTGCAAACAAGATTTATTTCGAACCAAACCAGATTGAGTTAAGAAGTTCTTAACTCAATCTGCCCGATGATGGTCTAGTGACCGAAATTGCAATCGCAGTGTTATATTTTTCAAAATATTTTGTGATAATAAACGTAGTAAATTCAAATTTAGCTTTGTTAATCATGTTAAAGTATCACGTAGTAATGACGGATTCCATCAATTATATATATATATATATATATATATATATATATATATATATATATATATATATATATATATATAGATAGATATATGAAATTGAGTTTTCGGTGCCAAGTATCATAAAAAGTCATGAAACGAAAAACTATCTTGGTCCTAGGTCCAACTTTGCTAATCGCCCCATTTTAATAAGCAGGTTTTCAAAGTGAAAACCTGCTAAAAATTACCCAATCATGTCAACTAAGAGGAAACATGAATTGGTGGATGCTTCGACTATACCATTGTTAGCTCCATTTGTATGGGACCTGTGTTTGCTATGCCAAAAGCATTCCAAAAAGCGCCTAATAATTCCGAAGTATTAAGGTTATTTAACAACGACGAAGATTCTCACAGTTTTCGCAGAACATGTTGAGCTTCCAAATGCTATTATAATCTTGAATCAGTTGGACGATGGAAATGGTATTTTACAGACACTTGTAGCCGGTGAAGCAAAATATCACAAATCCTACAGGAATAAATATGACAGTCAAAAGGCTGAAAGACAGTCTCGCGAGAAGAAACAGAAGAGATGCACATCTTGTAAATGTGTTAAAATGGGAATACGATGTAGAAAACTTTGTGTATGTGAAGGACAATGCTCCGACAGTGATCGTTATTCACAAGAAGAATTTTTAGTTATCCTTCTCATTGAATATTATTGCATATTATTATTTTCTTTGAATATCAGTGTATTTTACATTATATATATATATATATATATACTTATGTATACTTAATTTGAATATTAAGTTATAATAAAATTGTAGGTATTATATAGATTCTCCTATTTCTCATTCTTGTACCTAATGGTTGAAACGTATCTTACAGTTATCTTATATGTCCTCATGTCACTGATTTTAAAACGAAAAAGAATGTGCCAATTGCTTTGAACAAGCTACGATTTGTTTAATATATACTTACCAAAAATTAAAATAAATACATTTCCTACTTAAACAGTCAAAAAGCCGCTCACTTTACTGAACCCATATAAATTACATTGCTGCCATAACTGTGCAATGCTACACTGTTTTGGCACATTTTCAGTAACTGTTTGTTATAAAATAGAAGTCAAATACACCGTTCAAAAGCTAGTTTATTGACAACCAAAAGGTATTTTACCAATTTTCAACTATATGCAACAGGTTTCGAGATATTTAGCAAAATGTTTCGACAAAAACCAAAATTTAATTTAAAAAAATAATTATGTTACAATTATTTTTATAACGACAAAGCTGACAATAATGTCACTCATACCGTTGAAAAGCGCATTTTGTTCTCATTAATAATCACTGATAATATTGGTTAATATTTCAATAAAAATCCGAGTTATACAGGGAAATTTAAAAGCGTGTTACAAAACTATGGCGGCCATATTGATTACATCATCAGCGCCACTAGAGGGCCAGAAAAATTTGTGTCCCGGTCTTTTTTAACGCATCTGTACTATCTGAATCCAAAAGAGCGCAGTGGTTGCCAGATGTGAAATATTTTGATAGAATTTTTAGTTAACCGACCCCACTAAAAGTATAAACTTTAAAATGAAAAACACTTGGCTTTTGTTTCACAATATAAAATACAATATAAATTTATATTGTGAAACTTAAGCCAAGTGTTTTTCATTTTGAAGTTTATACTTTATTCTTTTTTTGTATTGTCTTTATATTTCAAAAAAGATATTAGTACTATTATATTAATCTTAAGAATATATACTCATGTGTTTGATGGTATAGAGAAAAACAATTAATAAAATAATATGAATGTTAACATGAATAGAGTCACTGGTTTAAAATAGTTGAGTATGGATGCAAAGCCTGGATGCTGAGATCATTTCTACACCTTGACGTTTTGTGATCTGTGATCGGATACTGTAACCTATTTTTTCAATTTGTTGGTTCTTTAATGTATTTTGTAGAATATTCTTGGAGATTTTGAACTTTCATATTTGTAGAAAGGTTCCCTGTATGCGATTTTTCGATCTGGATAATAGTAACGAACACTAGAATCTAAGATAAGTAGGAATTTTGTTTTTATTATAAATTATAACTCAGGAAAAATTATTTCACTTTCTACGGGATTTTATTATGGAAATATTCTATTTAATAATTTGGTAGTTGTTACTAGAGAAGCACTGAAAAATGTAGAAAATAATCAGTTTTTTTTTTGGAAAATCGTTCCTGCAAATTTATAGAATCAAATCACCTTGAAGAATATGCGAATGAGATGAGATTGATGATTAAGTCAGTAATTCAGTTTTTTCCAACTATCATATGCAAATTCATAGAAATTGAACCTTTGGAATAATTTATCCACTCAAATGGTTTACCTCATATTGATTAACAAAAATTTAATTTCATTATAATTCAAGTATATACATATATCTATAAATTCCTTTATTGGCATTGTCATATCCTTTAATTTTTCAACATTTTAACAATAATAGATAAGGTAATTCGATTTTGTTGAATGACCAATCCAAATATTTTGCTGAATACTTTTTTGTAATTTTCCCTAACAGAATTCATTATTATATGATGTTCAATTACACTGTCGATAACTGAATATAAATTCATGGAATTAATATAAATATAGAATCGAAATCTATATGTACCTGTTATATAACCTGTGATGAACAAATTTCATTAAAGAAAAAAACAAAATTTGTGAACATCGCAATTTGATTCTTTTTCCAATGAGCAAAAAATAGACGTTTTTGAATTTTTCTTTATAAGTTCAAACTGTTATTTTATAGACGAAGAAGCTACATTAGATAATTATCTTTAATGCGCATACTACATAATCTTATTTCTGAAGAAATGCTTGAGTCAATATTGCAGTCGCATATACGAATATAAAACATATGTTTACGAAGAAAATGCTCTTTCAAGATTATAGACGTCGTTTCCCAACTTATCCTCTGGAATTGTCAACAGGCCTCACTACTCCTTGTTGAATTTTTGCGATGGCAACGACCCCCTCGAATTCATGTTCAGGGGGAGGGAGTCACCGGGCTTCTATCCTACGGCGTCGTCACAGCAACAGAAGGGCAGACCCAGGAAAAGAAAACTGGCGGTGGAGGAGCCGTTGCCCTGCGGGGAGATACCCGTCACCATGCGAATGGCGGCTACGACTCTAGGTAAGAAAACTTATCGAGGGTTTCAGATCATTTTTCAGAAACGCCAATCCTGATCCTTTCTGGTTCGCAGTATAATATATATATATATATATATATATATATAT
The DNA here is from genome assembly GCA_030704885.1 of Cynegetis impunctata. Taxonomy (NCBI): domain Eukaryota; kingdom Metazoa; phylum Arthropoda; class Insecta; order Coleoptera; family Coccinellidae; genus Cynegetis; species Cynegetis impunctata. The sequence goes on along the minus strand of JARQZK010002895.1, from coordinate 506,626 downwards.
ATATATATATATATATATATATATATATATATATATATATATATATATATATATATATATATATATATATACATAAGGTACCTGAGACAAATAAGGCCCACCTAAGGCAAAACATTTTTTTTTAGCACAACCGATATGCACAGGAAAATAAAAATATATTGAATAAAAAACTCATATTATATACTAATTAAAACATTAACTAAAACAAGTTAAGGAAGACGTAATATAATAAAAATCATAGATTCTAAAAACCATGTAAATGGGCCTTATTTCAGCCAATGATAGTAATAAGGCCCGTATCATATAAATGTAATAAAAGTCTACAAACTAAAAAAGCATTTGAATAATGTATTAACAGAGTTTTAACTCAAAATAAAGTTCTGGTAGGTACTCAAACAATTGTTAGACATGCGATGCAAATATAGTCGTCATCATCAGAAGGTGAATACCCTAAACATTCTTCGTGGGCCCATGTGTTGCAATTAAGGCACTGCGCCTCATATCTTTTTCACGGGATTCCTGGCATAGTGGATAGTACCATAAAAAATTACCTTTATTCACCGTGCATTGAGAAGTAGAACTGCAAGTGCTGGTACTTGGTTGTTGCTGTTCAGTTTGCTGAAACAAACTGTTTCTAACCCCCTGAGCTTTATAATTTAAAGCCTACGCCTTGGAGCTTTGCCATTTTTCTCTTTTACTAAGTCTGATGTTTCCACCAATTCATGAAACGAGTTATTCAACTTTTGCTTTTCTCTCTTTCTTTTCCTAATTCGTTGTTAAAGCACAGCCAGCGAACATTGACTAAATCTTTTTCTTGTTCCGTCTTTAAAATTGAGGATCTCCCCAACTTTCTTAGATCTGTCCCACTTCGCAAATGATTTCGAAGCGTTTGTCTAGGAATTCTAAATCTATCAACAGCTTCACGATGGCTAATCCGACCGATCCTTAGTGCATTTAAAGCCAAAGTTGAAGACTCTTCAGATCACTGAGCTCTAATGTTGCGACAAATTTTTCCCATTTTCTCTGGAATAGAAAGAACTTTTGCCATTTTTATGGTCAGAAATAAGGCCCCACTGGTCAAAAATAAGGCCCATCTTAAAGTTCACGTGGGCCTTATTTCTGACGTGCACTATTTAACACTCTGACTGCCATGTCAGTCATTTTTGACTGACACAGAAATTTCAAAGCCCGCCAGGGTCCATTATCATGTGACCGAACGTTACACGCCGCGCGTTTATTTCATTCATGGGGAAACGGTAATACCAAAGATGATGTATATTTCTTTCACCTACGCGTCACCGCCGAGATATTTTTCAGAGATTTAAAATGTAGCGCCGCAAATCCAATGCATATGCTAAACCCAATAAATAGTCGGTCTAAATCGTCTGACGTGGCCATGTATGAAATGGTGCTGTCGGTCATAAATGACTGACGGCACAACTTTTTGCCCAATAGTCTGTCAGTCACATATGACTGACAGAACAAAATAAAACAAACAAAATTCAGTATGCCGGCAGTCAAAGTGTTAAGGTTAGGTCACTTTTACAAAAAAAGCAAATGAAAAATTTTGAAATTTTTGTTGAATATCAACTCTTAAAATATGCAACTCACCAATAGAATCAAACCACCACTCGTCCAGTTGAAATTATGTCATGGAGAACGACTTCATTTTGTGAAAATTTTTGTAAAACATAAGACTTTGCGCGGGATGTCCAAAGAGTGGCTGTTTTCTCCTCGAGTGAAAGCGTGTGGACCGCGCGCTATCTAGGTAAAATTACTTGGAACTATATCCGAACAGATTTATGGATAATATAAGTTGAGTTTGTTTTCAGTTGTAGTTTTCTGGAAAGTGGGCCTTATTACCTGCTGGGCCTTATTTGTCTCAGGTACCTTATATATATATATATATATATATATATATATATATATATATATAATAATATATATATATATATATATATATATATATATAATATATATACCTATATATACCCTGAGTGTACCCTTTGAAGGATACCGCCAAAATAACAAGAAAATTACGTATCTTCAGAAAAAATTCCGGGACACGGATAAAAGTTGACTTTTATCCTGAGGGGGCCACATTTTCAGATAAATAACAACCCCTAATAAGCAAACCTTCAACCTTTTTCGAAAGGGATAGCACCGAGTGGTATATCACGCGAAAAATAGTTTTATTGTCTCCATGGATTTTGCTAAAAAACTTTTGTTTCGCTTGAAAACCTGCGGCGTTATTTCCCATTCAATAAGTGAAAGTAAGTTTCTTTCACCTTTTTTGACAAATGCGTAATAAGAAGAAATTTGCGTTGTTTATATAGAAATAAGAGAAATACAACCATAATTGGAAAATGGTACAAATTTCTACATTTTTCAAAGCAATTCATAACCAAAAGAGGGGAAACTATCCTCTTGTTTAATTGTAGCGTCAAAAAGTTTACGCTACATAATTTATCAAATATGTAAATGTATATACATAGGTATATTTAAATATATATATATATATATATATATATATATATATATATATATATATATATATATATATATATATATATATATATATATATATATATATATATATATATATATATATATATATATATATATATATATATATATATATATATATACACACATCAGTAAATGGAAGAGTAAATTCAATTGGGATAACAGCACTGGGAATATGAAACTATACACCTTTTTCTTTTGTTCTCGAGCTTTCGATAATCTTCTTTAGGAGACCTAGAAGACATTAAGCTGAGACAATTTGATTTTTTTATACTGAACAGTTCAACTTGCAGTTTATAAACATCCTTATAATATTTATATTTTTATCGTATATTCGAAGTCAACAGGGACAAACTCATCTCCTGTAAGTTGGACTGTTCAGTATATAATTAAATTAATCAAATCAAAATTTATTCAAAACAAATATTCAAATTACATGAGTAAACCCAAAATACCCCTGTCACAAAAAACAAAGGTACTAGTATTTGAAACAAAATCTATTTCTTAATCTATCCTAAATCTAGGAAAATGATCTTCTGAACAATTTTGCAATCAATATATCAATATACAGTTTGTCACCTAAACTAGAAGTTTGTGTGTGAACAAACTTCCCAGATTAAAACAGCTCATGTAATATGGCGTTAGCACTAGCTGATACCTGAATATATAATTCTCAACAAAACTAAATAATTTAAAACTATACAATAATTATTATCACCATTGAACTGAAACATAATCCCAATGCAGAAGGGAATAGAGACCAATGGACCACACAGATACCAACAAACATTCACTACTACACGTTCAAAAAAATTTCAAAAAATCATCACCCTTTGTATTGATATATTTTTTGACGTCAATTTTAAATAGTTTCTGAGAAGTCAACTGAATCGTCACCCTAGGTAATGCATTATAAAACTTCGTAGCATAATACAATATAGTTTTTTTGAGTAAATTCTTAGTCAATGAAGGGACTTCTAGGTTATCCTCTTGCCTAGTTTCATAGCAACACCTTTTGTTAACGTTTCGTTTCCTAATCCATAATATTGACTGATACATGTACATTTTCCTAACAGTTAGGACATTTGCATCATCATACAACGCAGAGGTAGAGTGTAAACGGTTTTTTTCAGAACCACCCTGAGGATACTATTCTGTGCTTTTACTACAGGATCTAAAGCATTTTTATAGCACCCACCCCAAATAACAATACAATATCTCAAAATTGACTCGACAAGAGCATTATAAACCCCGAGTAAATACTTTTTTGTCAAAATGTCCCTCAATCTATAAAATTTGTAAACTAGTACTCTGAGTCTCTTTGCCAAGCCATTTACATGTTTATCCCACTTCAAGTGCTGATCAAGTTCCACCCCGAGATATCGTATAGCATCGGTCTTCTGGATGTAGCCACATGAACAATCAGCAAAGCTCTTGCAAGCTGCATCATGAACCCTCAGAATATCGAGGCCCGGATGATCCGCCATCGTTGCTGAGAAAGTTACAAACTTTGATTTTAGCATATTTAAGCTGAGAAGGCTCTGATTCAAGAAGTTGTAAATTTTCTGCATAGCCAGTTCAGCTCTCCTTAATATTTCTTTCCATGTATTTCCTTCAAAAATAGCTACAGTGTCATCAGCGTAAGATATTATTTCTCCATCTAGGTTCAAGCTTCCAAGTTGATTTATATAAATCAAGAATAAAATTGGCCCCAATATCGTACCCTGAGGTACTCCCATGGTAACAGTAACAGGATCACTCCTCTCCTCCCCAATTTTCACTACCTGTATTCGGTCCTTCAAATATGTACTGAATATATTCAATGCATTTCCACGAATACCAATAGCTTCTAATCTTTCCAACAATTTCTCGAAATTAACTGTGTCGAAAGCTTTTGCTAAATCTAAAAAAATAGCAAGACACTTTTTGTTATAACTGTTCGCGTGGACAACAAATTTAATTAATTCAAAAATAGCATCTTCAGTACTTTTATTTCTCTGAAAACCGAACTGACTTCTGCTCAAGATTCCGTATTTAGTAAGAAATGCCAATAATCGAGACTTTAAGCAGTGTTCATATATTTTCGCAAAATTATTTATAACTGTGATAGGTCTGTAGTTGGTTGGATTTCTCCTATTCCCCGATTTGAAAACAGGAATTGTAAACGATTCCTTGAACTGTTTTGGCGTAGAACCTTTCGAAAAACATAAATTCATTATGTGAGTAAGTGGTTTCAATATATGTACATGACACCTTTTTATTAATCGTGCGGATATATTATCAGGACCATTAGAATAGTTGGATTTCAAATTACTAATAATATCAATGAGTTCATTTTCTGAAACCGGTTTGAGGAAGAACGAGCCACCCCCTTTATTATCTTTATTATTATTTTCCGTATTTTTTTTCGGTTTTCCTATTTTGCTAGCCATTTTTGTACCAATATTACTGAAAAAGTTATTAAAATGATTTGCGATGTGTTTTTCCGCTTTTAATACTTCTCCCTGATCGGTTTCCAGTACAATTTTGGTTACTTTACTGAGCCTTTTGCTGTTTGTAACCTCTTCGATTGTTTGCCAGATTTTTTTGGTATTATTTTGCGCTTTTCTGAATTTGTCTGCATAAAAATTGTTTTTTGTATTCCTTATTAAAATATTTAGATAATTTCTATATTTTTTGTACTCAATTTTTTTTTCAATACTGTTTACTCTAACCATTTGCTTTTTCAACAAATCACGATGTCGTATTGAAACTATCAATCCCCGTGTGATCCATGGCTTCAGTTTTCGGTCTTTGTTAGATATATTTTTGGATGAGGAATTTTGTTTAACGATTGTATTGAATATACTCAAGAATCGATCGTAACATAGCTCTGGACTCGACATACTGACAACACTATTCCAGCTCTCTTTTGCTAATGTTTCATTCAAATTCTCGAAATCTATTAAATCTAATTTAAAGAAGGCATTTTCTTCCCGTTTTAGTTTTTTGGAGAAGTTAAAATTCAAAAAAAGCATATAGTGATCAGTTAAGGAAGTCTTCACAACAGCTGGAACAACGTTAACATCTTTGGATTCATTTCTGATAAATGCATGATCAATGATGGATCTTTTTCGATATTCGTTTACCCTTGTAGCTGTGTTTATATAAGACAGAAAACCGAACTCCCCCAATACTCCCATATAAAACTCAATTTCTCTTAACTAACTCTCTTCTAGGTATCCTGAAGAAGTATTATCGAAAACTTGAGAACAAAGGAAAAAGAGTGTATATTTTCGTTTTCCCAGAGGTGCTACCCCAATTAAATTAACTTATATATGATATATAATATATTTATATATATATGTATATATATATATTCAGATAGTCGTCAAATTCAGATATATATATATATATATATATATATATATATATATATATATATATATATATATATATATATATTTATATTATATATATATATATATATATATATATATATATATATATATATATATATATATATATATATATATATATATATATATATATATATATATATATATATATATATATATATATATATATATATATATATATATATATATTTATACAGGGTACCTCACGCTATATTGTGGACATCAAAAGACTAATTTTTCATCTAGAATACATTGATAGTTTTGTAGAATTCAGAAACTCACTAGGTATAGGTACTTCAGAAATCTTGTTTATAATAGTGATGCAGTATAGTACAATACTTTTGTAATTTACCAAATATTTGATGTTACAATCTTTTTGTTTTTCTTATATTCTACCTAATTCAATTAAATGAATATCTGGGATTTTAATTTTCAATTTTACCCACTACTATTTTTAAATCAATATATAACGTTGAGAGACATACTATCATTTTTTGTTTTTATCAATGGATATTAATGCCAAACTAACGGTCAACATGTGGCAATTGAAACGAGTCAAGCCACAATGAGAAAATGTGGATGATATATAGATTTTCGAAGACTACCCTGTTCGTTTGCATAATTATTCATGAGTGAAAAAAATTCAAACCATATACTGTGCGGTTATATAATTTTTGGATAGAAGATCCTTTACGTGGCTTCTGCTAGGATTTGATTGGTATAAACTGTCACTAATAATTCGAAAATTATATGGGGCTTCCTCAGACTACAGCAAAAGATGAATATCGGTACGAAGTGAAAGATAATATTGACGTGATTTATGTCGTTAACGAGATGCGAAGATTTCAAACTTCCCACAGATAATGCAAAAAACACACAAAACACAACTTGTCATTCTCTTTCACGACTTTCTAAACAATACGAATAATTTTTATTTGAAAAAAAAAACAAAATAAGGATAGAATACGACCTAAGTGACGAGCTTTTGCTGCTCACGCGTTTGTTTTTTATAGTAATCGATGATTACAGGCGATTATTGTATACAAACCTACTTCATAATGTCCAAACATATCAAATATAATACGGCAAACAATTCAATGGCTCGCAAACAATTCATTTCGAGTTTTCTATTTGAACACAATTACAATCCCCCAGACGGTCGTCATATGCTCGAATTTCCTCAATATTGAACAAACATAAAGCGTGCCAATGATACGGCATTCGATGTTTGTTTCATTGTGATCGTGGGACCCCTGTTGTTATTCAGTGCGAGTTATTCAGCATCGGCAGAGTATATTATTCTATTTGTTTCGGATCGTATAATATAATTAACAAATAAAAACTACTCCTTGAAGTTGTATTTGATATTCTTCAATATCCAGGCGCCTATGAAATTTTCAATCTTTTGTTTCGATGTATGTGGCTAGATAATTATTACAATCAAATCATGAAAAACATACTAGTCGACCATGGTCAATTTCACACATTACATAAAGTGAACAAGGAAAATTCTTTAATAATTTAAAAAATTATCAAACAACTTTCCAAGGAAGCTGGTTATACGTATTCAGCAACGCAAAATCTGCATTCACAATCGAACGGTGAATTATAGAAATTGTCAAGTCACCCCGACTCAAAATCTGCATACAGCTGTTTCGATCTTATTAGATCTCATCAGTGCAGCTTATTTGACTCGGAGTGAATTAACAAATTTCTAATTGTTCCCCAATACAAATCGTGGTCAGTAACACTGGTCGGATAACAATCCAGAGCGCCATCTCACCAAAGAAATTGGGAAACAACAATTCACCGCTTAGACTGAAAATGCAGAAATTCGTCGCTCGAACACGTACCTCCTGATATGAAGATATCTACTCTACAACAGTGGTGTATATGATTCCAAGGCACACTAACATAGTGATTTAAAACCTTTGGATATACCCACGAGAGCGCGCTCCGAATATTCTAGTCGCTTAATACGCAAAATACAACAATCAAATCATGAAAAACATACTAGTCGACCATGGTCAATTTCATACATTACATAAAGTGAACAAGGAAAATTCTTTAATAATTTAAAAAATTATCAAACAACTTTCCAAGGAAGCTGGTTATACGTATTCAGCAACCCAAAATCTGCATTCACAATCGAACGTAATACGTATAACCAGCTTCCTTGGAAAGTTGTTTGATAATTTTTTAAATTATTAAAGAATTTTCCTTGTTCACTTTATGTAAGATAATTATTAACTGACAATTCATTTCAACATACGAATTAATTAATTGAATTAGTATAATCATTGAAATTTGATACTTGCGGAAATCCACTCAAATCAATATACGATAATTTCGTATTTATGAAATTTTAGATATAGAGTGAGTATCATGACAATTATTTTTTTCAACAGCAGTACCTATAATATACAGTAACGTTTAATGTTAGGCCATTTCAGCAGATGAAAAAGGTATACCGTTACAAATTGATAAAGTAATTTTGTTAATAAATGATGGAAACATACCACAACGTGCAAGAAAAGTTGAATTCTATTGCCCAGCTTAGTTATAATAGGTTTACAAGGCCCAGATACGTTGATTTGATAAGTTGACGCGTACCAAATATCAAGTATTATACCGAGTGAATTTTTTAAGTTGAATCAGTTAATAATCTTGAAAAGGAAACATCTTACGGAAAAATGTTTCGAATAAAATGTTGATAGTTTTGAGAGAGCAGTCCACTCATGCTAAAACCTCTTTATTTTCCTTCGTCATTGTAGGGGGAAAGGGGTAAACTTTGAAATTTGAAATGCTTACTCCTGTTTCTGCTGTTCTACAGCGTAAAATACAAAAGTTTTGTACGAACAATTTTTGACCATTCCCCACAGATGGCCCTGTAATCGAATTTGAATTTAGCTGCTGAATGACGTTAACGTCAGAATTTCTTTTGAATTATCAATAAAACGGATAAGTTAAGGTCATTCAGACGGTGAATTCAAATTCAATTACAGAGCCATCTGTGAGGAATCGTGAAAAATTGTTCGTACAAAACTTTGTATTTTTTGCCGTAGAATACGAATATGCAATAAAAAAATAGAGATTCCCATTTAAAATTTCAAAGTTCACCCCTGTATCCCCTCAAGGGTGGAGGAACTGAAATAGTTTTTAGCATAAGTGGACTTCCCCCTCAAAACCATCATCTCTTGATAGGAAACATTTTTCCGTGAGATGCTTCCTTTCCGAGATTTTCAACTGATTCAACTTGAAAAATTCAGCCGTATATATATATATATATATATATATATATATATATATATATATATATATATATATATATATATATATACATTAAGATAATATGATGAGGAATTCATTAAAAAAATTGATGATTTATCAAATCCACCTTCTAAGGACCTAGATTCATCGACATCCGTCACACATATGATGAAAACACTAGACAGTCTGTTTCGCTTTTAAATGAGCACATTAGTAGTATTTCTTCGATAAATCATGAATTGTCTAGCTTTCTCCCTTGAAGGATGAATGGAAATTTCATGTCGTCGAGACTCTTGAAACTAACTCTTTTGCAGCGTTGATTTGATTGTTAATCTCAATTTTCCCAAGGCATTAATATCTTGATCTTACATGCATGCCAGAAAAAAGTAGGTCGATTTACATGATCACTTGTCTTTTAAGATTTAGGTATCAACTTCAAAATTTCGAATGTCATTATAGATTACATTTCGGCAGAGACTTAATTTGCAATCTAAGTTAATCATCCCATTCTGACGTTTGTATTTTTGAATGTAAAACTATTTATTGAAATCGAAAATTGTTCGCAATAAATGCTCAAACTGCTTACCAGTTTGTTCTTGACAAATGGAGAGCTTGTATACAGAATATCTCACAACAAACATCTGGAGTTCACCTGGAGAATATGTATATATATATATATATATATATATATATATATATATATATATATATATATATATATATATATATATACATATATTATTATTATTTGTTGATTTTACCTTAGATACGGTTGCTATAAATACACTCACTATGACCTAGGGCGTTATGAGCAGGCATTATGGATCATAACGCACGCTCATTGTACGAGGACAACTGAAGCAACTTCCATTGATTAAATATTTCATAATCTTTTCGTATACGACTCTGGATTTCTCCGGCAATGAATTATTCGCAGCTTTGGCTGCATTTTCTATGATATTCTTGGGTGAATTCACTTTCATTTCTATTATTTCTATAAGACTACACAAAGAAAGCAGCAATGACATTCTCTAAATATGATGACAAAAATATTCACAAACATCAAAATATCAACAAATGAGATGCTTACTATGAGAAGGAAAATGGAAAGTATAGGAGCAATGAACCAATTTTGAAATCGATTTTTCATTATAATAAAATGATTTTTTCGTGAAAAATAAAATCTTGTATGCACCACGTGCGTTACTAGATCCTAACGCCCCATCGGGCATCAGGATCTATATAATGCACTTGGTACATAAATAACTAATATATATATATATATATATATATATATATATATATATATATATATATATATATATATATATATATATATATATATATATATATATATATATATATATATATATATATATATATATATATATATATATATAATCTCTTGATAATTATTAGCAATAACAGGCTGGTTGAATCTTAAATTCTAAATAAATAAAAAATTTCATTAAAAACGGCTACTTCCATATAAACGAACTATACCGATAATTTTGCTCTACCTATTTAATATTTTCCCGCGACTAATTTCTTTGCTATTGTTTATTTACTCGTTCTTAGTTCTCGCGGATAGCATTAATCGCCTCCGTGGCAAAGTTTGACCAAATCTCCCATACCGGAGAGTTCAAACAATAAACCACAATTGTGTGATTGTCTTCCGTATCAGAGGATTTTGTTTGTTGTACTATTTTCATCTTCAAATTTTCAATCCAATGCTTGGCTACGCCGTTCTGATGAGGACCAAAGAGTCCGAAACACGTGTCAACGGCTGCTTCCATATAAACGTGCTATACCGATAATTCTACTCCACATCTTTAATGTTTTCCCATGACTAATTTCTTTGTTGTTAGATAAATAGTACCCTATTATTTTTATTTTCAAACATTACGTGGGTAAAGGTTTCTTTGGTTTCCCTTACCATCTAATGATAACAATTTTGAATGTTAATATTAGACTAAATAGCATATAATAAATAATAAGCAAGAACAAGCAGCCTTGTCTATTCAAAAAATTTTTTCAAATCAATAAATGTCAAAGAAATTTCAATTACGAATATCGTAGTGAAACGTCAACTTTTTAATAAAATCGAGTTTTTTAAGATTCAACCAGCCTGTTATTGCTAATAATTATCAAGAGATTAAAAATAGATCACAGGCAACAACAATTCGAATAAATAATTATATATATATATATACATATATATATATATATATATATATATATATATATATATATATATATAAATATATATATATATATATATAGGTATATATATATATATATATATATATATATATATATATATATATATATATATATATATATATATATAAATAATAATTTTGATCAATATGATTGAAAATGCTGCTATAACGTGATTATTTATCGAATGTACGTATCGAATGAATTCGACTAGCTATCAGAGTATCTCTAGTTTTACGACAGCTGTGGAACTCTAGAGTCTTTACTATAACACTATTCATCTTATAGTTCTTGAACATATTTTATAATTTCACTAATTTTCGAGAAGTCAATCTCCTTAATGGTTCGTGCGGTTTATTTAGATGTTTTTTCATCGTATCTTTCAACGTTTTATTAAATATTCACACCTTCAGATATTTTCAAGCATAAATTAATAGCCTCCGAGAAAAACATCTTATAATTGAACAACCCATCTACCGAAGTGCCATGTTTCTCGACCAGTCGATAATCGATAAAAATATTCCACGGTCTAAGATCACTGGCAGGTGTGAGTCCATCGAATAAATGGTACAGATCGCAAGGACCATCTCAGAGTCGAATTTCGGCGGTATTCCGGGAATCCGATGGTTCTGAAACCGATAAAACAAGGGGCACTCGACACCCAATTAACAGAAACCCAGAGAAATGCTTCGATGCCCATAAAAAATCTATAGATTCGGTATTAGTCGTTTGGTCTAGTAATATTTGGTTAGGCTCGTTCAATATAATTCCGAAAATCATAAGTTGAAACTGACAAATTCATCAGTCGTATATAACTATCAAAAATTTTCTAACTTTTTATATCATCAATCTCGCCATATAAAGAAAAATTGAAATTTCGTTCTTATAGCTTAATTTTTTCTAGAAAAATTGAAGGTACACATTCATGTTAACTAGGAAAATTTTCGTGAAACTATTAGAGGAAGGTTTTTATTCAAGTGATTGCTTATATAGTGCTCAATTTATAATAATAGTTATTTACGCACCATGTGCGTTATATAGATTCTTACGCCCGGAGGGTAACATTCTGCCCGAGGGATGAATGTTGCCCGATGGGCCTTAGGATCTAGTAACGCACATGGTGCATACAAGATTTTATTTTTCACGAAACTATTATTTTATTATAATAAAAAATCGATTTCAACATCGGTTCATTGCTCCTATACTTTCCATTTTCCTTCTCATAGTAGGCATGTCATTTGTTGATATTTTGACGTTTGTGAATATTTTTGTCATCATATTTAGTGAATGTCATTGCTGCTTCCTTTGTGTAATCTTATAGAAATAATGGAAATGAAAATGAATTTACCCAAGAATATCATAGAAAATGCAGCCAAAGCTGCGAATAATTCATTGCTGGAGAAATCCAGAGTCGAAGTAGGTATTATGAAGTATTTAATCAATGGAAGTTGCTTTAGTTGTCCTCGTACAATGAGCGACCGTTATGTTCCATAATAGCCGCTCATAACGCCCTAGGGCATAATGAGTGTATTTATAGCAAGCGTTTCTAAGTTAAAATCAACAAATAATATACAAGTGAAAAATAAAAATACTTTCATGTAGTATTTTTTAAAAATTCATGTCAATGCGGTATTCTATTCAAAAGTAAGGTTGATGTGAAGATGTTATGTCAGATGTTATGTCACATGTTACACAACTGCTTTAAGTATGCGCGGGAAATGAAATAGGCAAGAATTACAAGGTTTTAGTCTTGTTTCCTAGTCATTTGGAAATGAAATGAAACAAACAATTGCCAGAAAGGAAGCACGAACGCGATTTAAGAGTCCAGAACCTTTCTGTGGTATACGAAAATGTACCTATAAGGAAGAGTTTCGGGAGAAGGAGGAAACCGATAGATAAATACTCTGGTGGAATCTTTTAGGGATGGATCACTCCAAAAAATTGTTCGGAAGTTTAAAACTGCCAGATCTAAAAAATATCTGGGACTCAGTGAGAAGAATTCATATCTCCTCTCTGGCTTCCTTACAGGACACTGTTGCCTCAGGAAGCATCTGATGAGAATAGGTTCATGATGACTACTATGAATTCTGTGGGGGGAGGAGGAAACTCCTGATCACCAGGTTACATAATGAGTCGCCATTGCAAGCCAACGAAAGAAATGCTTTGGTGAAGAAACTTGTAGGAGTGAGGAAGCTTCCTCGAAGCCTTCCCAGATAATGAGGTTCATTAGTACTCTGGAACTAGAAGATGAGATGTAGATGGCGTAGTAGTGAGAACAGCTCTGATGAGGGGCTCAATAGACTTTAAGGTACAGTGTAACCCCATATTGAATAAATGTGAATAAATAAATATTTGAGGAAGGCGGGCTCTGTTGGAGTTATAAGTAGAAACTGCTTCGGAATACTCATGTATATATCGATGCATGAAGGATGGGCGAGACTGGATGATATATGGAGAGAGGAGGTAAGGTGAAGTTCAAGGCATGAATATTCTTGAAGTATTCACCAAGTTTACAAGCTGTAAATTACCTTCTCCATGACAAAAACTCATTCAGGGGTTTAAACCCTGAATCTCTCGAATGATAATAACCCACGGACTGCTCAAATTAACAGAACGATCGAATAATAGGTGTTCCTTGATTTTTCGGTCAACCGTTTTCTTTCCTTTTATGAACGAAAATATTTTTAAATTAATTTTTGAAAGCAAGATTTTGAGTCTTGAATATATGTGAAATTAATTGCGAACTATAGAGAAAGAAAGCGCGAATGTTTCATTGTTCGCCTGTATTTTTTCTGAATATAACCATCTTTATTCAGAGAATTACTTACAAAAACGAAATAAATTAATAAGCACAAGCCCTCATATCATCAGTTTGTAATTAGCTACGTATTTAAGTGATAACTTCTTTAATATTTAATTATTTCAAAAAGCACCTGCAGATACTCACTTATAACGACCAAAACATCTTATTAGGAACGGAATCGTAGTACCTATTAATATTATTTATTTGTCTTTATCTGTCGCATAAAAAGAAATTTTCATACGATGGAATTTTCAAATTTTAGAAATTTTTCTCATGTGGCACCTGTTTATTCGTCAGTATAATTTGTCCTATTACGTGGTAGGCTGAACGGAGAAAGTTTTGATAAAGCCACGAATGTCATGGCGAAACGTCAACTTTTTAATAAAATCGAGTTTTTTGAGATTCACCAAGCCTGTCATTGCTAATAATTATCAAAAAGTAATATATATATATATATATATATATATATATATATATATATATAATCTCTTGATAATTATTAGCAATAACAGGCTTGTTGAATCTTGAAAAACTCGATTTTATTAAAAAGTTGACGTTTCGCCACGACATTCGTGACTTTATTTTATTTTTTTTTAGTTTTGATACAGCCACGAATGTCGTGGCGAAACGTCAACTTTTTAATAAAATCGAGTTTTTTAAGATTCAAAAATCCTGTTATTGCTAATAATTATCAAGAGATTAGAAATAGTTCACAGGCAACAAAAATTCTAATGAATATATATATATATATATATATATATATATATATATATATATATATATATATATATATATATATATATATAATAATTTTACCCTCATCAAAACAAATGAGCTGTGAGATGAATAGAGCTAAAAAACCGAGTTTGGAAGAATGCTTGCATCGCTAATGCCCGCTACACACATAACGATATATCGTAACGATTTCAAACTGCACAGTTAAATCGAACAGCCCTAGTGCCTCCACACGCAACCGATATCTGCGTCGATATTGTCAGTTCTACACAAAAGCTAGCGCGAAAAACATGTCATCGGCGACGGCAATAACAGAAGATGATGAAGATGCACTTGCATTTTTGGGCTTGATGATATGCTTACAGAAAAAAAATTCACTTAATGTTTGTTGTACGGACTGGCTTCTAAAAGGGAAGTCATACTCTCATATAAATTTTTTGTTTTCTTTTGTTCAGTTTTTTTTTATACGTAGTTCGAAGATTGTTAATTTTCTCAACCACTATATCCTTGCTGGCATTTGGATCCACGGTTTTGTATTTATCGACCAGTATTGTAGGCTGCGATTTTATTTCGATTATGATAATCTCTTGATTTCGTATTCCACAGACAGATTTCACTACTATAACGTAGAATGAATTCCTCCAATTGATCGCGGTGTCCGCTTCGATCTTGTTCCGACATGTTTAAACGGACTTGTGCAGACTGCTCTCACAGCAAACTGTTTCATAAATTGAGCGATCGGTCGAATTGATCACGGCGTCGTATCCACACGAAACGATTAAACTGTGCAAACGCAAGTATCAACGATTTATCGAATAGAAAATGCAACTGCCACCGATGAACTGTGCAGATGAAATTATCTGCAACGATTTCTCATACACACGTTCGATAAAACTGTGCAAATTGACTGCACAGTTATATCGTTACGATATATCGTTAAGTGTGTAGCGGGCATAAGTCCTTCAAAATTCAGTAAAATTGCTGACAATTTGTATGTAGATTAAGAATATTAAGTGCCTTTTTCTGTAACTGCCGCTATTCTTTCTGTAGAGATTTGTTTTTTTCGTGGCTTGTTTTCACACCTCCACAGCTTCTGCAGCTTGAGTTCGGGGTTTGGATTTTAGTATATGGATTGAGTTTTTCAATTGTTATTGTCAGTTACTTTTTGGAATTTCATCCCTTTCCATTAACTCTTGCCATTTCAATGTATCGATTTCATATTTTCTGTTGGTTTGCTCATCCCCCACAGCTTCAGCAGATTCTGTTCGAGGTTTGGATTTTGCTACATGGATTGAATTGTTTCATTGTTATACTCAATTGCCTTTTGGGGTTCCATTCCTTTTTATCAACTCTCTTCATTTTAACGTAGAGATTTCATATTTTCTCTCTGATTAGCTCATCCCCCACAGCACCTCCAAATTTACTTAGGGGGTTAATAATTCGTATGTAGATAGTAAAGAATAAAAATGAGCGGAAAATACAACCTTAGCGACAAAGTGCTGCTGCTCCCGCGTTTTTCAAATTCTGTTCATGTATACAATTTATAAATTCTCCCTTGGATTGAAATCATAAGGGATAAGGTATGTTACTGAATACGTACAATCCGGACACCCTGTACAAGGCCACCAAAACACATAGAGAGTATACCTATGAGAATCAAGTTCAAGAAACCTTTGTGGTACAAATGATCGTTATCAAAAGGAATAACATATACTGGTGCTACCAATAACAAAGTTACTAGGCACGATTGGAAAACAATTGGTATTTTTATTATATTTGGGAAACGGGTTATAAAGAACAGATGCGTACCATACACAGGATACAATGGTCTTCTCCAGCACCGTAATTTGAACCTTCGTTTATTATAACATTGTATTCTACAGTTTCATCACCACAATATACACAGAATATGAACAGGTAGTGTATTGTTCGATTTGGTAATTATATTTTTATTTCAGATTACTGTAGAAAAATCTGTAATGGTATAATCAATACTGCCATGTGAAGAGAGAAAATATATTATCTCATCAGTGAAATTAAAAAAATTTTGAATAAATTTTATTAAATTTCGACCCAAACCGGCCGAATTATATTATTATTATTTTTTTGCTCTATTGGACCTGTGGTGCTCTTGGCCTTGAACACCTCATTTCTTCTTAACGAATTCTGATAGGAAATAACATAGATTGAATAAATTAAAACCTTTAAAGAATACATCAAGGGTACTCCATAAAACTGCATTAAAACTATTTTTCCCAGAACGGATTGTTTTAAAACCAACTTGCTCTTTAATTCTTAATGATAGCAAATTAGTTTTAATATAGCCAATGTTGAGAGTAATATAAAACCACTATAAGATCAATAGGATATTAAGAGCAAATACCCTTTTTATTTCGATTTAAAGTGCATTATATTCTTTTTTTAAGAATAAGTGGTCGTTAAGAACTTTTAGTTTATCTTAAGGTTACTTTAAATTCTATGTCGATTTATTGAACATATTAAAGTTAAATTTTGAAGGCAATAAAGCATATTTCGATTTGACTTGATTCGAGAAGTTAGGTTATGTTTCTTTTGGTCTCGTTCGTATTAAGCACTCGCATCAGCCGGTCCTGCATCATCTCTATACCCGATCGACCATCGAAAAGTCACCGTTCTTCTCCGCAACAGGGTACACACATACACACGTATCGAATCGGTATCGTATCGTAATTTATAGGCCTGCGGTTGACGGTGGGTGGCCGGCCAGGGTCGCTGACAGATGAAAAGTCACCACAGATCGGGGATTGGATAACTAGATTCCGGTAGCCAATTGGGCCGACGCTATGGCCGCCTAAATATGCGCATTCCGCGCTGGAATCGAGCGTATGTTTCGGATGCCACTCTATATATCTCCGCGTCGAGATGGGCCGAGGGGAAAGAGAGATAACATCGCAGTCGTTCGGATAAAGGATGAATTCATTATTGTTTTCGCCGTGTGAGAACGACGTCGATAATGTTTGCCTCGGGGGCATGGCGAAAATTTGGTTTTTCGCGGAATGTAGCCTTCTTTGTAACGTGAAATCCAGTGATGAAGTGTACCCAGTGGCGCCGACTACTATGGGCCTGAGGGGGCCCGAGCCCCCTCAAAAATTTAGTTGGGGGGCACCACCCCCCAATAATTTTAGAAAATTATTAGTTATATTATGCCTAGTAAAATAACAAAATTATGTTGGCATTTTTAATTTCAATCATTCACTAATTTAGAGAAATATTAAAAATCTTCATGAAATAGAGAATTAAATACACACAGAATGTTAAATTTTCAGTTTCGAAATATTAGTAGTATGCTTAAATTAGCTATTTCACTTATTAGCCAAAGTGCTAATACTGTGCAACAGCAATAATTAATGTTTTATTCTTTTAATGATAGTTAAGGATTCATTAAAATATAATTTCAGTCTTTTCAGAGCTATATATTCACTGCTTTGTAATAGTCTAAAAGCATAATTATTACTCTAAATTAAATTAGCTTTTTACGAAAATACTGTGTGTGTTTCTTTTGTCAACGCCAAAAAATGTGTCAGGCTTGTTGAGTTTCCCGGAGTGTCGAGTTATCGGAGTTCTAATATTGATTATATGACTCTAAAATGCTTAAAAAAAACCTCAAAAACTGGAAAATTTTCCCCGGTATGCCTCCCCCCCAATATTTTTTATAAGTCGGCGCCTCTGAGTTTACCATAATTGAAAACATTAACAAGTTTGTGCACAAATGACTTTAATACAGTACAGTTAGTACCTAAAAAATACTTGATACCATTAAGTTTTATTTGGTGTTTCCATAACTCCAATTTTTATTTCAGAAATTCTAATAACAAACCTACAATTGTCAAGCGACATTTCGTTGAACCGAGGTTCCTTTCGTTATATATTACCTATATATTGAATAGCTGTCATAGTGAAATTGTTTTACAACGTTGATTGATAATGTCTTTTGAAGGTTATGAAAATAAAAATTTTAATATTAATTACTTATTATAAAACTTATTGTGAACTTAATCAGTACCTTCAATCTTAGTAATTATTGGTTTGTGGTAACTAAAGTTGGACACACATGTTTTCGATACAATTATACATATAATTGTATGGAAAAAAACTGCATCGATAGTGGTTTTGTATCTTGTTGCAGATTTTAGTGTATCACACACAAAACACACGCACAGATTTCTGAACAGTGCTTGAATAATAACGCTATTTTGACGCCAAAATGACGAGAGTAGCAAAAGTTGATTTCATAATTTTTCATTACCTATATTTATTATCTTTATATTTCAAATATATATCTATGAAACATTATTTTAAAAAATTCTGTTACTTTCAAACGAAGCATCAAATGTCTGCTTCTTACAAACATATTTTATTTCAATCACAAATTTTTCAAGCCAGAAGAAATAGGGAGCAAAATAATTTTTGTACTCCTATTCGTAAAATAGAAAAGTGTACGTATAAACAACGATAAAATACGTGAAGTACAATGCTATTTTAATTTTAACGCAAATGACAAAATAGCAAAAGTTGATTTTAATTACTTGTATATAGGTACCTATATATATATATATATATATATATATATATATATATATATATATATATATATATATATATATATATATTTATATATATATATATATATATATATATATATATATTTATATATATATATCCATAATATACATATATATGTATACATATTAGCTTGTTATTTCGAATATTTATTTAAAAAATAAAGAAAATTTTGATTACTTTCAAATGAAGCAACAAACGCCGGCTGTTTACAGATAAATTGTCTTTTTGTTATCACAACACATACGTCTGAGGGCTTACGCAGCAAGTATATCTTTGTTACCAGAAAAAATGATAGAAATTTCTGTGATACATTCATTTCCGAAAAAATTGGTGAAGAATTCGAATGTTCAACAACTTGAAAGTAAATATTGCCTGATTGAGGTTAAAGAAAAAGGAAATGTCCCAAGAAGATGACGAAATGTCATTTTTTGAAAGATAATCAGATCTTAAATTCATGAAGATTTTAAAAAATGTCAATTGTTCAACACATATTAATATATTGAACACTATACATCAACAACATAGCGATAACGTAGAGGTAATTCAAACTACTGGTTTTACTCAGAACTTCACTAGTAATTAGTGAAAATTGGTAAAGCAACCATGTTCATACGTTACGAATTATAGGAAATTTGTTTTTAACATCAAGAACCAACCGAGCAATAAGTCAGTGGAAGTTTCTCGAAAATTAACAAGTAGGTATTTCTCGCTTCAGTATCATATTCGTATGAATCTGAATATGATTCATCGGCAGTAATTTCAAGTAACTCCAAGAACATGTTTGAAGCTCTCGAGCACGTCTCTAGGGATATATGCGCTGTACCTACTCTATTTGTTCGCCCCCGTGGAAGAGGGCATTCTGCATAGGTCGCCTTTCGGAGTATGAACAGGACCGTAGCTATTTCGACTCACTCGGTTCATTTGCCGTTCCTGTCAAAGATACTAACTGCACTAAGCGTCTTTCATATAATTTATGTGTTTAAATAAAAGCCGCTCTTACTTTTTGAAACAAAGTTCCTTACTGCAAGCTTGGAGAGATGGCGATTTTGCTGGGCGACCAAACTGAAAAATATGTGAGACACAAACCGTTACGGAAGTGACGACACACAAGTGACTATTGTAAAATACATTTCTCTTTCTCCCTCTTTCTTTTCGTTCTCTCATCCCTTCTCTTTCTGATCCCACTCCACCGCGCCAATCGCCAATGCATAGTATATACTCATAAATTCATGTACAAGCAACGCGAAAGCGTCATGAGCTGTCGCCTGGCAGATCGTGAAACATCGAAATAATTTTGAATAAGTTATATGCATGAAAGAACAGATTACAACAGGAATCAGATATGGCATAATGAAAAGATAAATCGTTACAAATTTGTTCCATAAGATAATGACTAGTAAAGTAGTTTATATTCCATTATATAGCGTGGCGATACGTTACACTCTTGTTATATACACTCTTGCGTCTTTATTCGACATTGTATAGACGGCCGAGTGGTCTGAGTACTGAACATTTGTATCTAATTTCTGGGTTCGAATCCCAGAGGTGACCCCTGGCTTTTTTCATTTTTTTATTTACAATCTCGTAGGAGCTCTTGGCCCCACATTTCAATATTAATTATTTCAACTTGGATTAGTATAAGGCATCACTTCTGTCGAGCGCTCCGAGACGCACATGTTTCTTTTTTTTTGCAAATTGTGTTCCTTCTATATTATCCATGGGAACTTCGTTCCTACCTGTTGTCAGTTTTGGCATATTATTGAATTATTTCTGGTATTCATCAATTAGATGTTAGAAACAACGAAGATTTTCTCTCAGTAAAATTCTGAGAATATTTTGTTAATTCACTATCACTCATTTTTGGAACGAAGTTCCTTGTCGCTCGTATACACTCCAGACACTTGGCTAATCGAAAATAGTTAAAAAAATATTAGTCACAGTTTTATTATCACTCTTCAATTTTTTAGAGTTTCAATAACTATCAATTGTTTTTTTTTATTGAATTTTCTCAGTAAATTATTTCAGTGTGCCTGATATTTTATAAATAATATATAGCGAAAGGAACTTCGTTCCAACAGGGTGTCCCACTACACCTCTCGTCTGTTTTTGGTAAGGCTACGCTCGAAAAGAAAAAATCAGTTTCAAGTTATATTGACCTCTTTGAATTTTCCACATATCAATAGGAATAATGGATTATTTGCCTCAATATTTTATTTTAACTGATTTGCATAAATACAATGAATTGACCATATGACTACAATTTTATAATTGAAAAAACATAAATTCCAATAATACAAACACAGGAAATGATATTTGAATAACAACTTCATTGCTTCATGACGAATGTGGTCCAGTTAGGGAACGTACCCAAACTACGTGACCTATTTCTTACAACTTTTTATCCCCCTCCCCCTCCCCTCGGTGACCATCTGTAGTATATTCCAAGACCCCTCCCTCCCCCTCTAGTTTTCACGTAGTAATTCATAAATATTTTTTTAATCATTTTCTTGTAGACAGAAAGTTAAAAAATATATAATTTGGCTCATATTTGTCTTTATTAATACAACGCTTGCGGTGTGACGATAAGAGTGCTTACAGAGTGGGCAAATTTCGATGTTTGTATGGGGTATCTCGGTAACTATAGGAGATACAAAAAAATGGAGAGTGCATTTTTATCTCTTTTTTCGAGTCAAATTTAATGGCGAAAACCAAAATATGAAATCGTCTTTTATTTTGGAGTTATGAACAAAGGTTTGACTTTCAGACAAGTGAGCATATCATGGTTGTTTGTGAAATTACGAGACTCTAAGGCACTTTTTTTCTGTATAATCTAGAGGTTTACATCTAATTTTATAAGACATTACAACTATAAGAAAATAATACAAATTACAATAAATGTTGTGAAGAACTGATGTTCTTTATGGTTCATACATAAATTACATACCTATCTTTATAATATTCTAAACTGCATTATGCATATATATATATATATATATATATATATATATATATATATATATATATATATATATATATATATAATATCAATATTTGAAATGTAATTCACATTGAATAAAATTTTGTCTATGTTTATTTATATTGTTACTGGTTTTCTTATATAATTGTCTTTTATATATCCTCAAAAGAAAAAATCCAGTGGTGTTAAAGTCAGGTGATTGTGGTGGCGACCTCACTGGAATATTATTCATCATCCAGTTATTCCCAAAATTAGTATTAAACAATTCTGAAACGGTACTTATATTATGAGGCGGTGAACTATCATGTTGGAAGAACTGATTTTGTGTCTCAACTAAGGGTGGATTGTCCATGAATTCCTCAATAATTTACTGATTCAAAATTTCGTAGTACCGTTGGTTATTATGATATATATGATACGTTAAAACACGACAGCCACGTAAATTTTTTACTTTGTGAATTCAGTTTCAAATATTCATATTCATAATGCAGTTCAGAATGTTATAAAGAGATGTAATTTATGTATCAACCACAATGAACATAAGTTTGAACATTTATTGTAATTTGTATTGTTGTTTATAATTGTAATGTCTTATAAAAAAAAATTATGTAAATATCTAATATTTTGGTCTTGGCTTGTTTAATGATTCACAATTAATTAGATTTCCTTTCAATCAGTTGAAAATAGATTTATTAGGTTGTCTTCTTCCTGGATAACCATTGAAATATATCTCAGATGTAATATCAAAACTGTTTTTACGATTAAATCAGTTAGTTGATACTATGATGGAAAGAAATGTACAAGCTATGTCATAGATGTCACCTGCCTACATGGAATAGGTACATATAAAAACGCAAAAGGTAATGAACTAAAATATTCTTGCTATTAAAACCTTACACATCAAAAGCAATCTGACATATATCGGAAAAAATCCGATCCAACCAAACCACAGCCAACCATTATTCCCATTTGAAAAAATACATTTCTACCACTGTTTTATACAGAAAAAAGTGCCTAAATTATGTAAAAGTTATTATCTCGTAACTTCACAAACAACCATGATATGCACACTTGTCTTAAAGTGGAAAAATGAAATTTTTGTTTATAACTCGAAAACTAAAGAAGACTGCGAATTTTGGGTTTCGCCAGTGAATTTGTCTCGACAAAAGAGATTGAGTATGCGCCCTCCATTTTTTTTACCTTCTATAGTTACTGAGATACTCCATACAAACATCGCAAATTGGCTACCCTGTACATACCTATAATTTACAGCTGAAAAAATATTATCAAGAAGAAAAAACATATGTACCAGGAACTTGATTTACTAAAACAAAAGTATTTTTTTCTTTTATTCACATTTATCTTTTATCTCAATCATGTTCAACGAACACGTTTCCAGAGGACATTGACTACGTGACAAAAACCTAACCCCTACCCCGGCCCCTGTGACCAATCGTAGTATTTTGAAGAACCCCCTCCCCCCCCCTGAACGGGTCACGTAGTTTGGGTATGTTCCCTTATCTACGATATGCTATTTGTTGGATCGAGTACGACCCTGCCATCACTCTAGAGTGGAAAACACTTCAGTCGGGCGCATACATACGGGAGTGAATAAATATTATTTCCAGGAACACCTCAGCAATCTGTAGAACTCACGTTCTAGGGAAATGTAGAGAGTATTCTGTTTATTCTTAAGAATCTTGAGAGATATAGTTTATTTTTGACTTGGATCAAATTAGGATAGTGGTAGACACTACTTCTGTTTGTAGAATGAATTTTTCAATAAATTCTGGCAGATGAATAATTTTTTTAGATGGATCTGAATTGAGATTAAGTTGGAAATGTATCCATACACATGTATACAATTCACGTATATACGAGGGTATTGAATTGTTGCCATTATGATGTGTTCATTAGTAGTGCCAATTTCCAAAATAGAGATTTTTTCTCTCTTAATTTTCACCTTTAAATTTGATTGGAAAACAAAATGACTTAAACTATTAATATTCGACCTTATAAACAAACAAAGTTTTCAATTAATTTTAATATTGCATTCAATCCATATCTTCACCAATGCCTAACACATATTGGAACGATATTCCAACGACAGGCTTGGAGGAGATAGTGATTTCGCTGCAGGACCAAACTGAAAAATATGCGAGACTAAAAGTGTGACAGAAGTAGACTGACGAAAGTCACGCTTTTAGTTAACACAAGCGAATATTGTATACCTTTCTCTTTCTTTCCGTTCTCTCATCCCTTCTCTTTCTGATTCACTCCGCCACGTCATTCGCCAATGCATTATATGTACTCATTGTCATTAATTCATGCACAAGCAACTCGAAAACGTCAGATGTGAAACATCGAAATAATTTTGTATAAGTTATACGCATAAAAGAACATATTACGATAGGAATCAGATATGGCATAATGAAAAGATAAAGCTTTACAAATTTGTTCCATAAAATAATGACTGCGTATTGTAGGTTCATATTCAATTATATAGCGTGGCGATACGTTATCCTCTCGTTATATACACTTTTGCGTCTAATTTTTACAATGCGTTGACGACCGAGTGGTCTAAGTACTGAACCCTGGTGTGGTGTATTTCTGGGTTCAAATCCCAGAGGGGACTCCTGGCTGTTTTCATTTTTTTATTTATAATCTCTATGAGCTCTTAGTCCTACATTTCAATATCAATTATTTCAACTTGGATTCGTATAAGTTATCACTTCTGTCGTGCGCCCCGACACGCACATGTTTCGTTTTCGAAAATTGTGGTCATTCTATATTATCCGAAAAACTTTGTTCCTACCTGGTGTCCCATGACACCGTCTCTTTTTTTATTCACCTTCAAAAAATGAAAATTGACTTAACGTTATTTGAGGTTGTTCAAATATTTATTTAGTAGGACTTTGAGACATTTTTTATGTTATACTATAAAGTTTATTCTTTTACATTATTCAATTGAGTATTGACTACTAGAATTTTCTTTTCTTTTATAATGCTTCTTCTAAAACAACGAAAACTCCGATAATTATAAAATTAAAAAAGAGAATATTTGGTGTACCAAATTTTTCTCTTATTCTTTTTTTTTGGAATTCATTTGTTGTTACTTAGATCTAGAGGAGGTCAAACTAGTGAAGAAGTACCCTTGAAATTAAAGATCGACCAGTTTTTGCAATTCTTTCAAAACTTCATACTAACCGAAATAATCTTTTCGAAACTTCCATCTGCGATACTCTGTAGACCTATATCATTTAAAATTCAACAATTGTTTCGGATATAAAGTTAATTTAGACCGCATTTCCTGTTTTAAAGAGAAAAAAACCTATCACCTAACAAATGGATGTATAATTATCCACTTCGTCTTACCACCGGGTAAGTTGATGGAAGCATAGGAAATTATTAACTCCGTTAAGAAATTATTTATCGGATATAAAGCGAGGAAGTAAATTTCCTTTGGTGAATTATCTTTATCGCTTGCACAGATCTAAATAATACCGACTCTGTGAATTATTAAATTTCTGTGGCATGAGCTATGTGTTATTATCACTTATTATCTATTTAAACCAAAAAGTCTATTAATAATATTGCACACAAGACTGGGCTCGGGCAGAGAATATTGCAATAGGCAGGGTTGCATTAAGGAAGAAATTTTGGTCATTGCGTTATACCCCAAAGAGAATATTCAGTTAAGCAATATTCTTATATATATTATCTTCTAGAAAAAATAGCTGGGTTATCCGAAATATTTCTTAGAACTTCGAAGTT
The DNA here is from genome assembly GCA_030704885.1 of Cynegetis impunctata. Taxonomy (NCBI): domain Eukaryota; kingdom Metazoa; phylum Arthropoda; class Insecta; order Coleoptera; family Coccinellidae; genus Cynegetis; species Cynegetis impunctata. The sequence continues at coordinate 480,321 of JARQZK010002895.1, read as the reverse complement.
ATAAAAATTCGCTTTCAGAGGATGAGTATGGTTTAACTGCAACTAGTTCCATGATGGTCACTTATGGGAGTGAAGTGACATGAGTTCTCGGCGATTGGCGTTTCTGTTGACTTTAAGTGAGATACCTTTCGGTTTTCGATGGATGGCGTTGTGGTTTGTTCACATATCATCATTACCATTCTTAGTAACTATTATTAGTTGTTTTTGTGAAATTCATGTCGTTGCCTACTAGGTCTATGAACTGAACAATACTGATAATCTCGTTGAAGAGCGAAACAGACTGTCTAGTGTTTCCATCATGTGTGGCAACTGATGTCTAGTTTTCTATCATTCTTTCTTGAAGAAAAGATGGAAGTACCATGTTGTCTATAGATTATTTATCTTCATTAACTCTGTAGAATCTTTCGACACCTATTGACCGACAAAGATCCAAAATTTCACAACATTAATTATACTCCAAACATTAGTGATAACATTCGCAACAGATTAGCCATACATAAAGTGGAAAAAATAAGCAAAAATAGATGAATTTGGCTGCATTTTTAGTCAACAATAAATAGAGACAAACTGTCTGGAAGAAGTGATATGAAATCCATTATGGTGATTATGAGGCTTTTTGAGTTGGAAGCAACATTGATAACAGAGTTACTGAACATATAAATTCTATTCTGTATAAGAAGATCTATACAGGTCAGCGGGAATGTTGTATGAAAAACAAACACTTCGTAGATTTAGATTTAACAAGAACATTACATACAGATATAAAGGGTAAAAGATTAGATCTGGAAATTCTAGAAATCTTGGAAGTATTTGCCCAAATATCCTAAACTGTTAATTGCACATCGATTTTCTGCCTATCTACAGTACTGCTATACATACCACTCTGTTATACATAACATTCAACTTAAAAACTAATCAGTCTTAGGAATACTTTCCATAATAGGCTCAAAATTCAAAATTCGATCTATTGGCGTCTGAAAATGAGATCGTAGCGCCGGAACAGCTAATATCGGTACTACTCTATGGGCCATTAACGGTTTGTTTACATTGTTTGGTAATGGTATTTATCTGTTCTCCTGGTTATATAATTGAATATTTTAGTTTTTAACTAGATATAGATTCAAGTTTTATTTCAAATTCTTGATGTTATGATAAACTGTTATTTTCTGTTATTTTGGTTGTACAAATAAACATTATTTATTATTATTATCTCTGGTTGTTACATGGAAGAAAATACAATTATCTAGAATCTCTGGATGATGGCCCAGGTTCAGATTCCGATAAAAGTGGAAGATTTTTCGTTGGAATAGCATTGGACTTCAAAAACTCTACGTTCTCGGTTAGCTGAAAATTGCACATCATCAGTTGGTATAATTCTATATGGAAAAATCCACAAACTTACTTCAAGGAATGTAATTATTCTCAGTAAACTGTAAAGAATAACTCTCTTATCTTCAGATACTTTTTTTCAATCTTCAAGTTGGGAATCCACACCTTTCTTCTGTCCATCATTTCCTCGTTTCCCAACTTTGTTTGGAATACAACTTTGAATTGCCCGGATAGGTATGTAAGCTATATTTGGGTTTTTTTGCCGAAGATGAACAATAGGATACACAACAATAGTGATTCATCTCTTCTGAACGTTTGTAAGCGATCCCAAACAAAATTAAACACAATTAAAACTCAACAACTTCTCATATAAAATACACGTAAACAGATGTAAACAAAGCAATCTATGGCCCATACGTTAGTAATATTCGACACCGTTAGGAGGCGTATCGCTTATCTACGTTCGCCAATTGTTAAGTAAATATTAATAAATTTTGTTATATTGTGATACTTTAGCCAAGATCCATCAACTTATGACATTATTATGGATTTGACATTGTAATAAAGCCATTCAATATGAAAGATACTCAAAATTTCATATTGCTAGAAACATAAAATTTTCTTAAGACGAATCAGATAAACTTTAGGTGTTACGATATGATCATTACAAATTCCTGAATACGTCCCTATCCGCAGTGTTTCTCACGTTATAATTTAGCGCAGCTATCTTTTATCGGAAGACCACAAGTGCGTAACCTTTCTGAACGACGCCGGAATAAAAATGCATCATTTTCCGTTAAGTCGGTGGAAATACGATATGCAAATTATCAAAAGATTACACATATTTTGCCACTTAATATGATTTATTACCGATCGTTCATATGTGATTTCTGATTTTGCACCTCGTTATGTAAAATCCGCAGTGAGACAACAATCGCAACACTTTTTTGCATAGCAAATCTGAAGATTATCAAGTCGGAGGAAACCATGTGCTTTAGATGGTTAATGAGCTTCTAGATTTTTATCAATTTAGAGAGAAAATGTGCCCTTTCACGTATCACACCAGAGATTGATGTTGAGCGATGTAAATAGATTTTTACTTTGATACGTTGTTTACAAATTGCATTCAACTTGTTATCATAAGAAAAAAACGATTTTATACTTCTACATAATCAATTTAAATATTTGAAGGCAAATTTGCATATTAAGTTAGCGGACTCTAAGTTGAAATTTATAATCTGAGATAAAACTCTTACCTTTTAATTACCGCTTCCAAACGATATTGTGATTTTGTTAACGTCAATCAACTGCTCACTTAACACTTGGTGGAACATCGTTTTATAATTATAAATTAACTTAGTTAAACACATGCCATGATTCAACTACAATAATGTCCTTCGACAGTTCTGATTTGTCAAAATTCAAAATGACCTACAATGCTTCTAAAAAAAGGAAAATAGAGGCAACTTCTTTCTTTCCTCGTTCAAGCATGTGTGCGAAAGCCTATCCATTATATGTTCCCTAAGCTTTTTGGTAAATTTTTTTATATCCTTTTCTTCATTTATTTGGGTAGGTAGTTCATTGTAGGAGGTGGTAGTCTGGTAGATGGGGGACTGCTTTGTTAGTCCTTATCTTCTTTAGTTCGTAGTTTAGGTTGTATCTCGTATAGTGATCATGTACTTTTACCCTTTTTTTGAACGAAATATTTACTTCCAGTAGTTTGTTTTCTATTTTGTATCAATTTTGAGTCCTCGATTTTTTCATTTGTTCAAAGTTCGGTAGGTAGACAATATTATATAATTCTCTTTTGAAAGTGCTGTGAGGCAAGTTGTATATAGCTTGCAAGGCTCTGTTTCGTAGCCGTTGGACTCTATTAATATTCAAGACAGATGTATTAGACCATATACTTAACATATAGCTTAGCAATGAGTGTACATAGAAGAAGATAATATATGTATATTTTGGCTCTAGTATTCAAATGTGGGCTTACTTTTCTGAGTGCACCTATCAATGGTGTAACTTTCTTAGTCATATTATCAATGTGTTTTGTCCACTCTAGTTTCGTATCTATAGTTAGTCCCAGGTAATTGTATTCATTTAATTCTTTGATTTTTGTTCCATTTATTGTTAAGTTGAGTGTTGTTCTTTCCATATTTTTCTGGTGAAATAAAAGAGCTATTGTTTTATCTAGATTTATAATTAATTTATTGCTTTGAAGCCATCTATGAAATTGCATTGAATCTTGGTTTATATTGCTCTGTAGAGTTTTTAAGTTTGGGTTCTCATAACATAGGGCTGTGTCATCTGCGAACATATAGTGTTGGGCTCTAACTCCTGATGTTTTCAGGTATTCTACATATAGGAGATAGAGTAGAGGGCCCATGACGGACCCCTGACGAACTCCTTCTTTTACATTTTCTTCGGAAGTTTTTGTTTGATCTATTTATATTATTGCTTCCTTTATTTCGATGAATTTGTGAGTTTTTCCGGAAATTCCCATTAGTAAATTTTTTTTCAGTAGGAATCATTCAAAAGTTCGGAGAATAAATACAGGACCAGCATTCGCCTTTGCAAGCAGTGATTTACCTAAACCATGGAGAAAGCTGTGGAAAAAACTCATGGCAGATGAGTCGAACTCAGTGTTTGAACTCAGGACCTTCCTAATGCTAGTCAGCCAGCCTAAATACTTGGCGAACAAGCGCCATATATTTTCAAGGCCTCAATCTGTATTTAATGCATTTTAACTCTCAGTATTTTTAAAGTTTCAAAAGGATTTGATGGTTTATAGTATAGTACACAGCGTTTAATAATGTCTCATTTAAAATCTTGGATGGACATCTAGTTTTTTCTTTCATTTGTACATTTGCCTTGAAGTGAATGTATTATATTCTTTTATTTTGTTACAGAAATGCTTCAGCAAGGTGATTTATCATCGTCTATGGAATCTTTATCGTATGATTCTTCGGTGACATCTCCAGCGTCAAGCAACGGACATAACTCTCAAAGGACGAAACGTATGCGAACGTCCTTTAAACACCACCAACTCAGGACCATGAAGACCTATTTTGCAATTAATCAGAATCCCGATGCTAAAGATCTGAAGCAACTCGCTCAGAAAACTGGACTGTCCAAGAGAGTATTGCAGGTGAGAAATTTGTTTCCAATATATCAATATTTTATGTATATATAGATCAGAAAATATTATTAAACATAATATTCATTATATAAAATTTTTTCATTAGGAATTCAAGGAATGTATTGTATATTAAAAAAAACTTTCGTTTATTCCTTAGTCCAGATGTCTTAATTAATTCCAAAAACAGACATATTCTCAAAATTGTAACAAAATCTAAATCGGTAGAGTAAATAGAAGCTTCGGAAAAATAATCAAAGCAAATAAGTAAGTGCTTTCTTCGGAACAGTAATTATTCAAATCATTTATAAGTTAGAGACCTCTGTAGACCAGCGGTAAGGTGAACCGCCTTATACCGTTTGTAAACCGAGGATTGTGGGTTCGAGTCCCACCTCGCTCTTGGGTGTTGTGTATGTCCGGAATTTAGTGGTTATTTAAGATTGAAATTTGTTGGGTAATGTACATAGTTTACAAACCCATTGGCCGTTCGGAACAGGCGTTAAACTGTAGGTCCCTTGAGTTAAAAAAAAAAAAAAATTTATTAGTTAAGAACCGGTAATTCAAAACAGATGTCCGTATTTTACATAAAGAGAGTGAAGCATTGAAATTGAACTTTTGGGAAGCCCTAGATATTGATAGGAATAAGAATTTTGACAACTTGAATGAACACATTGATTTGAATCATTTCCTCCTTAACGCCACTTTTGTTATTTCTTGTCTTAATCATTCAGTTAGGTCAAAAATGTATGAAAACTGACACACCAAGATTTCAGAATTCAGTAAGATCTAATGAAGCCACCGTGTGGTGGAACGCAGCATCATAGATTCGATTATTGTAATCGTCCATATACATCATGAGTCATTCTAATAATATCACAATCAGGCGCGGGTCCAGGGAGGAGGAACTGGGGGAACGTTCTTCCCCCAAATGGCCCGGGCTCCACCTGATGGTTTTGATTGGAAGCTACTCGATTTACCATTGCCCAAAATACCAGTACTTTTCGGCTTTTCAATATCTAAAAGGGCCTGGATCCGCGCCTGATCACAATACTTATATTTCAATGATTAGTGGTAAACATACTAAATTCTATTTTCCAATAATTTGTTGAATAATTACGTCTACTATAAATTTTCAATTGTTAATTTATATTATTTTTTCGTAGGTTTGGTTTCAAAACGCTAGAGCAAAATGGCGAAGAAATATGATGAGGCAAGAAGGATCCCAGACTAACAACAGCCAATCTCCAGGAGCAAATTCCGTGAATACAACAATTCTGAACGAATCCAGTATATCACATCAAAGTCTTGACGATTTACATCATCACATTCATTCTCAAAATTCACAGACACTTGCGTTCAGTGAAATGTATTAAATGAAAGTGGCAACAGATCAAATTCCACGAAGAAAAGTTTAAGAATCAGTTAAAATGTTAAAGAAAATAGATATCCACGATCTCCATTGAAATCAATAATTTTTATTATGTAACATTACTCGAATAGTGTATTTATTACTGCAAATTCAAACTCTCATTCATCTTCAGGCGTAAGGACGTTCAGTTGAAGTACCAATTATACCCCTCCCAAATGTCAAAATTTTATTGAAATCAAAAAATTAAATGAATTATTTTTCAATAACTTCTTTTATTTACAAAATAAATGGAAAATTTTATTTTTCCGCAAACGTCAAAAAATGACAACTTTTTTAACCTCAGTTCTCAATGTTGAAGTTTGATTTCACAGACGTCCTTTTGTTTTCACTTTTTTGTCGGGCCGTGAGCGTACAAAAAAATACCCTTTTTTGTACTCTCACGGCAATATCAAGAACGTCGGGCGACGTACAGTTGGGTTCCGAGTCCGACATAATGTTATCTGGAAGAAACATTTTATATATTTTAATAAAAGTCATTTCTTAATACCCGGGTACTTACCAAAAACGCACAGTCCTATAATGCGTAGACAAGTGACTTTAAATGCTTCTGACGATTATTTTGTTGAATTGTCAAATTTGTGTTGCCTTGACATCTACAAAACCAGCAAGCAAAGCAATCTATAGTTTTACGTTTCTTCACATCTAATCCTTTTTAAAAATGTCATTTTAATTCTATCGTTTGAACACCGTTTGTGGAAAATGTTTTATTCGGAGAAAAGCACTTTTTGTGGCTCGACTAAAATTTAGACTCGCCACAAAAAGTATCACTTTTACAATAATAAAACAATATACTATTATTAACAGCTGCAGTTCTAACCGTCGTTTTCTACTTTTTGATTTGAATAGGAGGCATATTATTATTTACAAATATTCATTTACTTAACTTTTTTTAAATCAGGAAAAATTTGTTCTCTGTAGCTTTTGACATTGAAAATAAGTATAGAATTTATAATTTCAAGTTCTTCCAATAAATTGAATGATTCACTTCGTATGATAATGAAGGTACATTCGAAACTGCAGTAATAATATTATCAGTAAATGCATAGCAAAAATTTCATGAAGTTTTAATGATTTCAAGGGTTTTTAGTAGAGAACTTCTGCTAAAAAACTCAATCACAAATATGTATAATATATATTCCGATGGATAATATGTGGTATTAGATTTGAGAAAGGTTCCTTTTTAGACAGTGATATTTTGCTAAGATATTTGTTATTTTTCTCATAGATTATTAAAGCACCCTTGTAATTGTATCATAAGAGTAGATTGTATATAGGTGAATTTATGTAAAGGTCAGATGTGCAATGAAGAACTGTATTTACAATTTTGTAAGTTGTCTAATATAAGTGGACGTAATGTGGCCATTTCAGTGTATATAAATTATTTATATAATGAATAAATTATCACAATACTACATTCGTGGTTTTATTATTTTCATATATCACAAAGTGAATAAGAAACATCCTTCAATATTTGAAAATTATGAAACAATGCTCCTAGGGAGCAGGTTATTTTCCAGTACCGTTTTCGGTATGGGAACGTTCGTTGCTTAACAACGTACTAGAATACTAGATTAGTGTATTTTGGGGACTGAAGTTGGTCCGAGAAAGTAGGTCAAAATAGTTATTCATTTACCAAGTGCGTTATATAGATCTTAACGCCCGATGGGTGCACGTGGTTCATACAAGATTTTATTTTTCACGAAAAAATTATTTCATTATAATGAAAAAACGATTTTTAAATCGGTTCATTGCTCCTATACTTTCCATTTTTCTTCTCATAGTAGGCATGTCATTTGTTGATATTTTGACATTTGTGAATATTTTTGTCATCATATTTAGTAAATGTCATTGCTGCTTTCTTTGTGTAGTCTTATAGAAATAATGGAAATGAAAATGAATTTACCCAAGAATATATTAGAAAATGCAGCCAAAGCTGCGAATAATTCATTGCCGGAGAAATCCAGAGTCGTATACGACAAGAATTATGAAGTATTTAATCAATGGAGGTTGCTTTAGTTGTCCTCGTACAATGAGCGGACGTTATGATCCATAATGCACGCTCATAACGCCCTAGGGCATAATGGGTGTATTCATAGAAACCGTATCTAAGTTAAAATCAACAAATAATATACAAGTGAAAAATAAAAAACTCTATCGCTGCGAGCTGCATAAGAAAAGCAAATTTTCAAAATGTATCCAGTTTGAAAAATTTATTCATTCAATTACGATTTTTGTTCGAAATCCAAAAAAACAAAAATTGTGCCCTCTATAGTATGAACAGTATTTATTTCCTCCTCCGGGGGTCAACCCCCAACCAATTTATATCGAAATAAATACCATCCAAGATATCATACGAAACTACCTACATACAAAGTTTCAACCCTATGGTCCTAAAATTGCGCCTTCAAAGCCAATCCTATCCAATATGTCATACGGAACTACCTACTGACATACTTTCATTCCTATTGCTCCAAAATTACACCCTCTATCATGTAAAAATGATTTATTTCTACCCTCAGGGGGTCAACCCTCCAACCAGTTTGAACCAAAACCAATCCTATTCAAGATATCTTTCGAAAATACCTACTTACAAACTTTCAACCCTATTACTCCAAAATTGCGACCTTTATCGTGTAAACTAGATTTATTTACTCCCCAGGTGGGGCAACCCCCCAACCAATTCGAACCAAAACCAGTTCCGTTCAAGATATCATACAAAACTACCTAGATACAAACTTTCAACCCTATTGCTTCATAATTGCGCTCTTTATCGTGTAAACAACGCCAAAATACATAAGCTTATACATACATACATATGAACATTATATATATATATATATATATATATATATATATATATATATATATATATATATATATATATATATAGAGAGAGAGAGAGAATAGAGAGAGAGAGATATATATATATATATGCAATTGAGTTTTTGGTGCCAAGCATCATAAAAAGTCATGAAACGAAAAACTATATCTTGGTCCTAGCTCCAACTTTGCTAATCGCACTCATTTTAATAAGCAGGTTTTCGAAGTGAAAAACTGCTAAAAATTATTAAGTTTCTCAATTTTTGCATTGACTATATTCTGATCAACATCTCTGATTTGACAACGAAATCTATGATAGTCATTGACAGAAAAGTTGTCAATTCTTATTTCCGTCTCTAGATACTTGCTAGTTATGTTTCCCAAATACAATCGCCTAGACCTAGAAGATCTTGGCACAGAGAAGCAGACGTTTTTGATAACAATAGCCATACTTGAAGGTAGACATTACGTATGGTCAAATATGGATTCAGTTGTCATAGTACAAGCTTTTGGAAGAAAAGAAACGACAGCAGTTATTCCAAACTCCGACAGCCCTTACTATAATGAAGTGAGGAAATATATCTAAAAAGCTGAAGATAATTAACTTTCGTGTTTCGGTCTAACCTAACTTCATTGTGTTCTAGTATTTCACATTCGAAAAGAAAGCGACTCCAGACCAAATACTTAATTCTGAAATAGCCGTGACAGTGAGTTATTTGATATCGTGAAAAGAACTTGTTACAGAAAGTTTAATTTTCAGGTAGTTCAACCAAGATCAATTTTTAGAGGTAGAAAAGTGCTAGGAAGCTTCAAAATTGATGTTGCTACAGTATGGGATGAACCAGGTAGAATGTTCAAGTGCTAAGTAATAATTTTAATATCGAGTGACAATTTTTTAGCCTATGAATTCGTATATTAGACTTCTTCATTGAATTTCTTCTTGAAATATAAGAAAAATTGTTTTACTTCCATATCTATTCTAAGCTTTTTGAGGTCTAGGTGGACGTCTTAAATGCACCAACAGGTATATACATACTTCCGCGCTAAACATTATTCAACTGTTAAATTGAAGAAGGGTTCTGTTAGAATACGTACAAATTTAAACATTTCATGACCTGTATTGTCGAATTAATACGTGATATGGCTTTTTTCATATGTTGGATTAAAATATTCTTTATGTAGATTTCTTTAGACCTTATTTCAAGCTACTCATACATTTTTTCATCTTTATATTAACTAGTTAATAAGTTATTTTGGAACTTTTCAAAATTGGCCATTATAACGAAGCTGTTCATTAATTTGATTGAAAAATTCTGATTTTCCCATACTTCTTATTTCACAGATCATCAGTTTTATAATAAATGGGCGATTCTCAGTGCACCCTCAAAACAGTACATTTCAGGGTCCAGAGGATACCTCAAAGTTAACATAACATTGATAACTAAGAATATTTCTCCAAGTATACCTTCTGCACCAAAAGATGTTGAAATTGAAGGGTAATATATTTTATTACGATAAAAATAAATTATTTTTATTATAATATGGTCAATATCACAAGTTGTGATATCATTTTGTTGTAATTTGGTTGGACATTTCTGAAAAATTAAACAAATTCAACACATACATGAATAGACAATATTTAAATTATGCGCACGGTTGGAATTCTCAGAAATTTTTAAGTTCAGTGATAATGCAAATAATAATGGCTTGTTTAATGGCCCCTGACTGACTAAATTTCTTAATTCCTTTAATATTATTGTCATGGGTGGCCCAATTTTCATTATCAGATTTTTTCATATTATTCGTATATTCAACAATTCTTAACTTATATTATTAGCGAAATAGATGTTTGATTTTGAAGACTATTATTAATTAATCTATGGAATACTGGAATCTGTTTACCTATATACATTTTAGTAGTTATACTTCGGGGAAACTTGCACGCATAAATGGTCATGTGTGATGATTGTAACAAAATATATATCGGTAGAAACTACAAAGAACATCAGCGCTGCTTTGAAAATAATAAGATATATTCTAATTATTCCAATAATTCATTAGATAAGGATTTTTCATGCAATACAGATTTCCATGTTTACGTAGTGCAGACAGTGTAGAAAATGGAAATTGATTTTTTGGGAAGTCCTTGTAACTAACAGGTTCAAGAATTTTGAGGTCCTTTCAACAGAACATATAAACTTATATATATATTCTCTCCTCGTGAATATATTCAATATTTAATGAAATTGTTTTTCAAATTTTGATTTGATGTGGCCGTTACTTGTTTGATTTTAACGGTTATTATATTTGACCCTATGCGGCGTTTCACCACACGGTGGCTTCTTCGGATAGAATGAAATACTAAAATCTTGGTATCTTAGTTTCACATGAAATTAGGGCGGAGTATAGGAAGGTAATCGTTCCAGAAAACTTGCTCAAACTACATCAGGTATGTAATATATTTGGGGGTGGAGAATGATTTAAATCAATTTTTTCGTTGAGTGATAGATCAGAATTCTTTTGCCTGTTGATTTCTAGAGCTTCCAAGAAGTTTAATTTCAATCTTCAAGTCTCTCTACGTAAAATATGGAAATCTTTTTCGAACGAAGTTCCTTACGGCATGCTTGGAGGAGATAGTGATCTCGCTGCGGGACCAAACTGAAAAATATGCGAGACTAAAAGTGTGACGGAAATAGACTGACGGAAAAAGACTGACGAAAGTCACGCTTTTCAGTTAACACAAGCGAATATTGTGTACCTTTCTCTTTCTCCCTCTTTCTTTCCGTTCTCTCATCCCTTCTCTTTCTGATCCCACTCCGCCACGTCAATCGCCAATGCATTATCTGTACTCATTGTCATTAATTTATGTACGAAAACGTCAGATGTGAATTTCGAAATAATTTTGTATAAGTTATATGCATAAAAGAACATACTACGACAGGAATCAGATATGACATAATGAAAATGAAAAGATAAAGCTTTGCAAATTTGTTCCATAAAATAATGACTACGTATTGTAGGTCTATATTCAATTATATAGTGTGGCGATACGTTATACTCTCGTTGTATACACTCTTGCGTCTATGTTTTACATTGCGTTGACGACGGTGGTCTAAGTACTGAACCTTTTGTGCCGTATTTCTGGGTTCGAATGCTAGAGGTGACAACTGGCTTTTTTCGTTTTTTTATTTACAATCTCGTGAGAGCTCTCAGCCCCACATTTCAATACTACTACCAATTATTTCAACTTGGATTAGTATAAGTAATCACTTCTGTCGTGCGCCCCGACACGCACATGTTTCGTTTTCGCGAATTGTGGTCCTTTTATATTATCCGAAGACGCTGTTTCTTTTTAAATGAATGATTCTCGTGTAGCAAATGATTGGAATAAGTAATTACAATCTTAGGCCAAGCTACAGATATTTAGAGTGAGCATTTTGTGTAAAAAGTGTTAGAAGAAAACCAGCTTCGCCATTGTTTGTAAAATAGTTCCATATGATATAGTGATATGTTTTTCACTCGACTTTGTTAATTATAACTTTATTAACAATTTTATGCAAAAAATCGCGTTTTTTTTTAGGTTTTTGCTTATCAAACTGAAACTATCAGAGTAATCGTGATGGTGTCAATACACTAATTGTAGAAAATGAAAAGGCGAAGAAAATGAGAGGTCGGACGGCTTGATCAGATCCTTAGTTTAAGGAAAAATAGGAAAAAACGGCCAAAAATGCAGTTTTTTCAAAAATTAATAGCTCGGTTATTTTTTGAGTTGTAGCGTAGATCTTCCGGTCAATATTAGTTATTGATATAAACTTCACTTATGCGAAGAGCAGGAACTGTCCGATAAATAGTTTCCGATCTGTGGCCATTTGTATATTTTACTATGCAATTTTCCAGCAGACCTGAATGCGACAGGTATGGACCGATTTCAATTTGCAAGGATTTTGAAAGTAGAATTCTCATAGTTCGAAACGTTCATCTTGGTTTTACATGAAAACGATGAGAAATATGTTAAAAATAAAGCTGAACATGACGAAAAACGGCCGAGAAATAACCGTCATGTTCTAAATGCCGGCGCTTTCGAATGTCATGCTTATCCTTGCCTGCTGCTCTACCCCACTCTTCAACTTCTCTCACGCGCTCGACCGTTTTTCGTCATGTTCAGCTTTATTTTTGACATATTTCTCAGCGTTTTCATGTAAAACCAAGATGAACGTTTTGAACTATGAGAATTCTACTTTCAAAATCTTTTTTGCAAATTGAAATCGGACCATATCTGTCGCATTCAGGTCTGCTGGAAAATTGTATAGTAAAATATACAAATGGCCACAGATTCACAGATCGGAAACTATGCATCGGACAGTTCGTGCTGTTCGCATAATTGAAGTTTATATTGATAACTAATATTGACCAGAAGATCTACGCTACAACTCGAAAAATAACCGAGTTAATAATTTTTGAAAAAACTGCATTTTTGGCTGTTTTTTCCTATTTTCTCTTAAACAAAGGATCAGATCTAGTCGTCCGACCTTTCATTTTCTTCGTCTTCTCATTTTCTACAGTTAGTGTATTGACATCATCACGATTACTCTGATAGATTTAGTTTGATAAGCAAAAAACCAAAAAAAACATTTTTTGCATAAAATAGTTAATAACAAAGTTATAAATAATAAAGTCGAGTGAAAAACATATGACTATATCATGGAAATATGTTACAAACAATGGCGGAGCTGCTTTTCTTCTAACACTTTTTACATGAAGAAATTTCTGCAGCTTGGCCTATCTATTTTATTGTTTACGTAGCAGCGCTCATGTTCTTAAATTATTTTGCCGAAATTTCTGTGTTCGAACTATATATATTTTGTTACAAAAATAATATTTCAGTATTTCATTCTATCCAAAGAAGCCACCGTGTGGTTAAACGCTGCGTCATAGAGTCAAATAGAATAACCGTTAAAATCAAACAAGTATTTTTCTGGTAATATTCAATGTAATTCTTTGTTGTTATAATTTGTGTTAAGTATTATATTTTATATATTAGTTTATATAAACTGAGATTCCAGGATTTGCGTATTTAGTTCTACCTGGTAAAGCCACCGTGCGGTGAAACGCAGTGTCTTAGATTCATTTATGGTAATTGAGATAAACCATGTATTTTTCTAATGATATTGTTATGGGTTACAATCAAGTTACAGCATCATCAATTTAAAATTATTTCTAATTGAACTTGTTAGCCCTAGAACTACTAATCGTTTTCTTTCAGGAATTTACTGTTACCACATTCTGTTGTTACCGAAAGATCCAAAGCTAACTACGAATTCGATATATATAAAGCAGAACATTTGTATGCAAACGGTAAATCACCTACGTCCAGTGTTGAGGTTTCATTTTCCAGTAATAAGGTGGGTGTTTGTAATGTACACTTTCAGAGATCTATAGTTTCCTTGCCAATTATCAAGATCACTTTATATGATTAATCTAAACTAATATTATAAAGTGGTAAAGTTTGTAAGTTGTGATGAAGAAGATGATCTTTGAAAATACTCATTCGATTTCAAAGATTCCTTCACCAATATTTAGAATGGACATTCAGGTTGAACCAAGGTCAATTTTGCAAAGAGGTTTTCAATTGATTCTAGTCCATTCAATGACCATGTATTTGTATTTGTCCCATACAGCACTGATTTTCATGACAAATTGGATTTAGGTTCTACTTATCATTTATCTCAAAGTCTACCCAGTGGCAGGGGTTGCTTTTTCCCTGAGGGTGGATGCCACCCTTTCTTGGGGATGAAAAATTTTTCATTGAAAATAAGTACATAAATCGATAAATTGACTAATTTTAAGTCACTTTTGTTCTATGAAGTTTTTTCTGAAAGTCAATACTTTTCCACATATTCGTGGGTGAAATTGTCGGTTTTCAGTCAAAAAAACCACGTTTTCAGATTCTTTTTCGCGAATAACTGGAAAAAAATACATTCTATCGAAAAAAATGTGGAAACAAATTTATAGCTTGTACAAAAACAAAGAAAATTGTGTGTTTGTGATGTATGCAGATCCAATACAAACGGAATTATTGCTTGTTGAAAGTTGACTGGTATTTTCAATCGCCAAAATGGAAAGTTTTACGTGCAATAACCAAAAACAAACGCATTTTTCGAAAACTCATAAAACTTTTTTTAAAGTCCTTTAAAAAACCTTTATTTTCATTTTTTATAAAAGTTCCTAGCATCAAAACTAAGCGTGCTATGAAGAGAAAAATGTCGATTCCTATTTTTTCGTTGGAAAAAAATAGTGAATATCTCACCCTCTCTTCCACCCTATTTGAAAAAAATCGTTGCCACTTTACAATTCACTTTATTTATGTTTTTATAATACGTTCTGAGTGTTTGATCAGTTTAAAGTACTTCTTTTTGAAAAAAATTGAGTTTGAAGAGAGATTATCATTTTCGTAATTTATCGAAAAATCGCCTTTTCTTCAAAATAACTCATAAACTATTAATGATATGCAAAATTTTGTGAAGTACGAAATTGTATGTTTTTCTTATTTGAAAATGTTGGCGTTCAATTTTTTTTTATAGGATGAAAATTAAGTAAGATATGGTCATTTGAAGTACCTTTTTTAGCCCTTTTAGCATGAACCTTTTCAAAAATAAGATCTGAAAAAAAAAATTATTTAGATGAGCTTATAGCTCTTAAAAAAACCTACAAAATGCTTTCCTGAAGGACTTGATTGCTTGAAAACTAAGCGAGTTATGGGGAAAAAGCAAAAGCACATTTTTGTAGAAATTAGAATATGTATTAGTATATTGATGAGTACACATAGTGGTAAATACCAATCAACTTTCGACAAACAATAACTTCGTTTGTATTGGGTCAGAATACATCATAAATACACGATTTTCTTTGTTTTTTATAAGCTATAATTTTGCTCTCTACAGATTTTTCGACAGAATGCATATTTTTCCAGTTATTCGCGAAAAATAATATGAAAACGTGGTTTTTTGCCTGAAAACCGACAATTTCAGTCGCAAATAAGTCGAAAAGTATTGACTTTCAGAAAAAACTTCATGATACAAAAGTTGCTTAGAATTAGTCAGTTCATCGATTTCCGTACTTATTTAATGGAAATTTTTTCATCCCCAATAAGGGGTGGCATCCACCCCCAGAGAAAAAGCAACCTCCGCCACAGTGTAGACTTTGAATTAAATGGTAAGTAGAACCTTAATCCAAATTTCATACAAATCGGTGCTGTATGGGAAAAATACACAGTTTATACTTTTTTTTACCGTCATTGACTGGACTATTCCTATAAAAAAGTTGTTGAAATCAAAAGGCTTATAAAAAAGTCTTCAGAGACATGTATTTATAATTTTATATTTTAAGATTAATGAACTTTTATTGACAACATATTGTCTATATAATTATGAAACTCTTTCAATTCCTTAACTTCAGAAGCAATAAGGTGCACCCCTGGGCTCTATAATTTTCCCTAACCTATAATTGCAGCGCATAGATGATTCACGAAATATGACTTGCAGATCAAAATAAATTTGCATCATTTTCTACTGAAAACACCAAATTGATATTGTCAACAAAGACTTGCCAAAAACTTTGTATAATAGGTCAGTAAACGTTTTTTTGACTTCGACTCAATTAAAATCCAATACAACATCTTCTACAAGAAGACTGCAACCATAATTTCCAAGTTGCAGCACAGAATGCATCTACCTCCACGAGGTGTTAAAAGGCTATTATTTGTCTTAGCACGAACATATATGCATTATTGAAGATAATATCTTATGTCAGCAAAGCTTCTTTGATTCTACTCTCGAACGCTCGCGTTGGATATATTATAGAAAACAACCTATAGGTTTTTTACGATAAAAAGACGATGACGTTGCAAAACAAAATATTGTGATGTTGCCAAGCTGTAGTTTTTTTCTTTACTTTACGAAAACTAGAAAAGTCAATTTGATGTTAGATTGACAATTCTTCTTTTTTTATTGGTCCGTGCCTCGTAAAGCCTAAGTAAAAAATATTTATTTAAAAAAATTAAAGGCTTGTATTTAATATAAATATTTATTTATGAAAATTGTTTATGGTAAAAGGAATCCATACAGCTGTAATCATCTTCATGCAAATTTAAATATTGTTTCTTTATACATCTATTATATTTATTATAATGGAAATAGAATGAAAAAGATAAATATACATACATAAAATAAAATCGCTTCACTTATGAAGGTATACATTTGTATCATCATTGCTACATTATTTGGAACAAGAAGTGAATATAGATCATCTGAATAATTTTGTGATATAATGAGTATATTTCCTACACAATCATACATTTGGGAAGTTGAATTAAGATGCTCCATGGTTTCATTCGTATCTCTGTTTCATATTATGCAGTTTTAATTTTGTGTGAGGTGTTATTCACAAAAATATATCGACTTAGGTAGCTGGCTACGTATAGGTGTGCTATTAGACTTTTTATATATAGCTGTGATAATCCACCAATGCAAATTGAAATAATGAAATATCGAGTGAACATTTCTTTATCAACAACTGGAATAACCTGCTCAAAGTCTCTGCTCCTTCTGATAATAATTTGAAGACTGTATGACAATTACGTTAAGTCACTACCTTCCTGATTTTATATTGTATTTCAAAGTTTTACTTATGTTAATAATGAAAACAATAACTTGTAAATATACAAAAAGGTGGAAATAAAGCAAATTGGAGAAAAATATAGAAAAATAGAACACAAGATTTCCACTAATCCATCTCAAAATCATCACTATCTTCATCATCACTGTCAAAATTAATAATAAGTGGAGGCACATCCTGTCTATCGAATACTACTTCTCTATCCCACCAATCTTGTATAATTTTTTCAGTGTGCTCTACTGTCCTGGACCAAATATCAGGAGTCACTTTTTCTAAAGCCTTTTTCCATACACCAATTGCTTGTTCTGTTGATGCACCATCAGTTCCCACATGATCTCTATAAAAATTTTTAACTATGCCCCAAATATGTTCAATTGGGTTGAACATACAGTGGTAAGGGGGAAGTCGAAGCACTTTGTGACCATATTTTTCAGATAATATGTCAGCTTCATATACTAATGGTGGTTTATTCCTACAAAAATATTAAAGCATGCATATTTTCAAACAAAATAAGTTAGCTCAGTATTACCATAATATATTGAAAAATGTTTATATCAACTTACTGTTGTACTAAATTCAATAATTGGGTTTTGAAGAAAGTATTTTCAAATGGAATATCATTTTGTATCAACCAGTTCTGTATATCAGTCTTTTTGGTAGCTGTTGTTGGTACTTTATTGATCACCGTACTGTGATAACTTGCATTATCCATTACGATTGTGGCAGGCTCTTCCAAGTTCACTAACAGCTGGTATTCAAACCAATGCAAAAAATTTTCTCGGTTCATCTCACCGTGGTAATCACCATCTTTTGTTTTGGAATGAAAAACCAGCTCTGCTCCAGGAATGAATCCAGAAGAGGAACCAGCATGCAATACTATATACCTACAATAAGGAAATAACAAATTACTACTAGGTTTCTTGGATAAACTACATAGCTCAATACAACTAGTAATAATTATGTAGATTAAAATAATATAATGTGACTAGTAAATATTGGAAAAGGTCTTAAAATGGCTGGAATGTTAGTGCATCATAAATTAATTGCTAAATTTCATTATTCAATTACCTCGGACCACCAATTTTAGTTTTTTTTACCGTTCTAGGATTATAATTTTGCCAAGAACGTCCAACAGTACCGTCTTTAAATATCCAGGTCTCATCCAAAAACACAAATTGATATAAACCTTCCCTTTTTATCTTGACATATTCATGTAAAAAATGTACACGTTTTAATGCAATATGTGGCAACTCCATTAAACCACGACGAGGATCATCTTTTTGGTATTTGAATCCAATATTTTTCAATATCTTCCAGAGTGATGTCAAACAACCATTAAAGAGTTCACGCTCTTGGAGTTTGTCTTTCAAAGTTTTCAAGGTTATGTGTTCCTCTGAAAAAATATTGTGTTAGTTAAGTGTGAATAAAATTAAACAATATATTCAATATACTCACTGTTTCCATACATTTCGTATATAACATTTCGGAAAGCATTTTGGTCAAAGTTATCAATTTCAACAGTAGGTTTTATGCGTTGTCTCTTTTTAGGTGGGCTTTTAGGCTGTTCACCTCTATTATGCTTGGCGGCAATACGGTTAACAGTAGTAAGGCTAAGTTGTAATGCTTCTGCAACTCTCTACAACATAATTATTTCAATTTATGAAAGAATAATATATCAAGTTTAATCAACCTTTACATTTAAATATGTAACAATAATATTAATAATAATGAATAAAAATAGCGAATACTATTACTTACGTCTCTTACAGCAGTTAGCGGGAGCAGCGGGCCCCCATTTCGGCATTCTCGTTCAAAATAGCTTAACAAAGATGTTACCATCTCTTGACATTTACTGTTCAACTGCTTCGGCATTTTATTAACTACACACTGCAGATTTGCGTAAATAATTAGTTATGAAAATAACTGTTTTTTTAATCTTAAAGAAATAATGAATTTAAAAGCACCAAAAAAACTTGTAAATATTAGACGATGATCGAATGTCAATAAACGTCAAAACAGACTGGGGAATTTTACCAGTTGATCTGACAACGCCTTGAAGTTTTGCCAACCCGTTAGCTATAAATTGCCCTGGCTGTTGAGGATAAATTGTATTTACGGTTGGTAAATTAATATTTATTCTGATAAGCAGGAAAGTAACTAAATGTGACGTCATCGTCTTTTTATCGTAAAAAACCTATAGCTGCAGATCATGACATTCATCTGAAAATCAATCTACAGTCGTTCGGGGATCAAAGGCAGGTGGATGATTTTGACTTCTTACTAAATATAATCATGGAAAATACTATATAGAATATAGTTAAACTACATTGTAAAATTATTCCTGGAACTACCATTAAGGAACTTCAATACCAAATGTCCTGTTTCTGCATGGAGAAGGACCTGTATTACACGTTTTCTGAGGAATAAATGTGGATCTACAAAAAAATTGGGATTTTCCATGATAGCTTTATCAACTTGTATGATCGATTGTAGTTAATTTGGCTCTTCTTGATATCAATCAACAAGGACAAAAAATAAAATACTAGGGGTGTTATAGTAATAATAATAAATAATAATAATAATAAATGAATTTATTCCCAACAGGTTTACACCCAATTACAGAGAAAAATAATGATGATAATAGATATAAATACAAATATATGCATAATATACTCTCATGCTAACATATAAGAAAATTATTAGAATTCTATCAAAACCATAAACAAATAATATACAATTGATAATCCCATGTACACAACAGAAATAAATTTAAGAAAAAAAAACATCATGATACCTCCGTTCGCTGTTCTAAATGGCATACCAAAATCACTGATAGCGCATCAAAATATATATCACATCGATTACAACACCTATCATAAACATTACACATAAAATTGATAGGAGAACGTGACATAACATTTAATCTGCTGTGATCAACATAAAAAGTATTACTCCGTCTCAGACCAGGCCTTGGTACGCGGATTTTTATCTTACTAAGAAGAAATGGTGAGTCGATTTTATTGTGCAGAATTTTGTACAGCAACGTTAGAGCAAAACACTCACGTCTCAACTGTAACACATCAATTCCAAGACTTACGGTTAGGACAAAGTGATCGAAGCCTCTCGGAGGGTATTGCCCATAACATCTGAAATACATATATTTCAAACACTTTCTCTGAACAGCCTCCAAATCTACCACAGAATTATTGTACAGAGGAGACCAGATTACAGAGGCATATTCTAGCGTACTACGAATAAAAGAATAGTATAACGTTTTCATCGTGCCGCGGTTAACAAAGTTGTTCCAGTTTCTGACAAAATAACCCAGCGTTCTAGTTGCAGATGCCGTGATACGACTTATGTGCTCTGAAAAGGACAGCTTATAGTCAAAAACAACCCCTAGATCCTTGAACTCAACGCATCTATCTAGAATCTGACCATCCAACGTATAGCCGTGGTGAATCTGAGTCAATCTACGAGAAAACGACAGAACTTTACATTTACTGACATTAAGTTTTAGTCCGTTGTTGGAACACCATAAATTTACCGTATCCAAAGATACTTGTAATCTAGCACAATCATGACGATCATTTATAACAGCGAATATTTTCAAATCATCAGCAAAGAGCAGATGCATACAGTCAAGTTGTAGAGACAGATCGTTAATGTATATAAGAAACAATAGAGGTCCCAAATTGGACCCCTGTGGCACACCGGTGTGCAACACCAAGTTGAAATAAATTCTCTACATGTTTTCTATTAAAGAACAATGAAATGATTGAAAACTATAGGTAGTAACTAAATGAAAGATTTGTAATGAAATTGTAATAAATAATTTTTTTCAACTTCTATTCCATTCAATTTGATAACTCAAAATCGACAGGACAGAACAGTGCCTCAGAAAAACACATCGTTTCCTGTTTTCAATCAACGTATTACCTTGAGAGATATGTTTCCACCCCTTAGTCAAAGAATTTATGTGAAGATCTTTTTCGGAAAATCACTACACGCTTTCGACATGCTCAATTTGAAGTATTTAATCAGCGATGAAGAAGAGGGTCAGCTTCCAAATTTTGGGCCATCCTTCCTTCACTTCTACGAAAATGGAAACATGGAAGAGTATAAAGGCAGCCTACTTTTTGGTATTAAAACGAAATTGGCGACCGAGGGATTAGAAAGGAAAAAGCAGAACATTTTCAAAATCGGTCCAGGTCCCCCAGTGAGTATATTCATGAATTAAAACTACGGGGGTATCTCGAAAAATATTGGGCTGTTGTAAAATAACTTCACAATCATTATTTAAATTTCTTGGATGGAGTATTTCATTATTTTCATTTTTCTACAAATACCAATAACTATTAAAAACCTTGTCCAATTAATCAACTTGAAGATGTTATTGAAACGTTCATTTTTTTTCAGCATTTATTCCCTACGCTCGTATTTCGACTTTACTGTGTTATCTTTGAATGTTCGGCGTTGGACAAACGTTTCGATGGAAACGTCAGCTTCAGGGTTACTATCGGAAATGAAAATATACAAAGAGAAGATATCAAGATCAGAAACGTTTCCGATAAAATTCCCGTACGAAGGATAAACAGAAATTCGAATTTCCTGATCATAAAAAATAAAAAACCAATTTTATCGTTGGCACTGAATGTTATCGATTATAGGAAAAAACTGTACAACTTCAATATGTTGGATAAAATCTCAGGCACAATGGTAAAGAAATATGTATTTTAATGAATAAACAACTAGGAATAAGCAATTATTACAGATTATTTGTCAACCCCACAAAAAAATTTTATATTTCATCATAATTTATCACAGCGCTATTCTGAATAACGTCGTGATAATTATAAGAAAAATAATACCTAAAGAACATACTGAAGCATTTTTCAACCTCAATTTTGAACGGTTATAGATAAATGGCTACTGAAACATACCGACCTATTATTTATTGAATTAATAAGTGAAATAATTGAGGTGGGTGAGACGAAGTATGAATCGAGCTAAGACTCCTAGTACTAGACGAATTTTGGTTGTTTCCCCCCTCCTCCTAAACGGCTTGACCAATTAAAAAGATTTTTTGGACAATCATAAACAATTTTGATATACGAATAATGAATAAATTCCACCACGGAAATATAAACACCGTAAACAAAATTCCAAATAAGATTTCTCAAAAACTGTCAATCATAATTACAGAATTTTGGCGCCAATGAGACACAAGAACAGAAAATGAAATATGGGACAATCACAGAAAAAAAGATCTTTCTTTGTCGTTTATAACTAGAGCAGTTTGAGTTGTATAAAAAGAAAACAGCTGAGATGAAAAAAAATTTGACTGAGACCTTTATTTTGTATTCAAAATATTTTTAACACGCTTTTGAAACTATAAAGCGCAAAGATGAATGAAAAAAATTGAAAAATATGCTTTTACAATTAGAAGAACTACAAAATTAAAAATAAATAATGGTTTACAAAACCTGAAAACACGCTTGAATAGAAAAACAAACTAAATAGTAGAAAATAGATAATAGTTTACAAAAAACTTAAGTAAATAAATTTAAATAAAGAATAGTGTGTAATTAACAAAAAAATTCCCACTCATTGTAGAAAAGCGTGAGGTTTTTTTTAAGGTATTTCCATAATGACTCTAATTTTACCATTATCTGTCATTGAAATATTACAACAGTTGGCTCAAAGCCCCCCATGCTTTTCAACTATAAGAGAAAAGTTTTTTGTTAATTACACTATTCTTAATTTTAATTCATTGAAAATTATATTCTACTTTGTAGTTTGCTTTTCTATTAAAGCGTGTTTTTTTTTAAAACTAGTATTCATTCAGTTAAAATATTCCTTTGGTCAAAAGTTACTGATTTATGTGCATAGCTGCAATTTATAGCATAGCTGCAATTTATAGCATAGTTGCAATTTCTAGCATAGCTGCAATTTCTAGCATAGCTGCAATTTCTAGCATATCTGCAATTTCTAGCATAGCTGCAATTTCTAGCATAGCTGCAGTTTTAGCAAAGGTGTAATTTCTAGCATATCTGCAATTTCTAGTATAGCTGCAGATTTTAGTATAGCTGCAGATTTTAGTATAGCTGCAATTTCTAGCATCAGCGTTTGCCTGATACACCTATTTGAGTTTATCCAAAATCAATATTTTATTCTAATTTAAAGGAACATAAGATGGAATCTATTGGAATGTTATTCACCCAAGAAGATTTAACTATTGACCAAGCAATTTCAGACAGTTTGACGGAAGCTCTCGACTACCTTCATTCCTCAACGAAAAAATACTTGGATATAGCAAGCAATTACACGTTGTCTGATCTGTCCTCTCTGGATAAGTTGAAGATACAAAACAATTTGAAAACGATGGTAATTTAAGAGTGGTAGAAATTGCCTGTAAGATACTCATATGAAATTTTCAAGGAAATCATTTCCGATAAGGCGAAAGAAATATTTGATCCGCTGGCACTCAGGAGAACTTTCCTGAAAACAAGAAAATTGTGTGACGAGTTGATACGTATGTCACAATATGTACGTAGATATCAAGAATCGAATTTTCGTTACTGAATATTTCAATGAATTTTAGATTAATGATACTTGGCCTGATCTTTTTATTACCGCCTGGAAAGAGAACAAAAAGCTGGCGTACGTTCGAATATCTTGTAAGGAATTGCTGCATTCTCAAATAGATGAGGAAAAAGGGATTTTGTGTGACAAAATGGTAACATTGTATTTACAGGTTCGTGTTTTCCTTAGAAAAATTATTTATTAGATAATTCTATGAAATATTCTGTCTAGTTAAACTACCTTTCACATTAGAAGAATACGCAGAACTCCGTAACTAAGGTCGAATTTTTTGTTTTTTTTTCTATATACAAATTGAGACAATTTGGACAAGCGTAAGTACACCCTCAAAATCCACGACAAAATATAAAATCTATATTCAAACGGCAGCGACTGAGACATAGGGATTAAACCACCAAAAGATACTTTACTTTTTATTAATTCAATACACGTACCAAACTTTAATATTCTAACTCAATCTGCATCATCTGTGGAGGTGCAAAAAACCTCCAAAATCACAAAACAAAAGAAATGTCTACATAAGGTTAGGTTAGGGAAACAAGTTTATACTCCACAAATTTTTCCCAACACCAATTTAATTCCACGTATAATATTGTCAACCCTGTAACCAATTTGGAGAGTTTTGTGGGTTCTCCATACATCATACAAAAAGCCCTAGGAAGCTGAATTTCGAAAATGTAATGTATAATTATAAATTATAATTCGGCATCTGCTACCGATTTAAAAATTTCTGCTCATGCATCTTACCGCCATCAACGTCCACAAGGTTTTGTTCTTCGTCAAGAACAGCCCTAGATACCAAATTGGAACTGATGATAGGAGATGAAGATGCCAAAATGCATCGAGACAAGTAGTTATTTATGCATTACAAGAAATAATAAATTTTGAAGTCCTGAAGTAATGCAACAAATGCAAGAACTACTCGTACTTCTCAGTGTTGACTTTCGATAGTGTGTTATTTTCGTTGAAAATACCACTAAAACTTACGATACCTTCGACGTAAATTTTGATCTGGTCAAAACTACGCATTTATATTCAAATGTTAGTAGATTTTTTTGAAATTAATTGTTATATTTCTACAGATTACTCTGTAAGGCATTCTACTATATATTTTTCACTCCAATTTTCTAATTCTAATCTTATATTTTGAGAAAGGCAGAAAAGAAAAAGAAACTTCGCTCCGAAAACGTGACAACTATGGTAGGAAAAATGGAGGTTCTCCTATGGCTAGGAGCAGAAAAATATGCCAAGGAGTTCCTGAAAAATTTACCTATTGGTTTTGAGCAACAAAAAGAAAAGGACATTTTCCGTTATATCGCAACGAAGGAGATTCACGTAAGTTAATCTTCGTACGAAGGAAGAATTATAATCTAACTGCTAACTCACTAAGCTGCCTGAATCTGCATAATCTTCACAGTCAATTGGTAGTATAAAAAATAACACGTTTGGGTGCTTTCAATCTGCCTTCTTCATCAACTGAGTCTTCCCTGTCAGCTGATACATCTTCCTACTATTCACATTAAATTCTAGTTTGAAGATAAATTCTGCTGATTCTTGAAGACTGTGGGTATACTACAGTTTGTTAACTAATTTATATTCTTTCTTCATAGGTATTTCAGTGTAGATGTCATCTATTTCAAGGACGAGTGAATCCTGGTTTAGACACCTCTTCCTTAAGTGATACCATGGTCCGTATTCACATTGGAAATGATTGTCAGGAATCTACGGTAGCTCAAGTTCACCTTCTAGTGCAAAATATAATTTTTTCGGTACTTACTGCTTTTATAGATAGAGCAGCAAACTCTTAATCCTGTATGGAATCAGACGTTGATCTTCAAACGTGTCACCTTGTATGGTGATATATCATTCATCAAATTGAATCCGCCATCTATAATCATAGAGCTTTTGGACAGAGATCACTACGTAATATTTAATACAAATTAAATTTTTCAAAAGCATAATTTGAACTCTTTATTCCAGTTTTTCTGGGAGTTCATCGGAAAAACTTCTGTTAAACCGCTGGTTAAGGCCAAAGAAGAACCTTATGGACCACCAAATTTTCCCCCAACCTTGAAATGGATCAATGTGTTCAACAGGGAGGGTGTTGGTGCAGATATTTTGGCAGCATTTGAATTGCTAGAGGTATTATTTTCAATATTTTTTTCAAGCAGAAATGAATTGTATGAAGAGAACAATTTGGATGGGTAGTATTGAAGTTTCTTATATTTATATCTTTTTAGATAACTGGCGATACAACTGAGAAACCAGGACAGGCAGAAAAAGACATCATAAGGATACCTGTCGACATAATACCAGAAATAGTTGATTTTCGAATAGATGTTCTATTTTGGGGAGTGAGGGATTTGAAGAAGATCCAAATGAGAGCGGTAAATAAACCAAGAATCACCATTGAATGTGTGAAGACAGTTTTACATTCCGATACGTTGCAAGATGTAAGGAAAAATTCGAATTTCAAAGACATTATTAAAACAGTTGATTTGGTGAGTTTCTCTATCATATACAGGGTGTCCCACCCGGGTCTGTATATGGAAAACTACACATAGAAAAATTTTGAAAATTTGACAGTATACTAATGTCGATAGGGGCAACTCGACTAAAATATTTTCAAGATTGTGGCACTTCCGGTTATACCGGAAGTAGATACCAACTTGCTTATTTCAAACAGGGTATCATATATATTAATACGTTTTTGGATTCTACGTACAATTCTAGGCAGATTTTATGTATTATGTCCTATACCTAAGTCTAAGCGTTTTTGACATATTTAGGTTTTTTATGTCAAAAATCACGATTGTAAGCCCTGATATAATTATCAATTTTTTCTATAAGGAAGCCCTTATTACTAACTTTAGTTTGGACCTCTTGTTGAAAAAGACCTACTCTTATAGATTTTGTATAATATTTGGATAACTAATCATACAGGGTGTGCAAAAAATAAAATCTAAAATGCGATTGAGAAAACTGTCCAAAATCAATTTTTTCAAATGGAAACCCCCCATTTTTATTATTTTATAGTATTTAGCATCAAAAATTAAGGTAACTTTGTATGAGGTTATCTGTACCTAAAATTGTTAGTTTTCGAAATATTGCTAATTTAATATTTTTATATGACGATTATGCCACGATCAAGTTACTCTGACGTTGGCTCTGACGTTGGCATCATGAAACAATCAAACAAAATAAATTTTTGAGCTGTCACTGTCACACGTCATTTAAAAATTATGAATAATCATGCGGGGGCGCTTAAATTATACGTACGAAGATTATTTAAACTTATTTATTATTTATGGACAATGTTATAAAGCGTTATCAAGAACATGTGAAAAATTTGCCATCCGATATCCGCAGAAACAAAAGGCATCGGGAAAGGCTGTAAAGCATGTATGGTTTAAATTTGTGTTTGCGTAATATTATATGAACTGTTGACTTGGATAACCCTGACTCTAATGCAGCTCTTACGGACAATGTTGGATATGCGGCGAAATATCCCAAGATGGCAATTTCAGTATTCTCATCATTAAGGAGAGGTTTATTTCTTAGCACTACTGTCTCGACGGATCCAAAGTTCTTGAAATTTTTTATAAGTTGCTTTACAGCCTTTCGCGATGCCTTTTGTTTTTTCGGATATCGGATGGCAAATTTTTCACATGTTCTTGATAACGCTTTATAACATTGTCCATAAATAATAAATAAGTTTAAATAATGTTCGTACGTATAATTTAAGCGCCCCGGCATGATTATTAATAATTTTCAAATGACGTGTGACAGTGACAGCTCAAAAATTTATTTTGTTTGATTGTTTCATGATGCCAACGTCAGAGTCAACTAAGAGTAACTTGATCGTGGCATAATCGTCATATAAAAATATTAAATTGGCAATATTTCGAAAACTAACAATTTTAGGTACAGATAACCTCAAACAAAGTTACCTTAATTTTTGATGCTAAATACTATAAAATAATAAAAATGGGGGGTTTCCATTTGAAAAAATTGATTTTGGACAGTTTTCTCAATCTCATTTTAGATTTCATTTTTTGCACACCCTGTATGACTAGTTATCCAAATATTATACAAAATCTATAAGAGTAGGTCTTTTTCAACAAGAGGTCCAAACTAAAGTTAGTAATAAGGGCTTCCTCATAGGAACAATTGATAATTATATCAGGGCTTGCAATCGTCATTTTTGACATAAAAACCTGAATATGTCAAAAACGCTTAGACTTAGGTATAGGACATAATACATAAAATCTGCCTAGAATTGTACGTAGAATCCAAAAACGTATTAATATATAGAGTATCCTATTTGAAATAAGCAAGTTGGTATCTACTTCCGGTATAACCGGAAGTGCCACAATCTTGAAAATATTTTAGTCGAGTTGCCCCTATCGACATTAGTATACTGTCAAATTTTCAAAATTTTTCTATGTATAGTTTTCTATATACAGATCGCGTTCTTTCCCGGTGGGACACCCTGTATATCCATGATATAGGTTCAAAACATTGAAGTTTAAAAATAAATTATTGTAACAGACATCTTAAAAAAGAAAATTTACTGCTCTTAACATAAAAGTAGCACATAGAATAAGATCGACTGAAGAAGTCACAGGACGACGAGACGTATGTAGGACACAAACGTGAATTATGTCTTTTTTTTAATTGTTGCGTTGTAATCTTAATATTTATCAACTGATTCGTTTACGAAAAATCTGCTACGTTTTAACTAGTCAATGTTTTTGAATTTGTGTAAACTCTCATTTAATTCATGGAGAAGTGTAAATATCAACCCTTATTTTTATCATCAATTTATAATTTCGAGTTTGTAGTCGACATCCGAGGGTACAAAAATTCGTACCCAGCTGAAAATTGGTAGGATTGTTCAATACATCATCATAAATGAAATCTCAAAAGTCCTCATCGATCCGACACCTGCAAAAAAATTTACTAGGGGTCAAAGGTCACCAAAGAGCCACCGTTTTTGATATATAACGATTCAAAAAGTTGAAAGAAACACCTTAGAGGTAGTGTACTTAGCGCGTTTTTTTCATATTTTTTCGATTGCGTCAATTTGTCTTAGCGAAAAAGTTGAAATACCAACAGTGATAAGAATACAGTCCGTAATTACTGAATCAGAAATTCAATTCGATGTAAATTTTTTACTAAAAATTTCTCTCAAATTTGAATTTACCTTACTTATAACTCAACTGCACGTCTATCTACTAGGTTCGTTAGACTTCATGAAGAACCACATTGATATCCAAACAGTTAACATAACTACATTTTATGTTGCTGGCTTTCAGAAACTCCCTTCCAATTTTGAATATGCGTCACCTCTGATCATCAGAATGGCGGACAAGAGAGCAGTTGCTTCATATGTTCTTGTTGGTACATCCGTCAGCCATCTGAGACCATTCCGCTTCAGAAGAATAACAGAGAAACAGCGAAAAGATCTTTTAATGGGCAATGTTCATTACCAATTCAAAACAGTCGTCAACGAAGGTAACTTTCTTAACTATGTGTTCTTAAATATTCGTCTATCGAGAGTTTAGCTTCAACTTTTGTATCAAAAAACAACGTGAGCTCCTTCGCTATTATCGTATTTTCCCCTCATTTTTGTCTGTTGCCACATACTCATTGTTAAGGCCCTACAAGAAATCGAATGGAATGTGGGGGCGAGTCAAACCTTAAAACCTACGATAAAAACATCTGTATATTAAGAAGGTGGCGGTTAAGGAGAAGAGTTTGAACTAACATAAGGCATTTTCCTAACATCAATTCAATCTACCCACAAAATTCCAACACTCCTACTCAATTTCCAGAAGCTATGAACGTGCGAAAGACCACGAGAACGTCGGCACAAGTAAAAACTTTACTCAATTAAAGATAATTTAGGACGCAAAAATCCATAAAAAATCGTTTTTTCTCCAGCTCCATACATCCTTGCCTGCATCACCAAAAGTAGATTGGTTCCATTTACAGTAAAATTGGTTTTCTAACTTAAATAGTCTGTTATAGCTAAGAACTGATGTGGTCGGCATCAATTTTGGTGCATCAGTTGACAAATATTTCAACCTTATCAAATTTCAGATGTCTCTGATATACAACTCACGAAACCAACGACTCGAGTAACTTTTGTTCCCCAACACTGCTTTTGCCGAACTTCGCAGACGAAGAAACTCGTCAAAAACATTTCGAAAATTCGCTGTATCTGCAAGAAAACGAGATGGCAAAAACTCCGTCAGAAATTCAACAAGAAGAAAATCTACTGTCCGTGCCTGCAAGAGTATCAGGAAAAGATTTCGAAGATCGAGAAAGAGCACAAGAAAACGTGTCCTTGTTGCAGAAAGCTATTGGAAAAACTCCACATCGTGGTGAGCGATAAGGAAAACGAACCAGGATATATGAAGATTTTCAGAGGATCGTGTTTTGGCGGTAGGTGTAGCTGTTGCGGCGGTGTTGCCGAGAAGATAAGGAAGATCTGTACAGACTCTGAAGGAAGATGTAAGTTTTGTCGGAAAATTGGCAGAAGAATTTTCAAGAGCAAGAAAGTAGATGATGTGAAGGAAGAGATTTTCGAAGACCGATATGATAATAGTGAATACGATTGGTGGACGAAATATTATTCTTCACTAGAAGTAATTATATCATTAGCTTGGTTTAGTGAACTACGAAAATCTTTAAACTGCCCTGCAACACACATAAAAGAGCGAAATTCTATTTATAATAGATATTCAGTAGAATAAAAACAATTTTTTTCTTAAAACATCAAACGACTAAACAACATTGTTTATTGCATTTTGCACTTGCTTTCTGTAAGATATTCCTTGTTTAATGTTTGAGTATCATGACAATTTAGTGAAGCAGCTCACTGAGAAAAACTGTCATAATAACTTTAGGTAGAATTGTCTATGTAATCTAAACTGAATGTTAGTTTTTGTATATTCTTGAAGTAACTTTGACCATTTGATATTTGCGTTTTGTCCTTGATCAAATATCTAGGATTCGAAATCTTTTGTTCATTATTATGATATTCATTTTCAACTTCTTTAACCATCAAAAAAACGTGAAAACTCCATACTATAGATGAACTAAATCACACCCTTATTACTTTATGACCCTCAATTTCATTACTCAAAATACTTTAGTTGAATTTATAATCATTACTTACCGAACCGTAGGACGTTAATCATTGTTATTATTACTCATTAACTTTATGCAAATTTTGTTTTGTTTAATAAAAAGGTTTTTTTGAATATTTAGAGAAGTGATGCCCTCATAAATTAAAAAATCTTGTCTATTATACAGGTTGAAATATTGCTTTTTAGAATTGATAAGTTTCATTGAATTAACCAGAGTTTTCATTGATAGTAATTCATGAATTAATAAAAATATTCCGAGTAACACTTGATCAAGTATTCATTATTATTCTAAATGAAAACTCAATTTCGATAAAAAATAAATAAGAGAAAATTCGCACAAGTTCATAATCAATATTTAATTCAATTCAATGATACAATAGAGTTAATTATTATTTATTTTTATTTTTCAAGCCAGAACCTTCCTCGAATGAAAGCCTTCCAATCAGAATGAAATACAGACTAAAAATTTACACCAGGGAACTGGAATCCCTTCCAGAGTTCGATCATTTCAAAGATCAATTGAAGTCATTTCCCGTGTTCAAAGGAAAACGAACTGGCGATGAGATAATTGATAAAGAGATGGTGACAGGTATTTTTAAGGGAGCTATCCAGATTTACAGATGGCCATCAATGTCAGGAAAACATTATGTCACAAGGTAACACAAAAATAAATTAGGAATTCACTCAATAGATCGTATTAATAATAATAATAATAATAATAAGTTCTTTATTTCCAACAGGTATAAAACCCAATTACAGAAAATAATTAAAGTATAGCTAAATAGAAAAGAAATCAAACCACAGCGCCAGAGACAAAAAGAAAAAACTAATATGAACAAAATGAAACAAAACAAAATTAATGCAAAAGTAATATCAACCAGTATCCCGAAAGCTGAAACTAAACCTAATACAAAAAATAAGCTTATTTATTATTTAAATCAGTAGCAAGAACAATAACGAGAGAAAAGAAAATTACATAGTAAAAAATATAATAATCAAATAATTTAAGATGTAACGGAAACACTACTTAGCTTAACTCAATTCAACTCAATTCAATCAGATTCAAAGTCAACTTAAGTACATAACTCCTAACAATAGCTGCAAGTGAATCAAATTGAACGTCACATTCACTCGCAACTGAATTGAATGTATGCCCCATGTACCAAATGGGAGATGGCATTAACAAGTTCGTCCTTGGAGTCTCTAGGTGGAATAGTTCCATATTACGGGAAGCTTGCCTCGGAACACGAAATCTCAGAGCAGACAAGAGTGAAGGGCAGTCAATACTGTTGTGCAGTAATTTATATAAAAATTTGAGACATAATATTTCTCTCCTACCTTGCAATAAAACCACATTGAATCGACTCAACAATGCTTCATGACTAACTCCTCTCGGTGGATAAACTTTGTCCTCCCTCCAAACCAAGAACTTCAAGAACCTTCTCTGAACAGCCTCAAGATGGTATTGATGACAAAAATAAATAGGATGCCAAATCATGCCACCATATTTCAACTTGCTACGTATGAGAGAATGAAAAAGACTTATAAAAGTTGAAGAGTTCTTGAAATACTTGCCATTGCGAACAATGAAACCATACATTCTCGAGGCAGATGAAACAAGCTGGGAGACGTGTGGAATAAAGGAGAATTTCTGATCAAATACCACACCAAGATCCCTCACCCTATCGAGACGAGAAAGTATCCGACCACCGACGGAATAATCAGACCTCAATATATCCACTTTCCTAGTGTCACAACATTACACTTTGACACATTCAAACTCAAAAAATTATCTTCACACCAACCGACAACATAATCTAATGCGAGCTGAAGTCGAGCACAGTCGTCAGGTGCACGAATCTGATAGTATAACTTCAAATCGTCCGCAAACATCAAATGTGGCGATTCAATATTATCCATTAAATCATTCACGAACAGAATGAATAACAGTGGCCCAAGATTCGATCCCTGAGGTATCCTAGAGGTGGGTATAAACTCAGACGACCTTATACCCTCCAACCGCACAAACTGACGACGGTCAATCAGGTAAGAATTAAACAGTTTAACAAGGCCATCGGAACATATATAGTATAATATTGATTATTATAATGAATCCTTCAACTAAGGTGGTTTCATAGGACTTGACGATATGGAATTCCCATTCATCTTCCAAGGGAGTGTAATCGATAAACTCCTTCACTAAAAACAAGAAACCCCCTTTAAAATCTCACTATAGATATAAGTGAAAATCGTCGATAATTATCTGATCCAGAAAATTTCTCGTATAAACAAAATTGATATATTGGCCGATCAATGAAGTGATAATTTTTGATATATTTTTCAGAACGGGGCGGCCCCTGGCTGACGGATACTTCTGCCATTATCCTTCCAATGAACCTCTTCATTTTATTTTGAGGCTGTACTGTGTGAAGGCGATTCATCTACCGCCGAAAGATATGAATGGAAAATGTGACCCTTACCTATTAATACGTCTTCAGGACAAAGAAGTGATCGATAAAGAAGACTACAAAAGCAACGAACTGAATCCCGTATTTGGAAAGTAAGAAAACCACTAGCTAAATTTTCGGGATCATTTCTAAGATATCTAGTCAAAAGTTTTCAGTAGTAAATGGAAATTATGAAAGTTAGATTACGTTATATCATTTACGATTACTCATGTTTTCAAAATCAACTGAATATCGACAAATATGTATTCATTAAGTTTCTTGAAAATGTGTGAAATTTAGTCGTTACTCAAGTCAACAATTTATCACTCTAGAATATATATATATATATATATATATATATATATATATATATATATATATATATATATATATATATATATATATATATATATATATATGTATATGTATAAATATATAATTCGCACCCTCAATAATATAAGGGCTCAAGTCAAAATTTTTGTAAAGTATGATTTTAAATGATACGGGCACAAGATGGAACCATCTACCGGTTAGCGCTGACAGAGCAAGAAAAATGTCAATCATGACTCGGTAACTGTATTTGTGCCTCTCTCACACTCTCCCCTCGCGTCTACCGTTCTTACACTTCTTACAGCTACAAGGTCGCAATCAGTAACGTGCCCATACTTGTCGAAGGCGGATCGTTCAAGCTTTGTGCAATTCGTATTTGTGCCCTTCTATGAGAAAAAACAGGAGAGTTCTGGTGTGAACATTTTGTGTTATATGG
Organism: Cynegetis impunctata; assembly: GCA_030704885.1. Taxonomy (NCBI): domain Eukaryota; kingdom Metazoa; phylum Arthropoda; class Insecta; order Coleoptera; family Coccinellidae; genus Cynegetis; species Cynegetis impunctata. The sequence goes on along the minus strand of JARQZK010002895.1, from coordinate 445,964 downwards.
AATAATTTGTTGTTGCACCGTTATATTATACAAAATGTTGTAAATTTTTGGGTGTAATTCATAATAGATCTCTATATTGCTGAAAAGAAACGATGTTAAAAGGAATTATATCTTATTGGTTCCTTATAGTATATAAATTGTTTTATGTTAAATCTATTATTAGACCCTTACTCACATGAAATATCCAAAAAAAAATTGAAATTCATTCAAATTCAATTTTATTTTCATGGCTATTCATAGTGTAGTTATCAGTGAACAAATCAGCAGAATTTCACATTTATAACACAAATAATAAGCATTTTATACGAAAAATAAGCTGAAATGTAGGAAACCTGAATCTTTAAACGCGATTTCCCACAAAACTTCTATTTCGTATTATGCCCTTGTATCACTAAGGGTGCTATATATATATATATATATATATATATATATATATATATATATATATATATATATATATATATATATATATATATATATATATATATATATATATATATATATATATATATATATATATAGGTATATATATATATATATATATATATATATATATATATATATATATATATATATATATAGGTATATATAAAGAAAAGCAAAATTATCGGTCTATCCCGCATATGCCGAAGCAGCAGTTGACACATCTTTCGGACTCTTTGATCCTCATCAGAACGGCGTAGCCAATTATGGGATGGAAAACAGCAACAAGCATAATCCCTTGCTTCGGAAGACAATCACAGCTTAGTGGCTTATTGTTCGAACTTTGCCACGTATACAATTAATACAATATATATATATCTATATATATATATATATAATTATAAATATATATATATATATATATATATATATATATATATATATATATATATATATATATATATATATATATATATATATATATATATATATATATATAAAAATATAGAAACGCTTTGTATTATCGGGAATGTGGTCTGTA
>JARQZK010002895.1:365000-442500 GCA_030704885.1 Cynegetis impunctata | reverse complement strand
TTGCGGAACTGGCATAAAGTGCCCTACGTTGGTTGTCCGTTAGTTCCGGAGCACGTCGAGACGAGGTCGCTGTTTCATCCGAAGAAATCTTTAATAGAGCAGGTCAGTAATTCACTATGAGAAACAGATCCCACGGATAGAGGGCACTGGCTCTTCCCCACTAAAATAGAATCATGGCAAACATGTATTCTTTTTAATTTAAATTACAGGAACGTAATTTAAAATACCTTATTGGTTACCCATCAATGTAACAATTTAAAAAAATTTAATGAACTCATTCTCCGATAACCAATTTTTTTAAAGGTTTAGGTAGGAATTTGTTGAACAATAATTTATTCAGTGAAGAAAGTAATTTTCAGCAAAATGTTTTTAAAATCGATAATTAATATATATACTCAACTTGAGTATTAGACGATCATGTGTAGTGTGTAAGATTTGGATGAATCCAACTATTGTTTTGTGATATTATTCCTTATTAAACTCCAGATTTTTGAGATCATAAAGAACTTCCTCCGAAAATATAAAGGATATCAAACAAAAAAGTCTCTGTCTAATGAAAATATCTCCACTAAAGTGGATTAAGAAATCACAGTTGAATAAATTCAGCCTACTTCTATTAATAATTTGTAGCATATTTCAATTTTTGAACTACTGTTACTAAAGGTGAGCCAGCAGTGAATTTCAAAAAAAAAATTGAAATAGGCCCTCAGTAATTCTAATATTTTAATACAGAATAAAGATAACTATAAACTCATTACCTCAAATTCTTAAATACCATAACTTCACTCTCTTGTTAAGCTACATAAACCACTCCATTCGACCAGTAGTTTCGTTTATAATACCTCCGTCAGTTTAATATATATATTTATATATATATATATATATATATATATATATATATATATATATATATATATATATATATATATATATATATATATATATATATATATATATATATATATATATATATATATATATATATATATATATGTATATATATATGTATATATATATATATATATATATATATATATATATATATATATATATATATATATATATATATATATATATATATATATATATATATATACAGGGAGTTCCACCGGGAAAGAACGCGATCTGTATATGGAAAACTACACATAGGAAACTTTTAAAAATTTGACAGTATACTAATGTTGATAGGGGCAACTTGACTAAAATATTTTCAAGATGTTGGCACTTCCGGTTATACCGGAAGTAGATACCAACTTGCTTATTTTAAATTGTATGCCATATATATTAATACATTTTTAGATTCTACGCAAGATTCTAGGCAGATTTCATGTAATATTTCCTATACCTAAGTCTAAGCGTCTTTGACATATTTAGGTTTTTATTTCAAAAATGACGATTGCAAGCCCTAATATAATTATCAATTGTTCCTATAAGGATTCCCGTATTACTTACTTTGGGGTGGATTCCTAATTGAAAAAGACTTGCTTCAATAGATTTTGTATAATATTTGAATAACTAATCATACAGGGTGTTCGAAAAAAAGATCTAAAATGAGATTGAGAAAACTGACAAAAATCAATTTTTTCAAATGGAAACCCCTCATTTTTCTTATTTTGTAGTATAAAGTTATCTATACTTGAAATTTGAAGTTTTCGAAATATTGCCAATTTAATATTTTTATATGGCGATTTTGCATTTAATCGTTAAACAATTAGATCTAGTATAGCCACGATCGTATTTGACATTTCAAATCATCGTAATGGCACTCCGGTTAAATTATACAAACGAAAATTATTTAAACTTTTAAGGCTTATCTAAATCATTTTCATTTAAATGCTGCACTAATGAAAATATGGATAACATAGGGATGATATTTGTGTTTCTGCTGTAACATTCTTAGAACTGACGATTTAGATAAGCCTGATTCTAATGCTATCTGCCTTGAAGATTTTTTTGGATATGCTTCAAAATATCCCAAAATTGCTACTTCAATATCCTCATTGTTTACAACTGGTTTCTTTTTGTACACTTATGCCTTTACGGATCCAAAATTCTTGAAGTTTTCTATAATTCGTTTAACAGTATTTGGTGATGGTTTTTGTTTATGAGGATATCGGGTCGCACATGTATCACATGTTCTTGAAATAATTTATCACATTGTCCATAAATAATATATAAGTTTAAATAATTTTCGTTCGTATAATTTAACCGGCGTTCCATTACGATGATTTGAAATGTCAAATACGATCGTGGCTATCCTCGATCTAATTGTTAAACGATTAAATGCAAAATCGGCATATAAAAATATTAAATTGGCAATATTTCGAAAACTTCAAATTTTAGGTATAGATAACCTTGTACAAAGTTACCTTAATTTTTGATGCTAAATACTACAAAATAAGAAAAATGAGGTGTTTCCATTTGAAAAAATTGAATTTTGTCAGTTTTCTCAATCTCATTTTAGATCTTTTTTTTTCGAACACCCTGTATGATTAGTTATCCAAATACTATACAAAATCTATTAAAGCAAGTCTTTTTCAATAAGGAATCCACCCCAAAATAAGTAATACAGGAATTCTTATAGGAACAATTGAGAATTATATTAGGGCTTGCAATCGTCATTCTTGACATAAAAACCTAAATATGTCAAAAACGCTCAGACTTAGGTATAGGACATAATACATAAAATCTGCCTAGAATCTTGCGTAGAATCTAAAAATGTATTAATATATAGGGTGTCCAATTTAAAATAAGCTAGTTGGTATCTACTTCTGGTATAACCGGAAGTGCCACCATCTTGAAAATATTTCAGTCGAGTTGCCCCTATCAACATTAGTATACTGTCAAATTTTCAAAATTTTCCTATGTGTAGTTTTCCATATACATATCGCGTTCTTTCCCGGTGGGACACCCTGTATATATATATATATATATATATATATATATATATATATATATATATATATATATATATATCTTCTAATATAAATAATTAAAATTCGAATAAAGAACCATATGAACTGGCCCTTAATACTGCAGATGTTGTTTTGCCTAAGAATTCGAAACTTAGGTGTTGGAATGTTGACAACCTCCTTCCAATTAATAAAGATACCCCTGAATAACACCCTGTTGATCAGATAGCTCTAGTTCTTTAGAATATTCGGAAATTCGTTCGATAGTAGGTAATATCATATTGATTAAAGAAATGAAAAAAGAAAATTGTATAAATTCTCTAGATTCTAGATCAACAAAAAACATAGTTTTTGAATATATCAAACAATGATGGTATAGTGATAATGTAATTCATGGGTTCCAACATAAAATTGCAACTTTTCGTATCATGGTTCGTTATTATACCTCTCTTTAACGTATTTTTCAACAAATAGAAAGGTATTATTGTTAAATTAAATCGTTATGCATAGTTATTATCAACTAGTAATAATAGCAAATATTGTAACCAATTTTTTGCGATTTAATATAGATTCATGAAGTTTAACCCTCTCGCTCACTTTGTCCTCAGTTGAGGACAACCTACTTTGGATTTTTTCCTATGAAGTACCGCTTGCTCTTACTTCTCTGTCACATTGTCCTCAGTTGTGGACATCATACTCTTCCAAATGAATATATATGCTGCCATCTACAAGCTGATGAAAAAAATATTCGTGCATTTGATATATAGGTTTCCGTAGGGTAGCTATGACAGCAGTGTAGCGCTCTACTGTTTATTTTTTTGTTGGCTTTCGCTAGACCATGTGTTTGAAAACTGTTTGTTTGCGTTCAAAATAAGTGTAGACTTCCAAAGCAATTGCGGTAGGTGATTTTCGTGCATATTGTAATCAGCGATTTTTGAAAGTGTAGCAAAGTGTAGCGTACTAGTTTGAGGACATTGTGAACTAGCGGTAAAGACAACATCTGGGTGAATAAAACAGCACTTTTTGTATTTTATTTTAATTCTGCAAAAGTTAAATTTTATACACTTCAGTACTTCGAAAATGGACGCAAAAATAATATGAATATATTTAATAAAATAAACAATGAAACATATTGATATTTTATCATTTTTAAAATATTTCTGAATGTTTTATCAGCTCATGATGTCCTCAATTGGGGACATGTCATAGTTCCCAAACGGAGCATTTTCGAAATCTGAATTTAACATCAAAAATTTTCAAAAATCATAAGTTGCATTACAGTAAATTTCGGATTTTTCGCTCCAATACTTTTAATTCGTGACCGAGAGGGTTAACCCGATTTCTCAAGTTTATTGAGATTTCTAAATGTTATGGCAATTTCTCAAGTTCATTGCGATCTCCCAACTTTATCCTGTCACAAAAGAAGTAGAACATAAATAGAGAGAAAATTTGCTAAGGTGAATTTCGACGTAATTTAAAATAATATGCTCCAGCGTGGAATCCAAGTGTTTATTATATTTTGAGTCAAAATATCTAATGTTCAAAAACAAAATATCCAAACTCTCTTTCAAAAATAAAAAAATATTCTCTGTTTCAGATTAATTGTCATAATGCCGTACGTGCACTTCCTTCCACTTAATTTTTTATTTTAGGGGAAAATCCAGCTCTGGATTGATATATTTCCTCTGGCCGATTTTCCACCTCCCACACCTGTTGATATATCCGTTAAACCTCCAGTGTCCTACGAACTGAGAGTTATAATATGGAACACAGCCGATGTTCTCCTTCAAGAAGACGAGTTTTTCACAAACCAGAAGAAAAGTGACATCTTCGTCAAAGGGTAAGTTCATGAACCTCGACTAAGATAGAAACTGGGAAAATCCAAAAATATAAATTAGTTTTTGAGATAATGGAAACTAATAAGAAATTACCATAGAAACAAACTGATTATTTTCTCTAGTATTATAAATTTATGGAGTCAAATTACGTTTTTTATCACACTATTATGTAATTAATAGAACAATCAATAAACATTTTCCTATTTTGCTGAAGGAGCAGATCAGTTTGTTCGCATCAATATTCTGTGCTATCTTATTTAATCTGAAAGGAAATTGATAGATTCGTAACGAGAAACTGATTTTTGAAGTACAAAATTAATTTCAGCATCCTTCTGGGCCATGAAAACGTTCAGAGTACTGACGTACACTACAGGTCATTGACAGGGGAAGGAAATTTCAACTGGAGGTTCATTTTCCCAATGGAATACCTGTCCAACGAAGATAAAACCGTTGTGTATCCCGATGGGGCCACTCCTACACAGCAGAATGGGCTAAAATTTCCGTGTAGGCTTACGCTTCAAGTATGGGAAAATGATATTTTCTCCACAGACGATTTTATGGGTGAGATAATAGTTGAACACGAGTATCTTCACTATTTAATCTTTCGAAATGTATGAGATTAGACATATAGGTACTATTAATTTAAGTTGAAATCGAATATACTTAGTCCTATTTTCTCCGAAAATAATAGTGTATCGAAAGTCAACAGTTAAGTCCAGTAATAGTTTTTTTTATCCGTTTTAGACCTTCTAGCCCACGAAATTTGTTTACGCATATATATATATATATATATATATATATATATATATATATATATATATATATATATATATATATATATATATATATATATATATATATATATATATATATATATATATATATATATATATATATATATATATATATATATATATATATATATATATATATATATATATATATATATATATATATATATATATATATATATATATATATATATATATATATATATATATATATATATATATATATATATATATATATATATATATGCATTTGCACCCCCCTGGGTTGAGAAAAAACAAGTTAAAATTCCACAGAATCAAAATCATACATTCAGTTTTCAAAAAATATAGAATATTGGAACGTGTTATCAATACAAATACATAACCAGTGAACAAACTTAAAATATGAACATATTTTTCGAGTTACTTATTCTTTGAACAAATGCTGTATTTGCCCGGACTCTTTTAAGATGAATACTCATCATACAAAGTCCGGAAAGTCTATGACGCTTCATATTAGTCATGTCTTCTCTCTTCTGAAGAACCTCTCAACGGTTCAGGTTATGGCTGGAAGTGTATATCTAATTTTGATTGCTTCCGTTACAGAGGGTATATTGCCCAATGAAAATTTAAGCAGGTCGATATATTTCAATGTTTTGATTTCTGGAGGAGTAAGTTCGGACAACTTCCACATCTCATACCAGGTTTGCGCCTCTGCCAGAAAGTTATCCAAACGATCACCGCAGAAGTCTTGAATAGCGGCTGCTACCTCTGAAAAAAATTTCAAAGTCATGCTCCGCATGGTTTTTGGATGAAGCTCATATAAATTTTGTCCTTTTGAATTTTTTTCTGAAAATCGATCCTCTAGATACTGAAATAGAGCTTCTAGATATGGATTGAAATTTACTCTTTGGTGGTACTCGCCCAATGACATTGATGGATGGTATTCTCGATGAATCTGTTTTGATGCTAGGCGCGGCATCCATCTCCAACTCAAACCCCAACTTTTCGGCGTTCTCTTCTGCTATTTTTAGAATATTTTCAAATTCTGTTTCGCAGTCTTCTCTATGCTGTCTGATTATGTTCTTCATACAATAAATTTCGCTATAAGATATTATCAAGCTAACCTGTAGGCACATTATCACGTTCAGTATTGTTTTTAAACAAAAATCAATTACTTATTAAAATTTAATTATTTTTTTATTATATAGTATTAGAAATAAATTTAAAAAAGTAAATTTTCGCCAGCGGTGCTTAACAAGGAAGACATCCCCGGGCCCTGTGTCTTTATTTCCCCCCCCCCCTGTCCTACTGGCTGGCGGCGCCCATGTATATATATATATATATATATATATATATATATATATATATATATATATATAGGTATATTTTTTTTTTCTCGCGGTGAAGGCATCTCCAGCGGCTCCCATCGAACCGAATGAGCTAAAATTTGGTAGATGGGGTTCAATTCTGGGTAAATTTCTCCAACCACCGCCATCTTTTATGAAGACATTTCTTGTTCTTTCGTGGTTTTTGAAAATTTGCTCTACTTCACAGCATCTGCAGATTGAGTTAGAGGGTTGAAATTAGATAAATAAATTGAGTTCTTGTTGAAATACGATCCTTTATGGGTTTCAAATCTTTCTCTCAGCCACGCTGCACTTCGCTATCGAAAATCAAAAGTCATACCTAAAGAAATAAACTCTAAGCTCATACCGTACTCGAAACTAGCTATTGGTATGAAGTAAGATGCTAAAACCAGTTTAAAACAAGACGTGAAGAAGAAGGAAAAAAGACTGAATCAACTTGAAGTTCAGAAAGACAACTATATTCTCTCAACTCCACGTCAAATATAAAGTGCTCTCTTCGAGCAAGTGATGAATTCTATATAGGCCTGTCAGTTACAAAGCTGCGGTAATAACTGCAATGTTAAAATTATACAAACAATGCAGAACAAATTACTCAGGAGCATAGTTGAGACCTCATGGTGTATCTGAACAAGTTTCAAATTTGAGACCTTGGATGAAGACATAAGAAAAAGAGCAGTGGATCAGAAAAAGCTACTCCTAAACATACAAATATAGAAGTATTAACTCTCCTGGATAACAGCAGGGATGAACGACGACTGAAGAGGGCCAAACCTGGTAACAAATCACGAGAGCATCAGTGGTGATAAATAGTGATCTATCACCATTAACCTCAAACAGCCTCAACATGTCAAATTTAACTTTCTAGATGTATTATTTATACAGTTGTAACAATAAGGAATGCTCGACTCCCAGAAGTTTTTCCAATTTGCTACGATTTGCCGTATTTCAAACCCAGAATGAACCGTCATATGTTGAGATCTCCTTGGAGAGCTTGTGACTCATTGCAAGCTTTCCTCTTCTCCGAAAGCTGCTCATAAAAACAAGCTTAAAATAACTTGTTATTTCTCATACTTTATCTACAAGTCAAGGAAATACTCAGTAGAATTTTCCATTTCTCTGAGGGGTGTAAAACAAGCTTATCATTAAACTCGATTTATTTTTCTAGGGACTCTCAGTTTGGATTTATCCCATATGCCAAGGGGGGCGAAAAGTCCAGAGCACTGCACCCTAGCCATCGTTGATCCTTATGTTCCCCATATGAATCTTTTCAAAACGAAAAGGACAAAAGGATGGTGGCCCTTCAAGGGCTATGACCTGGATGGGAACTTCACGCTTGTTGTGAGTAACATGGGCTATTTAAGATATAAATAAGGTTGAACAAAATGGGTCGTTTTATTAATTCAGGGAAAACTGGAAGCAGAGTTTGATATACTGTCATCTGAAGAGGTACAGAAGTATCCCGCAGGATTAGGCAGAAATGCACCACAACAATTACCAGAACCAAAGTGAGTTTTCATTCCTAAGAAATTATAAGAAATTTTTGAGTAGATAGGTAAGATAATAATTATATGATATTGCATTTTATCGTCAATCATCGTATGCGGCACGGACGTCGCATTTTCGAAACTTCTCCCTCGAAGGATAAATAGGAGTTCCATGTCATCGATTCTCTTGAAACTATCTCCATTGGAGTGTTCATTTCATCAATTAGCATCTGTATATATATATATATATATATATATATATATATATATATATATATATATATATATATATATATATATATATATATATATATATATATATATATATATATATATATATGTATATATTGTTATGGTTATGTTATATTTAGTTATGTTATCGTTAAAGTTATAAATAATAGATTATAAGAAAATTCAACATTGAATTATTATAAATATTAAATTTAAATAAGTTCAATGTAAATTTTGGGGATTTGCTATGGTTTATTTAGTTGCAATATTAGAATTGAAATATATGGTACTATATTAAATGATATTGATCAAGGAAAGGAAAACTTGTTTGTAGTTTTTTATTCTAACTTGAAATTCTTCTTTATTACATTATTCTACAGCAATTTTATATTAAAAACAGTCAACTGATTTCTCCTAATGCCTTTATATATGATTAACTACCTTCAATGACTTGAAATTTTCTTATTATCTGTTATTCAAATTTAGTTGATTCTACGATACATAATATTTTCATAATTATATATATTCTACATAATTTAAGTCTGTTAACTTGAATTAATTTCTTCTATTTACTCTTTACAAAGATTCTATTACTTGTATTCTCCTATATTTCTGATATTTCATGAATTTCTATTGAATTACTTGATATTTATTTTCAACGATTAATGACATTTTAAGTTTCTGACATTCTACAAGGATTTTTCATATATTTTGATTCTAAAAGTTGATATTAAACATTTATAATCAATCAGTTTTACATATTTCAATTCACATTAATTGAATTATTATTTACTAATATCTATTTTAAAATCATTGAAGTTTTCCTTTCCTTGATCAATATCATTTAATATAGTACCATATATTTCAATTCTAATATTGCAACTAAATAAACCATAGCAAAATATATATATATATATATATATATATATATATATATATATATATATATATATATATATATATATATATATATATATATATATATATATATATATATATATATATATATATATATATATATATATATATATATATATATATATATATATATAAATATATATATATATATATATATAATAATAATAATAATAATAATAAATTTATTCACTCACATAATAATACAATACAAGCAACACAATACGTTATAATAGAAGTAGTATAAGATAATAGTAATGAATACTCCACTAGAACGTCCCAACGAATATCACACGACAAGCATTAATGAAATGGGGAGTGGATAAGAAAAAAAAGATACTAAATACTATGATGAGTAAATATACTCGGTAATTAGAATACTTGTTCCGAGACGGTGTAGCAATTAAAAATATAAAATATAAAATTATAAAATTACAAAAACACAAAAAACATCAAAATATCAAAAACATCAAAAACGTAAACAATCCACACACATACACCGCAATAACTGAATTATTCACAGTAACATACAATAAATTTTTTGAAATTAAAGCATGAAGTTTGGATCAGCCTCATCTGGAGATTGGTTGCATGGGAGATGCGATATGGAAATAAAATAAATTTACCTATCAGGATACCTTATCAGATGTAACTTCATTCGATTTATATTCTCGTTTCTATCAAACTATGAACGTATGCCCTAGGGCAGGTCAGCACAAATTTTTTTAAACTTTTTTTAAATGTTTTACTTGACATGCTTTTAAGTTCATCGGGGATGTTGTTGTAGAGTTTGGGTGCCAAGAACTCATTTGATCTCTGTCCTATAGATTTTGTCATGAAGGGGATCAAGTGTAATTTTTTTCCACGTGTGTCATATTCATGATTGCTTTCTTTAAATTTCCTACTCATGTGATAATTGACAATACATTTATAACTGAATTCTTGCCTGATGTCAAACACTCCTGACTCAATGTAAGTTAGTTCTGTCGAGTAGTCCCATTTTCTATGTAACATAAGTTTCAGGAATCTTCGTTGTAGAATTTCCAATGGTATTATGTGCTTTCTGAGTGCTGCACCCCAAGCCAAGATGCAATATTTCAAATGACTATCTACAAGTGCAAAATACACAATTTTCAATTCTTTCTGCGGCAATGCGTGACAAAGATGTCTGAATTTATACAGAATAAATTGTAATTTTTTTATTACATATTGAATATGGACATCCCACCTCAAATCGTCATCAATGAGTACACCCAAGTACTTTACACTTTTTGATGGTAGCATATGAGAAATCGATCCTTTTTCACATATTTCTATATAGTTAAAATCAGGTGTCTTGGATTCGTAGCATGTGAACGGTATATACTGGGTTTTCTCCAAATTGATTGTTAACAGCCTCTGATCAAACCAATGTTTGATACGAAAAATATCGGTTTGTACTGTCATTTTTAACTCCCCCCAGGTAGATGCCTTGTACACGATAGCCGTATCGTCCGCGAAGCCTATGATCTCTCCAGAGCTTTCAATCTTGAACAAATTATTGATATATATCGAAAACAAGATCGGTCCCAGAATATATATATATATATAATATATATATATATATATATATATATATATATATATATTATATATATGAAATTTTCTAGGGAATGTGGCTTAGCTAAAATGTAGATTCATTTGTCTTTGCTATTTAATCATTTATTCCTTTATTCCAACGTTTTGGCTTTATAGGGCCTTTTTCAAGGACTAGTTTAAATTATCTTCAGAAACAACTGACACTCATTTCATTGATCTTATACACAAACTTCGAATTATTTCAAATTTACGATTGTTTTACTTTTTTACCCACCTTTTCACTGTACTACGCGTATATAAAGTAGAGAAAGGTGGGTGAAAAAGTAAAAACAATAGTAAATTTGAATTCATTCGAAGTTTGTGTATGAGATTAATGAAATGTCAGTTATTTCTGAAGATAATTTAAACTAGTCCTTGAAAAATACTTTATAAAGCCGAAATGTTGGAATAAAGGGATAAATGATTAAATAGCAGAGATAAATAAATCTCCATTTCAACTAAGCCACATTCCCAGGAAAATTTCTAACATTATCACATATATATTTCTGGCTTAAGAAGAAAGATTTTAATATATATATATATATATATATATATATATATATATATATATATATATATATATATTATATATATATATATATATATATATATATATATATATATATATATATATATATATATATTTAATATAAACTAATATATAAATATATTTATATATATATTTATATATATGAATTTAACAATGAAACTATTTTGTCTTCAAATTCCCAAAATTATAATTTTGGGAATTTGAAGACAAAATAGTTTCATTGTTAAATTCATCTTAGTACCCAAATATGGACAATCTACAAACATTAATTTATATATATATATATATATATATATATATATATATATATATATATATATATATATATATATATATATATATATATATATATAATATATATATATATATATATATATATATATATATATATATATATATATATATATATATATATGTGTGAAAGTATTTGTTCCTGTCTATTATTGATATAAGAAAAGAAAGTGTTTGTGGTAATAACAGGTCTGATTTATTGAAGGAAAATATATAGTATTCATAATTTCGGGGAATTTTTGTCCCCTTTATCAATGGAGTTAAAAATATGCTTAATATATGGAACTTTGTGGTGTTGTATTCCAGTTCGAATGCTGTAAGAATCAAGCATACTGAATTCTTACAGCATTCGAACTGGAATACAACACCACAAACTTCCATATATTAAGCATATTTTGAACTCCATTGATAAAGGGGACAAAAATTCCCCGAAACGTATGAATACTACATATTTTCCTTCAATAAATCAGACCTGTTATTACCACAAACACTTTCTTTTCATATATATATATATATATATATATATATATATATATATATATATATATATATATATATATATATATATATTATATATATATATATATATATATATATATATTTTATATATATATATATATTATATATATATATATATATATATATATATATATATATATATATATATATATATATAATTGATTATAATAAAAATTATAATCAATTCTCCACTTCAAAATTAAACGTTATCTGTAATGAAAAATCATTTGTTACTTCAATAAAAAATGCCTGAAAATATTTCCATTGTAATAAAATATTAGGTACATAGTTTTTTATTAAAATATTGAATATATTCGTCTCTGAAACTAAGCATGTCGCCCGCGCTGAGAGGATCGGATTTTGAAGAACATATCGAATACAGCGGACCTTGAGAGAGTTACTCTTAAATTGAGAATATTGCTTTCACATTAGGTTTTCTCATTGTTAAGTGTAGCCTCTTTTATTCAACAAGTGTCTTGACTTCAACGAGTGGGTACGAAAAATTGTCCAAAAATATTATAAGTCGATCAAATAAATAATGTCTCAGAGGCCAATGCTCTGATATCGACGTAACTATAGCTAACTGCTGACGTAGATACCACATAAGCGAGTCCGTACTGTTCAATTTGCTTGAAAAATTGTCTTTCGTATTTAGGATGAAATCCTGTCGATTTCACACTATTTCGCAATTTTTTTTTCATCATTCGAATTTCGTGTACGGCTTCGGTCGACGGTAGAAATGCTTCAATAGATTGCCACTCCAACTGATTATGTTGACATCCTCCCATACTTATTTAGAGTTCCTTTTTTCGTCCATGTTGACGTGTCGGATTATGACTTATAACTTCGAAAATCGTTAAAGTAATACAGGTAATTGATGATTGATGAGTTATCATCCACGAAGTACAGTTCCATGTATATTACGGTCGTTTTTGTAATTATCGATTTATCTGCTCGTAATGGACGTGCGAAACCATCACATTTTGAGATGTATTGAGTTCGAAATTTTGGATGATTTATGGACTGGATCTATTATTATGTCATATAACAAATAGAGGATATTCAACTTTGGAGTTCAGCTATTGAAATGACGAGAAATATAAAAAATGCGACTTAACCTTGAAAATTTATAAAATGAATTGAGCCTTAAAGCGTAGTGGAAAGAACGGGATTTGAAAGATATTATACTTAACTTTATGAAGAAATAAAATCTTACTTTTAATAAAATTGAAGTAAAATTATTGAGTAAACGCGTTTCTTCTTAACATTGACTTCATCTCGTACTAAATAATGGTATTACAAAACAATCTATTTATATGAAAAGTTGAACATAAAAGAGAGGTGTTTAGAGAAACTGAATAATAAAAATTCTATCGCAGCGAGCTGCTTTAGAAAAGCAGGTTTTCAAAACGCATCCAGTTTAGGAAATCTATTCATTCAATTATTATTTTTGTTCCAAATCCAAAAAACGAAAATTGCGCCCTCTATCGTGTAAACAATATTCATCTCCTCTCCTAGGGGGTCAACCCCCCAAGAAACTCGTACCAAAAACAATCCTATCCATTATATCATACGAAACTACCTACTCACAAACTTCCAATCTTATTGCTCCAAAATTATGACCTTTATCGTGTGAAGAAGGTTTATTTCCTCCCCCGAGGAGTCAATCCCCCAACAAATTCGAACCAAATCCAATCTCTTTCAAGATATCATACAAATCTACCTAGATACGAACTCTCAACCCTACTGCTACAAAATTGCGGTGTTTATCGTGTAAACAATATTTTGGTAGTAATTCAAAATTATTAGGTTTATTTCTCAATTTAATAACTAGTACGCTATGGAAACTAAGAACTTGACTACTCGATAATTTAATAGTGTTATGTATTCGAATATTTCAGTAAAATAATTAACACAAAGGAATGAGAATTTCATTTTATAATAATTATTTTATTCTTATAACTGATTAAATTTAAAAAAGATTTATAAAACAATAACTTTTCTGATACAAAATAATTAATTAACAGTAATTAGATGAGGTCTCTCTCAACTAGATCTCCGTCTTTTCGAATACATTTTCCAATTCTTTTTCTATTCTGTCTAGCTACTCGTCTAAGTTCAGGGATGCTGATTTCTTGACATGCTTGTCTTATTTTCTCACTTCTCGATTTCTGGGTCTTGTTTTATAGACTTTGTTTTTTAACATGCCCCAAAAATAAAAATCGAGGAGTGTTATATCGGGTAACCTCGGAGGCCACAGTTCTAAAGGACTATTTCTTCCTATCCAGCGCATAAGAAAATTTTTGTTCTTGAGTTATGAATAGATGCGCCATCGAGTTGCAAATACATATCCTGTCGCATATTAAGAGGAAGATTTTCAATTGTCTCCCAAAATTGTCCATCAAGAAAATCAACGAAACGCTCAGCATTTAGTGACTGATTAAAGAAAAAAGGACCAATTATTTGGTCTCCTAAAATACCACACCAAACATTGACCTTCTGGGAATATTGGTCTTTACTATTTATAACCCAGTGAGGATTTTCTGTGGCCCAGTATCTGCAGTTTTGAGACGACACAACGCCATTAGTGGTGAATGTAGCCTCATCACTAAACATAATCTTTTTCATAAAATGTCTGTCATTTAAAAAATTACCTTGAGCCCAATAACAATAGTCTAATCCTTTATTATTATCGCCTTTTTTCAATGAATGCAAGAACTTAGATTTATATGGCTTAATTTTGTGACGTATGAAGCATCTTCTAATTTTATCCTTGCAAATATTAAGTTGAGATGATAAATCTCGGAGGCTCATGCATGGATTTGCTCGATTTGCCGCCAATATATCGTTATCCTCAAGATGCGAGTGTATTCGACGATGTTGACCATTCTGATACATTTTAACAACACTGCCAGTTTCATTGAAAAGAGTATTAACAGCGGCTGCTTTTCCATGACTAACAAAAGCACTTTCGGGGTGTCTCAAGTTGAACTCTGCAGCAACTTGTCTGCGCGGTTACTCAATATATTTTATTTCAACCTGTGAAGAGTTAGTTTTTAATTCTTTATAAAGTTATGAATATGTGCTTTCACCAAGTACATTCCAATTAAATTCAATACTCTGTAGTCAATCGAAAATGTCTAATATAGAATTTCTCACATTCGTTACAGTTGAGTCTATGGTAATATAGTGAAAAATTTTATTATATAGAACGTACAACTAGAAATTTCAAAACTCGAATACACGAACACGAACGTAGTTATATGAAGCAGAAAACTGACTATATTTTTACCTGCTATCTTATTCAAGAAAACCATACCTTTAATCGCAATTATAATATATTACAGTTGGGATTCCAGAGCACACTTACATAGTGTTTATAATTATTGAAGAATTCTCCTTATTCACTTTAGATGAATATGGAATTGACTGGTCAACTAGTATATTTTTTATGAATTGATTGTACAGCGCCCTACTTCATTGACAGAAGACCTCATTATATCTAGATAGATGTGTGCGAACTAAACCCTTAAACAAATCGCAATCTTATTCATGAATATTTAAGCAATATGTCGGTAAGAAGTCTGTCTTTCATTTCGACTTCACTAAAAACAATTTTCTTCGAATTGGAAAATAACATGTCGTATTTGATGTAGAGAGCAATTCTGATTAATTGCCTTTCGTCTTTCAGTCGACCTGATACATCCTTCAGTTGGCTTCTGAATCCGTGGAAAGGTCTCAAGCATGTCGTGTGCAAATTACATCGGGGGAAATGCATCTGCTGCTGCTTGTGGCTTATGCTTTTGGTGTTTGCAGCACTGGCGATCTATGCTTTTCCGGGATATTTTGTGAAGAAAATAATGAACGTCTGACATGCAGTTATAGTTATGAGTATATGCATTTAATTTTATAACTTTTCATTTTAATGTTTTATTGTATTATCTACATTATTTTATTAGTAATAATAATTAAACATCAAGGTGTTTTACTATCTTCTTTTCTACTTTTTAGGAACAAAGATTCTTTTTGTTCCGCATAATAGTATATTGTTTCATCAGGAGTAAGAGTGATACTTTTTGTGGCGAGACTAAATGTTTGTCGAGACACAAAAGGTGCTTTTCTCCGAATAAAACATGCGATTTTTTCCGCAAACGGTGTTCAAACGATAGAATTAAGATGATATTTTAAAAAGGATTAGATGTGAAGAAGTGTAAAACTAGATTGCTTTGCTCACTGGTTTTGTAGATGTCAAGGCAACACAAATTTGACAATTAAACAAAATAATTGTCAGAAACATTTAAAGTCACTTATCTACGCATTATAGTACTGTACGTTTTTGGTAAGTACCCGAGTATTGAGAAATAACTTGTTGTAGTAGAATATATACACTTTTTCTTATAGATCACATTATGTCGGATTCGGAACCCAATAATTGTACGCCGCCCGATGTTCTTGAAATTGACGTCTGTGAAATCAAACTTCAACATTGAGAACTGAGGTTAAAAAAGTCATTTTTTGACGTTTGCGGAAAAAAAATTTTTATATTGTTCAATCATTGTTTCTTGATTTTCTTCTAGAATATTCAGTGTTTCTTCGAAAATACCTATAGGTATCTCGAATCGTTTGTAAACTAGAAAACAATGAAGAAATTGGCCAGCAGAAATTTTCCGCTTGGATTGCCAATAAATAATATACTTTAGCACTCTTTTTAAGAATATATAGGTACAGTTAAATTTTTTTTCAATCATTACAATTTAAATGGTCACAATTGCAATAATGGAGGAAGCTGAACATTTGAATTTAACTGCGAAATATGACATATTAATCATATTGATAGGGTGGAAGTTCCCTTGATTGAGAGAAGCATTACGGTGTATCTGATACGACACGTAAACAGGGTTGATAGATACAAATTTTCTTCGGGAGTTGTTGTTTCTACAATTCTGGATTTCTTGGATAGAAAAAAATAGTTATTTAATAAACTAGTTTATTAATGACAGCGATTAATGGTTGAGATATTTTAATAAGAATTTGTCTTCAAAAATGAATTACTGATGTTAATTTCGACACTGATCAATATCATTTTTTCTAGAATATATATAATTCTAGAAAAAATTAATTCTTGGATGTCTGAAGGTGCTTAGTTGGATGGATGATATCGGAGTTGGTTTATTTCTTTTTTTGTTGCTGGGTAAATTTTGGTGTTCAGATTCATGTTGTTTAGAAAAACTAAATCTGTTTTTATTGTACGTTATATCAGTTCATATAACATTTATAATTTTATTCAAATTTTTTCGACTATGTAACATTTCTAATATTTCTTAGTGTTTTCGATCTTTTTCTATTTTAAAAATTTTGGTGCAATTGTCATTATTTGTATGTTCGATTTGTGCTGTAGTTTCGGTAAAATAATTAAGAACCTACTTTGTATATTATGTGGGTAAGTTTTTATGTGGTTTCCCTTGGACTTCATTAAACAGTTAACGTTGTTAATGTTTCGACGAAAAAAATATATATATGATCATGAGTTTTAGTTTTTCATTTCTTGGTTCACGCCTAATTGACAGGTACTTTTGTTGGGATTATTTCAGAATTCCCATCTATATTTCACAGTTAATTTCAACGAAATCTGCACGGAACATCTTTAGTGACGAAATGGTTTCTATTTTAGGTTTCTTACAAAATCAAAATTATATTTCTTTGATGAAGGAATAAAAGTATTCTGAACGCTTAGAAAATAAGGAAACAGAGTCTTTTTTTATCAATATTTTTGTCGCATCCCCACTGAACATTCATTGTTATATATATATATATATATATATATATATATATATATATATATATATATATAACTATATTATATATTATATATATATATATATATATATATTATATATATATATATATATATATATATATATATATATATATATATATATATATATATAGATAGATAAATATAACCTGAGAAAAGGGAATATAGAAATGTTAATAAAAAATCAACGAATATTAATTAATGCGAACATATCTTCACACAAGTTTCGACGAAAAACTGTTACAGCTCCGTGCTCACACAAATGTTATAAATTATTTAAAACTGATATAAAATGCACTCACCGGAACACATTCAAAAATCGCTCAATCCTGATAGAGACTCAAGAATACAACAAAACAAACATCATCACTTAACTTCGTCCATCTATTTCAACGACGAACCTCAATAAGAACTGTACAAAAATCGGTCAAATCATGACGTTGTTAACGAATACGTCGAGGTTAGAATAGAGAGAAATTCCTCTGAAAATGACTAGTTCGAGACCATTAATCGCTACATTAATAAACGAGTTTATTACAAGATTTTTCTGTCGACCTCATCATGAATTGAGTATAAATTCTTGATTGAAATAAATTTTTATTTTGCATGACAGATACACTTGACACAATATAAATGTCTATGTTCATTTCGATATATTTATATTTATGCTCCCGATGGAACAATTTGAGAAATAATTCATAGATAGAATATTAGACATGTGACATTCTGAATAGTTAACATTACCTACAATATCCGATAAGGAGTATGTGGCACTGGTGGAAGCTGAAGTGTTATTTACTTTTGAACGATTATTGCATAAAATTTTTTCCGCAGTTTCTACTTTATTTTGTATAGAGTTAAATTTTTCGATTTGAATTATGAATTCCTTTTCTCTGTGGAATAACAGTACAGACACAGAATAATTCAACTATTCCGTGCTGAATACTTCTGTGTTTGGTTGCCCATGACAATCATACATTAAAATAGGAGAAATTGCACATTAAAATGGGTCATTAATGATCAATTTCGTGTACGTTAAAGTAAGCTTTTATTTAGAGGTCGACGGAAATAGTTTTTTTTGCCTCAGATTACCTCTTTCGAAATAAAATAATGTCAACGTGATATCTAACTCATAAGTCTAATTCGTTTCAGATAGGTACTACGAAAATTCGAAAATCAAGTAGAGTAGACATCTTCATGTCAGAAAATATTTGTTTTCTCGACGGAATTCTGCATTTTCTATCTAAACAGTGAATTGTAGGTTTCCAGTTCTTCGGCGGAGGGCGCTATGGGTATTTATCCATATAGTAGATCGCTCGCGATTTGTAATGGGGAAAAATAAGAAATATTGCAATTCACTGCGAGTCAAGTAAGCTTTACTGAAGAGATCTAATAAGATCGGAACAGCTGTATGCAGATCTTGAGCAGGGGTTACTTTACATTTTCTATAATTTACAGTTGCATTGTGAATGCAGATTTATCGTCGAGAAATACATAAAACCAGCTCCCTTAAAAATTTGTTTGATAATTTTACATTATTGAAGAATTTTTCTTGTTCATTTTATGAGATATACTATCAAAGTTATTTGTTCTTTCAATCTATCAACTGATTTGTAAATATTCAATTTTATTAAGTTTTATCTCAATACTTCATAATTCATACCTTTGTCAGGAAAGAGCCCCTTCGTAGAAATTTAATGTTTTTTCTAGGATCTAACTATTTTCCTCTACAGCTCCTCCAATTTAGAAATAATAATAAATCATTAAGTAATAAGAAAACTGAGGGAGAACTATGTTATCAGGGACAGAGATCTGCTTCTTCTGCGTATTTTGATATTTGTATAATGTGTAATGGAGTTTTTTCATTTCCTCATATCCTCCTCAAATTGATGTATACATGTGTAATAAATAAATGAATCAAAAAATTTTCACATATTTCATTTTTCACTTCTATATTATTTGTTGATTTTACCGTAGATACGGTTGCTATAAATACACTCATTATGCCCTAGGAGGTAATGAGCGGACATAATGGATCATAACGCCCGCTAATTGTACGAGGAGCAATGAAGCAACTTCAATTGATTAAATACTTCATAATCCTTGTCGTATACGACTGGATTTCTCCGGCAATGAATTATTCGCAGTTTTGGCTGCATTTTCTATGATATTCTTGGGTAAATTCATTATTTCTATGAGACTACACAAAGAAAACAGCAATGATATTCACTAAATATGATGACAAAAATATTCACAAACGTCAAAATATCAACAAATGACATGCCTACTATGAGAAGGAAAATGGAAAGTAATGGAGCAATGAACCGATATTAAAATCGATTTTTCATTAAAATAAAATATTTTTTGTGAAAACTTAAATCTTGTATGCACAACGTGCGTTACTAGATCCTAACGCCCATCGGAACATTCCTCCCTCAGGACAGAGGCCCTCGGGCCGAATGTTACCCTCCGGGCGTTAGGATCTATTTAACGCACTTGGTACATAAATAACTAATCCAATTGCAAAAACAGAGAATATCGATTGCAGTAAAAAATATTGTATCATATATTATTCTTATGCACCTCAAATATATCATATCAATAACAATAAACTTGAGTATCACGATAACACCCTAAAAATTACCTTTATCACTAATTAGAAGCAACAGCAATAAATATCTATTAGGCCCTTCATCAAAGGCAGCAGTATGAATGAAATTAACAGAATGAACTAACATAATTTGTCTAACATCCATTATTTGATTGTTTTCCAAGCTGACAAATGTTGACGATACGTCACAAATTAGCGCGAAGGCGTGGAAAGCCTGGGGAAAAATTACACAATTTTCACATCACATTCAGTGAGATTGTCCTTGTCGCGTATGCATCTGTGTGTGTGGTGGTGATCGATGAAATGATTAACATATAGGATATTTCTTTGGTGAGATATGCAATTCGCATTTGTAATTGATGAGTTTAACATCTAATAACTATTTGAACAACGAAAATTAATAGAGTGATCTACGCATATCTTATAAACTACAATTGAATTATTTATATATAATGAAAATAAGAAACGCGAATATATTCAATTTGAACAAATATAAGAAATTTAAACAAGGAACCAAAACAATAAAATTAATTTTGATGTTTCATGTTTGAATACTGATTAAAGCTTTTTATGAATACAAATATATTCTCTAATATTACTAGCGTTCCTCTACTTATCATTAAATGTCAAAACTTGTTGAAATTATAGTTATCAGGAAATATTGAAAAGTTTAATTTTTTCTAATTTGTCGAAAATTTTGAAATTTGTTGTGAAATAAGACTAATTAAGAGAACGATATCCGATATTTCTACTAGCTTGACCATCGTAAAACACACAATTCGCTTTAAACGTTCTATTTTTTTTTCAAAGTTAATTTTTTTGTCTTCATTTTCAAAAAACAAAAATTTTTTTTATGAAGTTATTACTTCTGAATTTTTCAGCAACCCGGGCTAATACGTTAGTAAAAGTAAAAATGTTAAGCACATTTTCAAATGAAACGGTATTTAAAACAGGCGAACTCAACCTGCTTATTTTTGTTATAACAAGGCTAAAGATGGTGCTTATTAATATAAATCATAATAGTAATTTTCCAGACAAGTTCTTAAATATATAAGCCAATATATTTTCTAAATATTTCTGAATATATCTAACTATAAATGTATATATATATATATATTTGTATATATATATATACATATATATATATATATACATATATATATATATATATATATATATATATATATATATATATATATATATATATATATATATATATATATATATATATATATATATATATATATATATATATATATATATATATATATATATATATATATATATATATATATATATATATATATATATATATATATATATAGTCTAAGAGCCAGCTTAAATCTGACAACACATATTTTACGGTAGCTGAAGTTTTGTCCAGCGAGACTGCTATACATACTAATCAAGCAATGGGTACTAGTTAAGCCCGGTCGCGGTAGGTTTAGGGTCCCTCAGGTGGGACAGGCCTGAAAATTAGGTGAATTTTTAAAGTATTTTACGGCGACTGCCATTTTAATATGTCATCATATACCTCCACTAGAACTGGAAAATAACAATGGCTGCCGATTTTAGCGGTTGTAAACTCACGGCAGACACTTTTGAAAATTCGAAAAAAAAAAATTTTTTAAAGTATTTTACGGCGACTGCCATTTTAATATGTCATCATATACCTCCACTAGAACTGAAAAATTACAATGGCTGCCGATTTTAGCGGTTGTAAACCCACGGCAGACACTTCTGAAA
This sequence comes from Cynegetis impunctata, assembly GCA_030704885.1. Lineage (NCBI taxonomy): Eukaryota > Metazoa > Arthropoda > Insecta > Coleoptera > Coccinellidae > Cynegetis > Cynegetis impunctata. The sequence goes on along the minus strand of JARQZK010002895.1, from coordinate 419,831 downwards.
ATTCGAAAAAAAAAATTTAAAAGTATTTCACGGCTACTGCCATTTCAATATGTCATCATATGCCTCCACTAGAACTAAAAAATAACAATGGCTGCCGATTTTAGCGGTTGCAAACTCACGGCAGACACTATTGAAAATTCGAAAAAAATTTTTTTTAAGTATTTTACGGCTACTGGCATTTTAATATGTCATCATATGCCTCCACTAGAACTAAAAAATAACAATGGCTGCCGATTTTAGCGGTTGCAAACTCACGGCAGACACTATTGAAAATTCGAAAAAAAAAATTTTTAATGTATTTTACGACTTCTGAAATTTATATATGTTATTTATCAAACCATTTTGAGCTTATATTGAAAATGGCTGCCATTTTCTCCGGTTGTAAATATCCGTTCATTGAAAAAAAATTGATTCATTTAAGCTTCAAAAATTGTTATTCATATACATCTAAAAACGAAATTGTTGAGTCAAGTATCGTCGAAGATTTATGCTGTAAATCGCATGAAGAGGCAGACAGTAGAATCATTTTCCACGCTTGTTGTACTACTGATCAGTCTAATATTGTTATTAGAGGTTCAGATACTGACATTCTAATAATCATGCTGAGTAATATGATTAACGTAAAAAATCTTTCGTCACACATCTGGATGTTAACCGGAACAGGTAACAACGAAAAATTTATTGAAGTAACTAAAATATACTTACAACTTGGTCCACTACTAGCTAAAAGCTTAATTGGTTTCCACCCTTTCACAGGTTGTGACTTCAATCCAGCCTTTTTTAATCGGGGAAAAAAAGACCTTTCACGTTATTGAAAAATAACGTTGAATTTCAACAAGCATTCGCTGCTTCCGGTGACGGTAGCCTAACTGATGATGCCTTACGTGATCTATTTGACGTTATTCAGAAGTACACTTGCATTATGTACAATGCGAAAAAATCATTCGATATTGATGATGGGAGGTTCAAGCTGTTCATTAATTCATACAGAGCTGCAGATGTCAATGATAATTTTAATAAAAAAGTTCGTAACTTCGATGCAAGCTTGATTCCTCCGTGTAAGTCTGAATTATATCAGCAGTTTTTGAGGGCGCATTATATTTCCAGCATTTGGAAAAATGCTTCTGCAAAAGATCCCACACCACTGAGCCCCCTGGAATATGGCTGGATGGAGATAGATAACTCTTTTGTGTTTAAGTGGTTCGAAGGAGATCAACTCCCTTGCTTAGTCAGCGAACTAATTGAACATTCCGAAGGTATTAATAGCATATTAATTTTAATAACGTTAAGCTTAATTAATGAATTTCAATTTCATTTTTACAGAATCTGATACGGTGGATGATGAATACTTTTCACATGCTGAAGACGATTCCGAAGATGACGATTAATTGTAAAATCAACTAACACCTAACTGAAATAAATACTAAAATTCTAACTTTTACAATATGAGCAATTAATCATTTCGAGAATTAAATTGAAATTCTGGTATGAATAAGTCAATATTTTCAATTAAACTTTGAATTGTTTACTTATTATATTTCCATAATAATTTCATATTTGCTGTAGCGCCTTATAATGAACCTATTTACCTTATTATGCGCATTTATAGTAAAAAATGTATTTGTTTATTTATGTCATTAAAAGATCTTTTATATCTACTCGAGTAATTTCAATGTTATATAGATTCTACGAATGTAAAAGTTAGAAATATTCACGGGCTGCAGGTAAGGTTTCGCTGTCAGCCGGCTATTTACAACCCGAGAAAATGGCAGCCATTTTCAATATAAGCTCAAAATGGTTTGATAAATAACATATATAAATTTCAGAAGTCGAAAAATACTTTAAATTTTTTTTTCGAATTTTCAAAGGTGTCTGCCGTGAGTTTACAACCGCTAAAATCGGCAGCCATTGTTATTTTTCAGTTCGAGTGGAGGTAGGTATATGATGACATATTAAAATGGCAGTAGCCGTAAAATACTTTAAAAAGTTTTTTTTTTCGAATTTTCAAAAGTATCTGCCGTGAGTTTACAACCGCTAAAATCGGCAGCCATTGTTATTTTTCAGTTCGAGTGGAAGGATATGATGACATGTTAAAATGGCAGTAGCCGTAAAATACTTTAAAATTTTTTTTTTCGAATTTTCAAAAGTGTCTGCCGTGGGTTTACAACCGCTAAAATCGGCAGCCATTGTTATTTTTCAGTTCGAGTGGAAAGATATGATGACATGTTAAAATGGCAGTAGCCGTAAAATACTTTAAAATTTTTTTTTTCAAATTTTCAAAAGTGTCTGCCGTGGGTTTACAACCGCTAAAATCGGCAGCCATTGTTATTTTTTAGTTCTAGTGAAGGTATATGATGACATATTAAAATGACAGTCGCCGTAAAATACTTTAAAAAATTTTTTTTTTCGAATTTTCAAAAGTGTCTGCCGTGAGTTTACAACCGCTAAAATCGGCAGCCATTGTAATTTTTCAGTTCTAGTGGAGGTATATGATGACATATTAAAATGGCAGTCGCCGTAAAATACTTTAAAAATTCACCTAATTTTCAGGCCTGTCCCACCTGAGGGACCCTAAACCTACCGCGACCGGGCTTAACTAGTACCCATTGCTTGTTTAGTATGTATAGCAGTCTCGCTGGACAAAACTTCAGCTACCGTAAAATATGTGTTGTCAGATTTAAGCTGGCTCTTAGACTAATATATATATATATATATATATATATATATATATAAATATATATATATATATATATATATATATATATATATTGAGGAGGTCCAGAATTATATACATTAATTTTTAGAGTTGATAGTTTGTTCAAAAATAAGGGTACTTCATGAACACTTTTACTTAAAAGCTAATAATAAGGGAGATACAACGCTTCGAAGGGGTAAATTGAAACCAGATTTTTTTGATTATCTTCCAAAATGTTATGATTGAGAAATTCATATTGTAGGAATGATTTTAAGATATTAATATAATTTATTTCATGTGTTGAAGAAATGTAACGATTCTAGTAAAATGGACACATATATTTTAGTTCAAATAAATCGAAAACTGTGATATTTATCGAAAAAATCGAGTACTTTTTAGTAGAATAATCCTATGAAACAATCTTTGATGAAATTTTTCTATTATTAATAGAAAATATAAATTGTGACATAACCCTCACTCACCCTGTATTCATAAGGAATGGTAAGGTAGTGACATAAAAATAATTATACTGATGTATTATTATCATTCCTACAATATTTCTGAATCAAAAACACTTTGAAACATGTTGAAAAAAAAGGGTTTCAATTTACTCCTTCCAAGGATTGTATCTCTTTTATTAGTCCTTTTTGAGAAAAAGTGTACATAAAGGAGTAGGTACTAGTATTTGTGGACGAACTATCACCTCTAAAGATTAATGTATATAATTCTGGCCCACCTTATATATATATATATATATGTTTATATAATATAAATTTATATATATATATATATATATATATATATATATATATATATATATATATATATATATATATATATATATATATATATATATATATATATATATATATATATATATATATATATTTGAATGTAAATAATATAGGGAATGAATTTTTGACCCATTCTAAGAAGAAAACTTCATATGAACGCATGTCCTAAACGTCCTAGTTTTTGAGATACAGGATGGTCATTTTTCATTTACAACTTTAACCACACACAATATATTTGAAAAAAATTAAAAATAAAATACAAAAAAAATTTTATTAATTTTTTTGTTCGATGCACCAATTTTGCTTTAACAAAAATTTATTTCCTGCAATGTGATAATGTTATGATTATGCAGAGAATCAATTTGAATTTTTTTAAGCGAAAACCATGCATCGCTTGAAACTCAAGAAAACAAATTTGTTCAAAACAGAATATACTTTTCGAAAATGATTTCAGTTTTAAGAAAAATCAGTGGCGTACCATAAATGTTTGCTGAAGTATGCAAGGCAAATTCTGCATGAACGCCACTGGTGGAAAATTTGAAACCTATATTGCATCAAAAAATGTACATTGATGAGTAGTACTCGCATACCAAATTTGATTGAAATATTTTGTGTGGTTTTGGAGTTATAAATAAAAAATGATTTATTTTCTGAAACTTTACCACCTTGTATCTCAAACACTAGGACGTTTAAAACATACGTTCATATGAAGTTTTCGTCTTAAAATGGGCTCCAAATTCACCCCCTAAATTATTTACATTCAATTAAAAAACACCCTGCATATATATTTATATATATATATATATATATATATATATATATATATATATATATATATATATATATATATATATATATATATATATATATATATATATATATATATATATATATATATATATATATATATATATATATATATATATATATATATATATATATATATATATATATATATATATATATATATATATATATATATGCAAATTATTCAATGAATGAGAACTACCCATTTAGCTTAGAATTTGCAATATCAATCATGCAGAATAAGGGTTTTACATTAAATTTCCTAGAATAAATCAATAAATTGAATAATACTGAGGTCTTGTTCCCAATTGAACTTACAAATAGCGCCTATTGAACTTTAATTAAAGTTCAGTTTGATTCCTCAAAGTATTTTAATTAAGTTTCTAGATTATTAAGATAGTATATTAATATCTATATTTGTATAATTGTTCAGTCAGAATCTGACGAAGAAGTGCTCCGAAACGTGGATTATGCGTTACTACGAGTATAATTCAAATATTTGTCTAAATTTCTATTGTTAGTGTTTCAGTTTGAAGATTAATTTTCACCAAGTATCGGTCTCATCAATAAACAACTAATAAACTCTGGACTGAATAAATTTCTCCTACTTTGGCATTGAAAAGACTATTATAAACTTTGTTTTTTATCACTATTTGTATTTGAATGTTTGTTTCGTAGTACTACCACATCAAATAGTGGGGAATTCCGTACCTAAATTTATTTTGTCGTTTAACAAATTGACTGAGTCATTTTTATTGAATTCATATATTTTTATGGATTTTAAAATATTTTTTTTTTTGGAGCTGTGTGTGAAATTTTTATATTATTTATGTCTGGAAATATGTGACCTGCATCTAGAAAATGTTTTGTTAAACTTGAGATTTCTTTATTCAATATGAATGAATGTTGATGTTCTCAATTTCTGTGTCATCTATGAAACAGTTATTACACTCATTACAGCTCCGCTTATAAACCCCAGATTTTCGTGAGGAAAATTTTATCTTTAATATTGAAAAAAATAATTAATAATGAATCAGAAGTTTCTGAGAATATTGGTAATGAGTCTAATTACTTAGGGCGAACAGGCAGAAATTTTGTCATTAGATTCAAAGAGCATCAACATTTCTTCAGATTAAAACTAATTTATCGAAAAACTCATAGGATTCTTTTCACACATTTCCAGTCAGGAATAATATGAAGATTTTACGGCAACGTCATGTTTGGGATATATAGAAAGATTCACATTATTTTACATAAAATTCTACTTACAATAATAATTGCTTTTATTTTCATTTCATTCTAATGAAGCATAAACATAATATAATGTGGTATATACCACAGCGATAATATCAAAAAAGTAACACGAATGTTTTCCTTATCTATTTCCTATTTTCACCTCTAATTCGAATGGGTATAGTATACGAATTCCAATTGTAGTTAAATGAATATAAAAGTGATTATTCGAATAGTTTTTATTGATAATACAGTAGAATCTGATGTTCAATAATGTGAATAAGTCCAAACATGACGCTGCTCTAAGAAATAAATGGAAATTGATAAAAAATCTATCTTGGCATGGACATAGACAACATTCGATGTTTTTTTTTGTAAGTAATATCATAAGGGAATCTAATTTTGCCGAGAAAAATCGAAAACACGTTGCTAAGTAATATTTTAACAAGAAGCATGAGTGCTGGTGGCAACAAAACTCCGAGTCGAAGACGAGGATTTTTGCACTTGCACGAATGCTTTTTGTTAAAAAAGTATTATTTTGCATTGTGTTTTTCTGATTTTTTTCACAGGAAAAATTAGATGCCCGAATGGTATTTGACAAGATTATTTTATGAGTAATAGATTATATAATTTCTTGTTATCAAAGGTATCGTAATATTTGGTGACAAAAGCTGTCAAGTTTCGCCGCTGGTAAACTCGAAAAAAACTGCTGACAGGTGCTGTCATAGAGTTTTTTCATCTAGAAACCATTTCTAATTCAAAACTGCGCGTTTGTGATTGGTGGAAATTGAGACGAGGGAAATAGTCGTAAGTATTATCATAAGGGCATCTAATTTTTCAGAAAAAAATCGAAAAAACATTTTAAACAGAAGCAACAGTGTCAACATTCTTGCACCTGCACGAATGCTTTTTGTCAAAAAATATTACTTCGCATTGAGTTTTTCCGATTTTTTTCACAGGAAAAATTAGATGCCCGAATGGTATTTGACAAGACTATTTCATGAGTAACAGATTATATAATTACTTGTGATCAAAGGTATTGTATTTTTGGTTGCAACTGTCAAGTTTTGCCGAGGGTAAACTCGAAAAACTGCTGATAGGTGATGTCAAACAGTTTTTTCGTAAGTAATATCATAAGAGCATCTAATTTTTCCGGAAAAAATCAAAAAAACACGTTACTAAGTAATACTTCAACAAGAAGCATGAGTGCTGGTGGCAACAAAAATCCGAGTCGAAGACGAGGATTTTTGCACCTGCACGAATTCTTTTTGTTAAAAAATATTACTTTGCATTGTGTTTTTTCGATTTTTTTCACAGGAAAAATTAGATGCCCGAATGGTATTATGACAAGACTGTTTCATGAGTAACAGCTTATTCTGCAAGCATTATGTATTCCACGCCTAATCTCTCAGGATTAGGTTTAGTTGTTTTAAACTTGTAGTTTCACTAAGATCGTATTTCTCTGCCTTGCAGAATTCCGTAAACTGTTTCCATATTGACGTATGGGTTTTAACGGTATTGTACGGTACACTTTTCTCAATCGCCAGATCAATATTAGTCAAAGAATCACTTCCAAAGCGACTCATTTTCACTGAATAATTTTCACTAAATAAGCTGACTAGCAATTTTTTAAAACAATATCACAAAAATTGAAAATAAAATTACAAAAATTGTTAAGCGTCGTTTTCTGGTGTCCTAAGAGATCATAATAACTTTTGTTCTCAAAGGTATTGTGTTTTGCCGCGGGTAAACTCGAAAAAACTGCTGACAGCTGCTGTCATACAGTTTTTCCATATAGATTGGTGTAAATTGAGACGAGGAAAATAGTCGATGTGATATATGTGTCATGTTCTAGAAAGTAATCATGGAGAAAACTTTAAAATTTGGATTGATAAAGCCGATACTTTATGTTAATTAGATAATAAAAACATTAAAACAATGGTTAATAAACACAAATTACACATTCATTAGATAAAATGTGCATGATGTTTTGGTGTTATTTCAGTGACTGGCATTTCAAGGGCCAGGCAGTATATTTACCGACACGTGTTTAAACCTATTCCTGGAAGAGAGGTTTGGTCATTCAATACTTGTAAAACTATCGGTTTTCACATATTATCGCAATTACTTGTTTTCTAACTGTTCACATCTCGCCGTTGGAATCCGATACAGAAAATGAAAAGTCTCCGTACTAAACAAATAACTATGTTAATAATCTCGACCCTGAGCGGACGAGACATGAAAAAAAAAGGTGAGCAGCAGAGCTACGTCACTAAGATCGTATTTTCTCATTTATATTCATTTTAGACGTATTTTAACCTAAAATAATAGATTATTATCTTACATACAATATCTTTATAACCTAAGTCAATTTGGAGAGACTGTGATGGTGAACAAAGGACAAAAACATTTTCGTAACAACAACACTATCGACGTACTAAATTTCAACCCTCTAATTTAGTCTGGAGGAGTTGAGAAGATTCGAAAAATCAAGAAAACTTTTGATAAAAATGGCGGCTGTTTATACCCCTTCTTACCCAATATGGAGAGGATTTGGCTTCTTTAGCTCCATCCCCCTAGACTGAATTTTGGATGTTATTCATATACTTTATGTTTTCCACATATTTTTGCATCACTTTGAAAACTCCGTTCATGCAACTTTCCCAAAGTTTGTAGAGGCCTTTTTTTGATTGAATTCACCAAAATTTTGATATACCTCAACAGCAACTCCAGATACTAAGTCTCAGCTCGTTTAACCTGATGTTGGACGCTGAAAATACCAAAATGGACCGGAAAATAAATTTTATATATATATATATATATATATATATATATATATATATATATATATATATATATATATATAATTTGGTTTTCAAGGAAGTACTAAATCTTTATTAACTATGTAAGAGTAAGTCATGACGAATAGGAGTTAGCTTAACAACAATGAAAAGAAAAATAATTACTGAAACGAAGAAGAACACTTTTATTTATCAAAAATAGCAGCAAAATTTAAGAACATTGGCTGTTTGTAAACATCTTATCTGAGATTCGAAGTTAGAGCACCATGAAAATCCTTGAAAGGAAGACAATAGATGTGATAACTAGTGTAGTCGAGAACAGCAGTATAAATTCAGGAGCAGCAGCTCTTTTCAAAAAAACATTCGAAATGAAAAACTATGTTATGACTTAGATTTTATCTAATTTTTCTAACTTATTAAAAATTCTAAGATAAATATTCAAAAATTTCTTCATTATGGACTAAGCAATGGCTCAATCGGCCATAGAACTCTCTCCGGATGTTTTCATTAATGTTCTGGGGAATGTCTCTTGCAGTTTGCAGCACTTTTTCTTTCAAACTATCCAAGTCAGCTATTGGGTCTTCTGTATAAAAATTGGACTTCATATAGCCCCAGTAGAAAAAATCTGATGGGAAAAGGCCGAGAGAACGTCTAGGCCATTTGAATGGTCCATTTTGCTTATCCATCTTCCTGGAAATCGCCGATTTAGTAGATGAATTACTGCTCTAGTGTAATGAGGAGTGGCTCCATCTTGTTGGAACCAAATTTCTGCGATCTCCAATTCAGTAATGGCCGGCAAAACCTTTTCTGTCAACAACTCCAGGTACCGATCTCCATTGAAGTTTCTATCTATGAAAAAAGTTACTATTACATGTCCCGCACAGGTGTAAACTTTTTGGGGACTTTTGGTTCTTGTGACATTGTACAGATGTATATTTTCTTGAGCACAATTTTGTGAATTCACCACACCATGGACCGTAAATTTTGCCTCATCAGTGAACCATAGTTCCAGTTTTTATTAATTTTATTTAGAAATGTTCCACAAAACTGTTCTTAATGCAGAGATTAGAATCATGTAATAACTAAATTTTCTTTCTTCGATATTTTAGGCTAGGAATAAGATATCCAGTTACGATTTTCAGTAGCCTATTCTGGCATCATAACACTACATTTTCATTAAAAAAATTATATTATTGCATTTAATTTCTAAAAGAAATTAGCAATTTTTTGTTATCATATCAAAAAACGCGTTTTACTAGCTTCAGAAATATTTGACATAATATCACCGATAACATGGGTTTGATGGAGCAATAAATGCTCCACCCAAGAGGACAAACTTTTTGAAATCCGTTCGGTCGTTCAGGAGTTGTTTACTCAAAAAAACATTGAGTGACTACCCACCACTTCATATGAATAGATATGTCAAAAAGTATTCAACAAAATTTACTCGAATGAAGCTTAGCTTGAAATAGGAAATATTTTTGTGATACATTTGTTGTTGTATTTCGGAGAAAAAATCACTTTGAAAATTTTAGATGGCGGCCATCTTGGAAACCTGTAAATAATTTACAGTATTTACTGTTGGCCACTTTAGTCATGACATTATTTACCGCAAGTCTCTACAACCAACAGATACAGCGGGTTACCTCTCTTAATCAGATACTCGGTACAATAATTGTGATATCCAGGGTTTATAGAATGAACTTCTTTTCAAGCTCATGAAAAATGTTTATTTGCTTTAAAATGTAGTAGTGCTACGACACTGCATCTTAGACATTCAAATAAAAATGAAGGACACCCTACTGCGTAGCACTAGGAATGATAAAACCCCTCGGCGCATGTGCATGTCGTCAATATTTTTTGAATGTATTATATAAATTAAATAACAATGAAAGTCGATTTCACGAAAGAAATGAAGGAAAACTGCAATAAATGTATTAATAAGTCGATATTACGGATAAAATTCGTGAAAATTTAGCAAAAAAATTCATTGATTGACTGTCGAATTTGAATATCCATTATGAATCAAATTGATAAGATGGGAAGCCAGGCGCGGATCCAAGGGGGGGGGCTGGGGGAACGCCCCCCCCCCCCCAAATGGCCCGGGCCCCACCTAATTGCTTTGATTGGGAGCTACTCGATTTACCATTGCCCAAAATACCAGTCTCTTTTGGCTTTTGAATATATAAAAGTTCCCCCCCCCAAAAGTCGGGCCTGGATCTGCGCCTGCGGGAAGCAGACACAGACGCAGAATCAAGCTGAAGCTACCAACGTCGCTTGGTTACCGTGGCACACAGAGCACTTCGACTTCGTACATATCGACCTTGGCGCATGTCGTAATGTCTATCTAAAAGACGCTATAATTTTTTATTCTTCGTTGGGAAACAAACTTCTCTTATGAAATCATATGTATTTTATCGATATCCGTTGGAATTTTTAAAATCGGACCAGATCCCAACTTTTTGTAGTGAGACTTTAGCTTCGCCTCGGGGTAAAAATGCTATATTTTTTTATTCTTCATTGGGAAAAATTGGGAATTCAAATTCCCTAATGAAATCATATGTGTTTTATCGATATCCGTTGGAATTTTTAAAATCGGACCAGATCCCAACTTTTTGTAGTGAGACTAGCTTCGCCTCGGGGTAAAAATGCTATATTTTTTTATTCTTCGTTGGGAAAAATTTGGAATTCAAATTCCCTAATGAAATCATATGTGTTTTATCGATATCCGTTGGAATTTTCAAAATCGGGCCAGATCCCAACTTTTTGTCGTGAGACCCTTTTTACCCCTTTAGCTTCGCCTCGGGGTAAAAATAGTGATAAAAAACAAAGTAGACTTTTTCTGATTCATAGTTAAAATGTACCATCCAATATTTAAGTGATTAGGTAATCAAAAACTGAAAAGAATTCATAATTCATTGAAGTTCATGTACTTTATTATAACTCGACCTAGCTTGACATTGCCAGTGACAGTTTCATTCTTCTTGCATGCCATAAAATAATTGAAATGCGTCATTATCAGAAGCCTTAATTACACCTCCTCATCAGTCCAATTTTTGTGACATTGTGTAATTAACTGAAGATGCATAAAATAAGGGAAATTTTCGATACGCTTAATTATAATCATTTCCCTGTCTCGCAAAGTAATATTGTTACCATGAAAATAATCAAACACGCTATATAAGAAAGAATAACATAATCAAGCTGAGTAATTTTTGTGATCGATGTTGTTCTTATTCTGTGGGTGGATACCTGTTTTTCTAGTCTACATGACCATGTTTTGGAAATTACTCGATTAAATTATACTTGAGATGCACCGTGAAAGAGCGAGTGAGAGAGAACTAACTTTATTGTCATATAAAATAACTAAATTTTATAGACAAAGCACATATAAAGAATTAAAAATTTAAAAATAATAACTAACCAAAAAAACACACTTTCAATAGTTGAACAAAACAAGAATCTATTAAAATAAAATAAAAAAACATTTATGAGTCAATTATGTATAAAGATATGCTAAGAGTGGTGTAGGTTTCGAATAGTTTTCAACTTAAATAAATCAAATGAATAATTTCTGTCTCAACTGGAAGATTTAACTTGATTTAAATCATTTCAATTGTGAACGAAATAACAGCAATTATTTTTAAGAGATTAGCACTGAATTTTGTCACATGATGTACGTTTCATATCTAAAAGGGGTTCTTCAGATACTGTGGCATTTTTGAGGTGAAACGAGCGTAGCCATGTAACACAATGTATTATAAATCTCGTAGAATTAAGTATTTTCATTTCGTGTCTGCTTCATACATTCATTTTATGCAGGTAATTTTTAGAATTTTTTTTACGTCATATAAACCAATCAATTGGAAAAGAATAATATATGTGATATCCATAATTTTTACATGACATTGGACCGAAATCAATGAATTTATGCTTATTTTGTATTATAAATTGATAATGCTTTTCAGTCAAATTATTAGTATTATGAGAAAAATTTGTTACACTGAAAACGGAAATAAAGCATTATACAGGGTGTTCTACAAGCTCTATGACAAACTTTGACAGAAGGTAGGTTGCTTGATTTTGAACATATTTTTTTAATCAACATGTGTCCGATTCGTTTTTGTTTAGAAGTTACAAGCATTTAAACTTTATTAACAATTAATAATAAAAATCCAAATTAAATGATAATCACAAAACTAAAGACTATGAAAAATGTCCACCCTCAGCTTGAATGAAAGCCTCACATCGACGAACTGAAGATTCGGTCATTCGAAGAATGAGATTTGGATCATTTCTTATTTGGCTAGCTGCATACCCATATACAAACACAATATCTGCATATTCCTCAGTGGAGAATAAATGCCTCCTTTTTTTTATTGAAGCAGGTGTATATTTTATAAGTGTGCATTCTTTAACATGCTAAGTGACTTTCTGTCACTTCCTGGTTGACTGAAAAAATTACGATTCTTCAAATGCTTGTAAAACGAATCGGACCCATGTTTATTAAAAAAAATCAAGTGACCTACCATCTGTCAAAGTTTGTCATAGAGCTTGTAATACACCCTGTACATATATATATATATATATATATATATATATATATATATATATAATATATATATATATATATATATATATATATATATATATATATATATATATATATATATATATATATATATATATATATATATATATATATATATATATATATATATATAACTACAAAGAGGAAATTTATCGCGGGGAAATAGTATATGAAACAAGCAGAATTATCGATCTAGCCCGCATATGTCGAAGCAGCCGTTGACACGTGTTTCGGACTCTTTGGTCCTCATCAGAACGGCGTAGCCAAGTATGCGTTGGAAAATTGAAACAGCAACAACAAGCAGAATCCCCTGCTTCGGAAGACAATCACACATTTGTGGTACATTGTTCGAACTCTCCGGTTTGGGAGATTTGGTCAAACTCTGACCACGGAGGCGATTAATGCCATCCGCGAGATCCTGGACCGTGGAAATAAATTACAAAGAGGAAATTTATCGCGGGGAAATAGTATATGAGACAAGCAGAATTATCGGTCTAGCCCGCATATATCGAAGCAGCCGTTGACAGGTTTTTAATCGCATACTTGGCTACGCCGTTCTGATGAGGACCAAAGAGTCCGAAACACGTGTCAACGGCTGCTTCGACATATGCGGGCTAGGCCGATAATTCTGCTTGTTTCATATATATATATATATATATATATATATATATATATATATATATATATATATATATATATATATATATATAAATATATAAATATATATATGTGTGTGTGTGTGTATCTATACAAGGTGTTAAAAAACAACGTTTCAATACTTTGGGAGCAGATTATAGACCTCAAAATAAGTAAAAAAATTTATATAAACAAGAGTCCGCTAATGAACCGTTTTGGAGATCTTCGGTTTTCAAAGAAACTACTGGCACAACCAAATACGATATTCGATTTATTTTCATCTTTCAGATGTCTTGTTCACTAAACCTACAATTAAAATGTTTTTTAGTCGGTTCATGAAAAAAAATTACAGCTGGCATCAAACATTTGCTTTTCATATGACATTTACGTACTTCTATTAAGTATTTTGCATCCAATCCGAGTTGTGTACTTTCTTTTACTTAGTTGTTAGGAAAAAGTTATTATTCCTGAATTTGAATTGCCTTATTCTAATATTGAAATGAGTGATATGGTTTGGGGGACATTTAGATCAAACGTTTTCCAGAAGAGAGAAGGCCCAGTGCCATGGCCCGCTAGATCTCCCGATTTGAATCCTTTGGACTTCTGCATTTGGGGTTATTTGAAAAGTTTGATATTTGCAACGTCAGTAAATAAAATCGAAGAGTTGTAACGTCGAATTGAACTATCCTGTCAAACGATCCGAACACAACCAGGTCTTTTCGAAAGAGTAGTTACTTAATTTCTTCATGCGATTATGTACTTCCTTGTCCATTGAAATGGACGGTAGTCTGATGAAACATCTTCTATGAAATAATAGAAGTCAAAAATTAATCGAATATCTTCTATAATTTATAGTATTTGTTTGCGCTAGTAGTTAATATTTTGAAAACCGAAAATCGCTCATATCTCCAAAACGGCTCATTTATGAATCCTTGTTTATCGGAAACTTTTTACTTATATTGAGGTCTAGAATCAGCTTCCAAAATTTAGAAACGTTGTTTTTTAACACCCGTTATGTATATATATATATATATATATATATATATATATATATATATATATATATATATATATATATATATATATATATATATATATATATATATATATATATATATATATATTACGAACCCCAATAGCGCCGTACTTGGCACATTAATAATAATAATACGAATAAATCGACTTTATGGGAAATTTAATGTAAAAGCATTTACCCTGAAAAGGCGAAAATCAGCTAGATAGCATTCTTGGGCCCTTAGCCGCTTCAGTTTACAAAATGCAACTAAATACAAAAAATAGAATAAATAGAAAGAGAAAGCATTTCTCAATGGTAATAATAATGATCAATAGTATAAATTTCAAAAAAAAAAAACAAAGAGAATACCAAATATTGGAATTCAAAAAACTATAACTGACTATTCTTGTTGGTTGGTCGAGTGGTTTCTCATGGAGTATATATATTATGTAAAATATAGAAACCTACATATAGGTATATATATATATATATATATATATATATATATATATATATATATATATATATATATATATATATATATATATATATAACAATGAATGCTTAGTGTACGTAGGGGTGCGACAAAGAGAGACTGTTTTCTTTCTTCCTAAATTTTCGGAATACTTTACTTCTTCATCAGAAAATTTAAAGTTTGTAGGAAATCTATCAAAGTAGGTATCACACAAAATTCTGAGAACTAAGGAAGAAAGAAACAGAGTCTCTTTTTGTTAATATTTTCGTTGCATCGGTAGCGCGAGCGACCCGTTCACATACTTCCACTACCCACTTCCCTACTCACTGACGCGAAAGTGAGCGTCAA
Source organism: Cynegetis impunctata (assembly GCA_030704885.1). NCBI lineage: Eukaryota > Metazoa > Arthropoda > Insecta > Coleoptera > Coccinellidae > Cynegetis > Cynegetis impunctata. The sequence continues at coordinate 404,436 of JARQZK010002895.1, read as the reverse complement.
TCATAAAGCATTTATATCTGGTCGTCAATCGAGTACCTTTTGAGTCTTCAAATCTACATACCTTTCTACACATCTCACCCTTCGATAAACGCACCTAAGTAGACTTGTATTTTCCCTTCAAATTAAATTCTAGACTTATAACCATCAGAACAAATTTCTTCTGATTCAATTATGATTCAGTTTGTTCGCGATGATGACCTTGAAACTGATAAAGAAACAATTAATCTGAAGTGAACAAATGACATTGTCAGATTGACAAACATTGCATAATATTATATCAAGTAATTTCATAAACCAAATTGCTTTTTTATCGGATCAGATGGTATTCGTAATTTATATACCGTTATTCATCTGATCAGATGTTGTATATCTATCCATTAAATCAGAAAACAAAATGGCTCAACGGAGAGCCTCCATTCCCCATGAATTTTATATCAAGCAAACATTCCTAATAAACTGTGTAGAAAGAGATGCAGGGCTTCCGGTGGATGAGGATGAGACTAGACATAAAATCGGAAATTTGTTTCTCTGACGGGAGCGACTTTTGTCAACTCTTGTGACTACTGATTATCTGAAATAATGGGATATCACTGAGAATATGCGACTCTGGTGGTTTGTTCTTACCTTAATGTGGACCAAAGTGAAATGTATCAATTCACCATTAATTATGAAGAAGAGTACTGTTTCATTTGAATAAACTCCTCCGAAATAGCTAGACTGAAATTTTGTGTGCATATCGGTCAGGTCTGAGAATCGGACAACATCTATTTCTCATACCCCTGAATGTTGAGGGTTTTATGATACAGCATTCAAAAATATAAAACCCTAAATTTTCAACCCTCTATGATCAACTCCTATTTTTTATTTGTTAATTCCGTGGTGCCGGAGAAAAAGGAGATAAGTCAAATTCTGTTCATAATGAGATAATTTCATATTACGACTGTCCATATTCTAATCTTTCTTACGGGAAAAGTGAGATAAGTTACTTTATTAAAAATAACCCAGTAAAATAATGTTCATAAGGAGATAAGTCTAAAGAGTATTTTAAAAATGTTCATGTGGAGGTAAGTTAACTTGTCCCATCTACTACAAAAATATAACTTGCACCAGTCCAGTACAAAACGAGATAACCCGACATATCTCATTTAGCACGTAATATTTTATTTTGTTTTCATGAACATATCTCATTAGTTAGATTTCAGTCATATTACCATCAGTATACGTTGTCGTTGATCCTTAAAATAACCAAGTTTGGCGGGTCCCAATGGAGTCAAGAGGCAAACGAATAGTGTCAATGTGCAAAATAGATCAGGAATATAAAAATGGTAGGCATACATTCTTTATATTTAATGATTTATGATAAAATATTGTTTTCGGTAACCTAACCTCACATTTTGTTAATAAAATAATACACTTAGTGGTACTATAATGTATTGTAGGGGATATTTATTGTCATGAAACATGATGAATAAAATCAAAATACCATTTTTTTTCATTTACTCGTATCTCTCGTATTTTCCGAATACCGTCCTTCCCGTTTCACATCATTTAACCAAACTTGCTATAATATAGCTTTGGTAAAGGCCTTGAATTGATTCATTATTGCGAGGTTGAGGGCATGAGGCATCACTCTTTTTTGGTGTAAAAATATTTTTAAAAAATCATAAAACGCGACTAAACCCCTAGGCGGAGAAGTCACATGATTGGTTTAATTTTTTTCAGATTCTGATTCAAGTAGTGTTCCTTCACTGCCGAAAGAATATCAGGATCTTTTTAATGAACTAAGTTGCGATGATGAATATGTGCCTTCTGATGTGGATTGTAGTGACAGTGACGTCCCGTTAACTTTGTTAAAGAGTAAAAAATTCGCGACTGCATTAGCAGAATTTTCAGAGAAAAAAACTGAGAAAAACAAGAAAATCAGTCAAGGGAAAAACCCGAGCTGCCAAATTAGATAGAAAACAGAAGCGGATCCACGGCGAAGAATATATTAATTAGTAAAGAAAGCAAGACCTCAGTCAACCATTATCAGCTTGTCGCATGAAGTGCAGAGAAAGATTTAAGGATGAAGATAGAGAAGCCATCTTTAGCGAATATTGGGGCTCTGGTTCCTATGAAAAACGGGTACATTTTGTTACAAGCTTGGTGAAAAAAGACAAAAAGCTTCTTCTAAACAAAAGAAAACCACAGGAAATCATAAAAATCGGGAGTTTACGCATAAGTATCATCTACGAATCAACGGGGTTGAACACAAAATTTGTAAACAATGGTTTTGTAAGACTCTTGGAGAAACAAATAAATTTTTGGAATTATGCAGTCTAAAAATAAGTTCGAATTGTTCTGGAATCTACGAAAGAGATCGTCGAGGAAAGCAACCTCCGAGAAACAAATACACCGATGCTGACATCAGAAAAGTAACCGAGTCTATTTTTAAAATTCCACTTTATCAGAGTCACTATAGTAGGCGAGATACAAATGAGAAATACTTGCCTCCCCATTATACAATTTCAAAATTGTATAATCAGTATCTAAATGAACCAACTCATATTGATATCAGTCGCACTAAATTTGAAGAAATTTTTCATACCCTTAATATTGGGATTAAAAGACCAAGCAAAGACACTTGCGGAAAGTGTGACAAACTAAAAATGAAAATAAATTTGGCAAGTGACGAGGAAAAAAGTAAACTTCAAAAAGAATTAGAACTGCACTTAAAAGAAGCTGATGATTACTATAATTTGAAATTTCAAGATAAACAAGCCTCAAAAAATAATATATCCAAAAAACTGTAACCTTCGACCTACAGCAATGTCTTCCGACACCACAGCTTTCAACTGGAATATCTTTTTACTTAAGACAATTGTGGAAGTTTAATTTAACCATTCATGATTGCGATGACAATCAGGCCTACTGCTATATGTGGCACGAAGCTATAGCCGGCAGAGGCGCCAACCAAATTGGATCATGTTTGTATCAATTTCTGAAGGTCCTCCCAAATCACATTGAGGAAATTACTCTTTATTCGGATTGTTGTGCCGGACAAAACAAGAATTCGCATATTATTGTTATGTATTTCTGCATATTAAAATCCCATCCAACACTTGAAGTAATAAATCATAAATTTTTAGTATCCGGACATACTCACATGAAATGTGATGGAGATCATGCCCTTATTGAAAAATCAAGAAAACGTACAGAAGCAACAATCCACCATCCTCGAGACTGGTATCAACTTGTTCGATTCACCGGAAAGAAACATCCTTTCAAAGTTGTTGAAATGGATCAATCCAAATTCTTTGACTTTGCTAAACTTCTAAAAAGCGAACTACAAGTGAAAAAAAAAAGATGAAACTTGAAATCCATTTAATAGGCGTAATATCCAAGAAATTAAAGTTGATAAAAAGAACATAGAAATGATGTATTTTAAGACCAGTATCAACGAACATTTTAGATGTGTATCATTTAGGAAGCGGGGCGCGTTACCAAATTTAGTTCCTCATTTGCAGTACAAAGTTCCAGTGTCAATTTCAGCTGAAAAGAAGGCAAACCTGATGCAGCTGTTGCCCTATATTTCTGAAGTATTGTGGGATTTTTACAAAAACTTGCCCACTAATAGTGATAAAGAAACTCATCCGGATTTAGTTTCTTCTGATGATGATGATGATTAGTTTATTTTTACATAATAATTTCTTCTTTTCTTTCTATAAAATTAAGGCAAAAAGAATAAAGTACTGATTTTTGTTAATTTGTTTAGTTAATTTGAAATGTAACTAATGAGATAAGTATATTTTAATTTTTTTCATAAAGGGATATGTCCATTTTTTTTCGAATATGTGTTTTTTTTCTAACCGCATACTGTCGTATAGAAATTGTAATATATCCCTATCTCAATCCTAAAATTTCAAATCTGCAATTCAATATCCGATTTGTGAAAAACAATTTAACTTTAAGTCAATTACATGAGAATTTATAAAAACTGACTTATCTCCTTTTTCTCCGGCACCACGGAATTATAAACTTCAATTTTACGGCAAGATTTTTATTTTCATTTTGTCATGACTTAGAATAGAAAAATTCATATTTTCTACGATCAACTCCTATTTTTCCATAGCGATTTTCTTTTTTTTAATTTTATTCACAGATCCGCAATAGGGTTGCAAGATGGCAATCGAAAATAACAATAGTCTGAGAATAGGTCGTAATATAATTTTCATACCACTAAGTGATGAGGTGGTTCACCACAAACATTTTCTTAAATTTTTGGACAAAATTTTTTATTTTTATTTTTTATGAGGTTGCATTAAAAAATACATACAACTCTGAATTTTCACCCTTCTATCAACAACCCATATTTTTTAATAGCCATTTCAATAATTTGAACGTTTGCCGGGTCAGATAGATTAATAGATAGATATATAGTTAGATAGTTAGATAGATATAAATAATTTATATGGCAGAACAACGTTTGCCGAGTCAGCTAGTATATATATATATGTATATATATATATATATATATATATATATATATATATATATATATATATATATATATATATATATATATATATTAATAAACGTTTGGATATTATGAGCTTCAAAAACACCCCGACAAGATCCTCTGTAACCTAAACCAAATATAATTCTCATAGCTCTTTTCTGATTTAAAAAAATATCTTTCGCAAGGCGAATTAATCCAGAAGAAAATACCATGACATAACAGACTAAAATTTAGAAAAGATAAAGTGATAACACAATCATAGTTTATTCCGCATTTTGATGACCGCTAAGGTATATAGTATAGAGTTCAATTTTTTTTCAGTTTTATAAACATGTGGAGACCATCCTAGGTGCATGCCTAGTGTAATACATAGGAAATTGACCATTTCTCCTAGATGGATATTTAAGTCACCATTAATACAAAAAGATTTAGCATTTCTAAGATTTACCGTGTAAGGTAGGTGGAAATATTTCGATGCATCATGAACTCCTTTAAACAGCTCCGCTAGAGGGTTTATTTGATTAGTTTCGAATATATATATATATATATATATATATATATATATATATATATATATATATATATATATATATATATATACAGGGTTTATTTCAATAGGTTAATGTCAACATTTAAAAACTATTTGCATAAAACATTTACTATTCATTAAAATACACTATAGTTTACGCGTTTCGACTTCTAGTCATTTTCAAAACAATTTCACAATTAATTCAATATTTAAAAGTCTCTTTATTACACAGCAAGGTCGTCGATGTCATACTGGTTATCTCACGTGATTAACTCCTCCTCTTAATTCGTATTTTCTCGGTTTTCTCGGTTTTCTCGGTGAATGATGTTATGGTATATTCTTCCGAAGTTTTCAATGTCAGCTCTTGAGTTTAATGTTGTTTTTTCTTCTCTTTGGATGGCTATCATTTCCATTATGTTTCTTTTTTGCTGTTGTTTTTCTCTTCCAATAATTTTCGTATTTTTGAAATCAAACGAATGCAGTTGTTCAATTGCATGTTTTGCCAGCGCGGTTGTTTTTTTGTTTGTTCGTATAGAGTATTCATGTTCGTATAATCTTCTGTTCAAATACTGTTTTGTGTTACCTATATAACACGTATCACAGTCAATACAATCTATTGAATAGATCGTATGTGTTTCGTTTTGTCGTTCTATTTTTGGTTTCATTTTTGTATATAACGAGCCAGTTATTTTATTAGGTTTGTGGCCTATTTTTATATTGTACTTCTTCAGGACGTTACTCATTTTGTAAGATATTTCTGGTATGAATTCCATTCCCACGTATTTTATGTCCAAATCGACATTTTCTGATTTTTGGCTATTTTGGTTATAAATTTGTTGTATTCTTTTTTTAATAATTGGTTCGTAAAATTTTTTTGGATAATCGTTCTTGTCTAATACTTCTTTAATTTTTCTTATATTTTTAGGTCTTAACTCAGGGTTGGATAGTTTAACTGCTTTATCTGTGAGAAAATTCACAACACTTTTCTTATATTTCATAGGTACGAGTGAATTGTAATTAAGGTATCTTTCCGACCAAGTCTTTTTGTTGTACCAATCTGTGATAATTGAACCATCTTCTCTTCTAATTAAAGTCATATCTAAGAAATTTATTTTGTTGTTTTCTTCTACTTCTTTTGTAAATTGCAATCTATTATGGTATGAGTTGAAGGCCTTTAATAAATCTTCAATATGTTCAGGTTTTCTTGATGTTATACAATCATCTACAAATCTCTTGAAGAATTTTGGTTTATTTTCTAAGTTGTTTATAACCGATATTTCAAGTTCTTCTAATACTAAGTTGGCTATAGTTGAGGAAATGGGTGAACCCATTGCTGTGCCATAAACTTGTGAATAGAATGATTCATCAAATTCAAAATAAGTAGATTTTAAACAAAATTCGACACCTTCCTTGAATTCTTTTTTTGGTAATACAGTATGATTTTTTAATTCTTCCCATTTTTTATCTATTATATTTATTGCTAATTCTATAGGTACATTTGTGAATAGGGAAACTATATCTAGTGAAACTAAAATGTAAGATTCAGGTACTTTTATGTTTTTTATGTAATCATGGAAATCCCATGAGTCTTTGATGTAATATTCGGATTTGCCCATAACTTTTGTTATTATTTCGGAAAATACCAACGAATTATATATATATATATATATATATATATATAATATATATATATATATATATATATATATATATATATATATATATATATACTGATATTTAAAATAAAAACACTTGGCTTTAAGTTTCACAAATATATTGAATAAAAATTAACAATTACATTAGTCAACTAGTTTCGGGTTATGGGCCCATTATCAAGACTGAACAGAAAAATACTTAACAAGGTTATTTATAATATTGATTGTAGTAGAGGGGAAATTTGGTGTTCAACTTGTTCATTCACGATGGGGTAATTCCTCTTAATGGCACTACTAATTTCTAAAATTTCCAACAGGTCAAGACGTTTGCCCTTTTTACCTGGGTGGAGGCATATCGTTTTCTCGAAGTCGATGAAATGGTTAAATTTTATACAATGATCTGAGAAACCAGTGGTGTTTTTGTTAAACAAAATTGACTTTTTATGTTCTTCTACGCGAGTGTTGATTTTTCTGCCTGTTTGTCCGATATAAAATGATGGGCATTCATTACAAAAGATTTTGTAAACACCACTGTTTTCTCCAATATTGTTCCTATCCTTGTTATTGACTAAGAGTGACTTTAAATTACGTTTATTTGTACATATGCTTTTAATACCGTTTTGTGATAATCTGTTGATGATTTTATTACTAATTCCTGGAATATAGTTTATTAAATGATATTTTTGTTCGCTTTTTATGACTGGTGAGGGATAAATTGAATTTAGAATATTCTTATGTCGTTTTTTCTTTATCATTTGATCAATCAAGATGTCTTTATAGCCGTTATTTATTGCTAATAATTTTAAAATATTAACTTCTTTTGTAAAATTTTTTTCAGAAAGAGGAATGGCAAAAAGTCTATGTATGAATGAGTGCTTGTTAAGTATTTTTCTGATCAGTCTTGATAATGGGCCCATAACCCGAAACTAGTTGACTAATGTAATTGTTAATTTTTATTCAATATATTTGTGAAACTTAAAGCCAAGTGTTTTTATTTCAAATATCAGTATTTAATCATGTTTCACCAAGTGATAAGCGAAACTTCAATATTAGTTATATATATATATATATATATATATATATATATATATATATATATATATATATATATATATATATATATATATATATATATATATATATATATATATATACATTATATACATATGTATAAATATATGCGGCGTGGAAACACTTGCATATAAATGTAGATATATTAAATTACAAACTTCGCAAAGAACTTGAAACTTTGGTCTTGCCAATTTTGAACTTTCCTTTGCCGATTATTTACTTATGCACAAATCAACTCAGTTGGGAACGGCTGTAGAGGTTACAAAATACATATTGCGAATTTATCTTCCGTCAGAGTAGGTAAATACGTTAGACTTCCAAGAAAAATTTAACAATCACGCTAACTAAAAAATTTCGGTTTTTTTGAACTTCGGTTTACTATATGGGAGTCTGGCAAGCTGACTACCAGCTGTATTCAGAACAGATCTGCATAATTTAAATATCAAGCTGGTGAACCGACTTGACTTCCCCAAATTTCGTCTTAAGATATCCGAGGAAATTTTCACATATAATTCCTTGGAAGACTATATTGATGTTATTGGTGATTTGACTAAATGTTCTAATTTCTTACTAAACTTGGAAATTGAATTACTCAACTTCCATAAAACCCACTAAGCTTCATTCATTTTAATTATATTCATTTCTTTTACCTGAAGCTACCCTTCCACCGGAGGAACAACGAAAATATTCCCAAATGTTCCTTGAAATTTCTTTATGTTTTGGCAAAAAATATTGACAGTTTCTACTTGTCACGATTCAAGCTACGATTCCACGGGAGAAACATTTTTGTTGTTGTTTCGTGTTTCCGTAAATGTTCCAAAATGTTCCTAAATATTCCTTGAAATTTCTTTATTTTTCGGCAACAAATGTTGACTGTTCCTACTTGTTGCCGGTTTTTATTTTGAGCGGTAAACTTCAAAAGAAAATAAGAAGAAAAAAAAAGTTGTTGGATAATTTATTAAATTATTAAAGAATTTTCCTTGTTCACTTTATGTAATGTATGAAATTGACCATGGCCAACAAGTATGTTTTTCATGCTTTGAAAGTGAGAGTATTTCTTACGAATTATATTTGAATGTTAAAGTTATATTGAACTATGTTATTTAGTACCTACAGTAGTAGAGATTGCTTCATGAAGTTGTATTTGGTTTGCACAAAGAGTTCTTTATTTCAAATCCACGAGGTAGGAAATGTTTCCTGCACTTACTGACTGATGGCGCTACTTTCTTCATAGGCTACAGTGCAGCCGTCACCAAATAACAGCAACCAGTAGATAACAAAATATTTGATAATTTACTCTATCCCGAGTGTAGAGTACTTATGAGAACAAATGACATCGCAACCACTGTCAAATGCAAGGAAGACAAAATTATTTTGGAAAGTCAATTCATCATTTTCATTTTTCACAGGACCTTTTATTATCAATTTCGTCCAAATTATGATGTAACTTGACTTGACAATATTTCCTATCAGTAAACATTCAAAAGTATAGAAACAATTACATCATATTTTAAGAAACCTGGATACGTGATAGATAATTTTTTTATCAAGTTAAAAGCAAGGTCAAATAATTGAAAATAATTTTCATTTTCCATGAATTTTGCTACTTTTACTCTTCATTTCATTACAGATGTTGTAAAATGATTTCCTGTAGTTGTATAAAACAATTATATCGAATTTTAATTACAAAAATGTACAAATATTCAATTCAAAATTAATGAAAATAAAGATTAATTTTTTTATATAATTAAAATTGTATGATTATTACCCAATTGATGTGGTTGGTTATATTATATAAGAAATGTTAAGTGAATTTGAATTGAATCTTCGATCTGGCTTTTCGAGATATATTTCAATAACAAAATAAATTTTTATGGGACAATATATATGTTATAATTTTAGTATATAAGTTTTCTGGGAAACAAAATTTAGTGATTCATAACTATATTTTTCTTGAATAAACCAATGCTGATTTATATTGTATTCTCTTTCCTCATATAAAGCAAAAATACACAACGTTCCGATATTTTATAAAATTCAGAAGTGAAATAGAAAAAATTATTTTTTTCTACAAACGTCAAAAAATGACAAGGTTCGCGCATTGACAACAATATGCGAAGTGACCCTTTTTTTCATTTTCCTTCGTTACCATGACACCGTGCGCGAAGTAGTGTGCGAAATACTTACTTCGCACACTGCATGTAAACTATATGGGATTTTTATATTTTAACTTTTATGTTCCTCAATCAAGCAAAAATCCAAGAAATCATTTATTTATTAATGTATAACAATAATTAAGGCTTTCAAATTGTGAGAAAATTCAACACTACCTAATTTTATTTATTATTTACAATGTTAACATTAATGGTGCAGCCAGTGCACGAACCAATATTTATTCCTAAACCAGATAATTCAGATTCAGCTCGTGATATCGTAGTTCTGGGAGTTGGAAGACTATCCATTTTTGATTTGCAAGTAACTGCCGTAGAGGTGACAGCACTTGATCCTGAAATTTCACAGTCTAAAATTTCATTTGATATTTGAATTTTATTGTTGATAGAATCTTCCACGTATCCTAATCATCAAAAATCTTAACCAACAAATAGGTTTCATCATCTGCCTCTCTTATGAATTGTTCAACTTCCTCTCTAGTCAATACCTTAGATTTCTTAGGATGGTTTCCAACTGACAATTTTTTCAAATATGGAACCAACTTGGTAAATTTCTGAAAATTCACGTTTTCTTTAACATTGAGTGTTGCTTTCAACATATAATATATTGCCCATAACGTGGAAGACTTCAGCTTCTTAGACTTCTCTGCAAAATATGCCAACAGCACATTTTCGGATATTTTTCTGGCTTTATTTGCTTCACACCACTCTTTAAATTGCCGATATGCATTTTCATACTGGCGCCTCGATTTCTCCGGTAAAAGATTTGAAGTTACTGAATTGGCCGTATCTGTCAAGTTAGGTGGGGTACTGCTTTACTTCATCGTCGCTCTAAATTTCCATTATTTTACAGTTATAAATATCACGCACGAAATTGACGCGAATAAAAAGTCACTCCAAAACAATTATCAAGAACTGTCACTTTGAAATAATTGTCAACAAATGCCATTTTATTTCCATAGTTACAGTAATTACTTCATTTGGGAAAACAGTTTAAGCCAGTTCAATACTATTTTTCATATTAAGCTAAGCATGTTACTTATTTTAGAACAATATTTTTGAAGTTTGTAGAAAAAATTTTGTTTGCATCTCATGCGCGAAATACTTTGGTGAACTCGACTATTTTGTTAACTCGGCTGCGCCTCGTTAAAAAAAATCAGTTCTCGATCACCAAAGTAGCATTTCGCGCACTAGATACAAAAATAACTATTTTTTCGCAAACGTCAAAAAATGACGACTTTTTCAACCTCAGTTCTCAATGTTGAAGTTTGATTTCAGAGACGTCCTTTTGTTTTTACTGTTTTGTCCGCCCGTGAGCGTACATAGAAGTACACTTTTTTGTAATCTCACGGTAATATCAAGAACGTTGGGCGGCGTACAGTTGGGTTCCGAATCCGACATACTATAATCTGTGAGAAAAATTTTATATATTTTAATACAACAAGTAATTTCTTAATACTCTGGTACTTACCAAAAACGCACAGTCCTATAATGAGTAGATAAGTGACTTTAAATGTTGCTGACAATTATTTTGTTGAATTGTCGAATTTGTGTTGCCTTGACACCTACAAAACCAGTAAGCAAAGCAATCTAGTTTTACGTTGCTTCACATCTAATCCTTTTTAAAAATATCATCTCAATTCTTTCGTTTGAACACCGTTTGAACACATGTTTTATTCGGAGAAAAGCACTTTTTGTGGCTCGACAAACATTTTGTCTCGCCACAAAAAGTATTACTTTTACTCCTAATAAAACAATATAGGTACTAGTCATAGTAACCTTGCACTGAAAAAAATAATCTGTTGTGAATATCGAAAGATAACTATATTATACCAAGCGTTGTGGTCAAATAGGCGCCAATCACTACATTTATTAAATATTACCACTACAAAATAGTATGATTCAAACAATAATAAATACTGAAGCTTAAAGCATCAAGTACTCTTCCTGTTTGGTTATTATTTACCACTACAAACAAGTAACTGCCACTTGTCGATTTGTTCTTATTTATCGGTGCCATGGAATACTATATAACCAAATAAGGGTATTACCTAGCATTAATATGACAATGTACACTACTACCTTTCTATTTTTATCCATAAATCTATGGTTATTATTTATCTGCTATTAAATGAGTATTTCATACGTACTTATATGTTGTTATTCGGAAACATAACCAATTGTAATTATGTAATAAAAGTAAGACAATGTTTACAAAGCTTGTTTATTGAACTTTAGTAATCAATATACAGGGTGTTTGGAAATTGATTAATTCGATACTCTGAAGTCCTGTCCCAAAGATTTAGAACTACTATTTCTGAAAAATACAAAAGACTAAGGTTTTTACACAATTCTTACACAAACAAGGAAGATTTACCAGAAATATCAATATTATTATCTATATAATCAACCGATCGTTTTTTCTTTTAGTGTAATTTCCAAAGAAATATATTTCTTCCTGGTGTTAGAATATTTGTGATCAGTGAACTGTTGCTTTGATTTTCGATAGACTATTCATCTATATAGTTTTCTGCAACAAAAGATTTATGAAATAACTGGTGAAAAAACAGTTCTTTCCATAAACTAATGGAGATAAGTAATTAATAGGTAATAAAAACTACCTAATGATAATATTCTAGCAGGTGACTATATTAGGTATTATGGGAATACTTTTGGGACATTTGCAGGGAAATTATCGCTTTTCAATAATATGCAGTTAGTCATATATTAATTATGGAAAAATGTAAGTCATATGGGTATATACTTACATCTATCTAGTTGATTAGGTTAATCAAATTTGAAAAAATTAGGAGATACCCACTGTGTCAGAGAAAACTACATGCGATTATAAATTCTGCCTTTAAGTATGTGCCTTTAGTGCCATTCAAAATTCGCTATGAAACAGAGTATGACTTACCGTTGATTACTGGTATTCAAATATCTAAATTCCATTGAATCTGTAAGCTTTCCATTGTAGGTATCTATTCGTGAACATTGAACTTCAACTTGGAACAGTAGTGTAAAATTAAAACAATGAGAATGGGTGCACAAATCACGAATGGCAATACAGAAAACAACAATGATAAAAATGGCGACACATCGGAAGTTGGAGCGTCTCGTACTTGTTACTTCGGAATCTTTCGGCTTTTTTACTACTCTTTGTAGTGGTAAATCTTGACATCACAGGAAGTAATCTCATACGTGATATTATTTCTAGTGGTAAATAGAACTATTGAATAAGTTACATTCACCCTGAACCTAATACCACTACAGGAAAGATATTTAATAATTACCTGTTATTGAACATTTCAAATGATGAAGTAGTCAATAATAATAATTCAAGCTATCATCATTTGGATGTGGTATGTAATAGATTTGTCGTGATATTGAGCACTCATAAAAGTAATATCACTGACATGTTAAATGTTCAATGAAACTAAATCGACATAACCATTCATTTAGTAAACAGAAAATCTATTCTTTTTTCTCAGTGTGTTTTCTCAATTAATAAGTTAATTCTTAGTATCATCAGATGTTCAACATACTTCGTAGAAATACAGCTTCGGATTCCTCAAAGATATATAACTATGGAAGTGGAGTGATTATATTTCATATTATATCTAAATTTGTTAGTTTGAATGGTTTCGACAATGTTTCTTCTGTATTTGTGGTATTCTGGACTTCCATTGTCTATAAACATATATCTGAAACAAAAATAAAAAAAAAAAAAAAAAATAAAAAAAGAAAAGAAAATTTGATTAGTAAATGGCAAGAAAAGAAAAGAAAATAGCTGAAAATTTAAATTCAATGAATTAGTAGTATCTGAAAAAAGAATTGAAATGAGATTAATAAATAATAAGTTGAAAAATGATGAAAAAATAAAATTATACAATTAATATACACGACGTGGTTGGGTATCTCTAACCGTTCTCAAGTTTACACTTTTTTTTTACTAATTTTTCAGCTATTTTATTTTCTTTTCTTGCCATTTACTAATCAAATTTTCTTTTCTTTTTTTATTTATTTTTGTTTCAGATATATGTTTATAGACAATGGAAGTCCAGAATACCACAAATATATCTAAATTTGTTTCACCCAGTGATTGGAAAATCAGAACTTTCTTTTAAATTTTATATTCTGTCTTCTTATACATTTTACGATGAGTTTCCATCACAAACAAAATTACCGTTATCAATTTAAACTTTTCTCATTGCGTTCTCTAGGCGCGACTCGCTCCGGTTTTTCCCAAGAGTTTTCTCGCATCTCCATTCTCAACTACAACAAACTACAGATTTTAATTGAGAACTGTCACCGCTCGGATTTATCATTAATCCCATCGAAATCTACACAAAATCAGTGACCTGTCTAGATGTCGCATGTTTCCAGTAACATTGTTTGAAAATCGTTTCTACGAGGCACGAGTGAAGGTCTGAACAAATTGAGCGCTTTCCACGCTTTTCATCTCTTTGAGTGAAGGGAGACCAGCAGACCAAGGCCATTGTCAATGACGTCGGTCCGGGCTCAAACAGCTTTCGTTGTTAATTTGATGAAGATTTAAGCGAAATATCGATAAAACTATCAACTTTGCATTCTGGATAGGCATTTGATCGTATTTTATTGATGAACTGAAGCCCAATCAAATATTTGAATACCTATATGAAAATTTTATGGGAAATTCATATCTACTGAAACCAACACATATAAGTTCGATGAATATGAAGGGTGTCCGAAAAATAAGTGTATAACGTCTGACGTCAAAATAGATCGATCTGAACCGACTTAGTTATATCAAAAGTTGTCTCGTCTAGCCGGTAGATGGCGTCAAAATTTTTTTAAAATATTGGTTTATCCTAAATAACGTGATAAAATTCTTTCGAAAATTGATTATTAACGTAGTTACAGGATGTTTGCCACGCTCATAATACTTCGACGAAATCTCGTATTTGGGGCTTTATCGGAACGATGAAAACAAAAACAACATTACTTTCCACAATTGTAATAACTGAACGTTTCTACTAGACCTGTGTCGATCGATAATTTGTCGAGACCCGGGTCGATCATGACCCATTCGTATGGTGATCGGGTTGAAAAGATTCGATCATTTCGATCATTTGGGTCGCAGGTCGCAGTTCCTTTGTAACGAATGACGAATGCTGAAAAGGTGAACCGGGTAGAATATACAGTGCTTTCATGATGAAAGGAACAAATTCATTAAAAAATTAGGTTTCTATTTCATGTTAAAATCCTCGGACAGGTCGATTAGTATTTTTATTTGGGCATTTTTCGCAATAAAAATTTTGTATACAGGGTGTCTCATTCAAGAGCTATGACTTTGTCATTAGTTTTTTTAAAGGTAATACCCTGTATATTATTTCACTTTACAATTCTACGATAAATTCTTATCACTTTTTGTGAACATACCATATGCCTCAACTCGATGGATTGCCAGAAACGGAGATAGTGGGTAATGAGAGGTACGATATGAAAACACACAAATGTAATTACTAATTTAATTTTTACATATGTTCAATCTGTTGTCCGTTTACTTCGAGACATTTTTGAAGTCGATTCAATGTTTCCCGTTGCACATTTTCAATTACTTCTGGACTGATAAGTCTTATTTCCTGCCTGATTCTCTCTTTTAGATCATCAATATTATTTGGTCTATTCAAATAAACTTTAGACTTCAAATAACCCCATAAGAAAAAAATCCAATGGGGTTATGTCCGGTGATCTTGGCGGCTACTCAATCGGACCTCTCCGTCCTATCCATCTGTTGGGAAAAAGTTGCATCAAGAAATTGTCGAACAGCGATTGAATAGTGAGGAGGTGCCCCATCTTGTTGAAACCATATCTCGTTATTAGGTATGTCAGGATCTTGTGGGTTAGGAAACAAAACAGCTAAAGCCGGAATGAGTTCGAACTGGAGAAAGTTCAAGTAGTCCTCTCCGTTTAGTGTTCCTTCAAAAAAATAGGGACCAACTATACGATTTCGAACAATCGCTGCCCATGTATTAATTTTTTGAGGCCGCTGTGTGTGGCATTCTTGCATCCAATGAGGATTCTCGGTCGCCCAATACCTACAGTTTTGTCTGTTGACGTGGCCATTTAAAGTAAAGGTGGCTTCATCAGAAAAAATTATGTTTGTAATGAAATTTAGATGTTGATTATGAATTTCAAGAATCTGCTCACAAAACTGTACTCTGCGGTCAAAATTGTCTTCTAATAATTCATGTACCAGCTTAATTTTATAGGGATGATACTTATTTACCTTAAGTATTTTATGCACGGACCCTACTGATAAATTGAAATTATTGAAAATTGTAGTAATGGATGTATGAGGGTTATCTTGGGTTTCTAGTAGAACGTTCAGCACTGTTTCTTCAGATACTCTCGGTGGTCTTCCTTTAGGTAAATCTCTAACGTGGCCGTATCTCCTGAATTTTGATTCAATTTTGCTGACTGTCGATCTAGTAATTGGCGGACGATCAGGATGATTTTCATTGAATAGATTGCAGACTTCTTCTTGTGAACGCACCCTATCTCCAAAACCAATCATCATAAGTACTTCAATACGTTCTCTCTCAAGTAATTGCATTTTCTTAAACAATGAAGTAGTGTAGTGCCTGGAGCGTTAAAAACGTGAAAACTGCGGACTATAAAGCACCAGTGAATGAATTCAGATGGTACATGTGAAATTTCATTCTTCAGATTTAATGACAATGTTTACCTAAATTTTTTTTTGTACTTTTAATCCACATTTTAAATCTCCAGGTGCTCCACTATCTCCGTTATAATCTGGGAATCAATCAAGTTGAGGCATATGGTATGTTCACAAAAAGTGATAAGAATTTATCGTAGAATTGTAAAGTGAAATAATATACAGGGTATTACCTTTAAAAAAACTAATGACAAAGCCATAGCTCTTGAATGAGACACCCTGTATACAAAATTTTTATTGCAAAAATTGCCCAAATAAAAATACTAATCGACCTGTCCGAGGATTTTAACATGAAATAGAAACCTAATTTTTTAATGAATTTGTTCCTTTCATCATGAAAGCACTGTATATTAATAAGATAACCTACATGAGAGCGGGTCATACCTATTATATGTCACTGATTAGATCTCAAACTGAATTCGATCTCGATCACGACGCGATCGAGTTCGCGACCCAAAAGACAGAGAGATCGACAGTACTTATATCTGCATGTCACTGATTCGATCTCTAACTGAATTCGATCTCGATCAAGACGCGATCGATCGAGTTCGCGACCCAAAAGACTGAAAGATCGACAGATGGCGACTCTTCTACGCGAGCGTTCCTGAAAAAATCGGTTCCTTTCGGATTACGTGTCAAAATTCAAAACAACACGAGAAAGAGTGCGATGAATAAAAGCATGTAAACGATTGTATCAGCAAGCAATTAGTCATATACTGTTGTGTAAAAACATATGAAAATAAAGTGCAATTTGGTTAGTCTTGTCAAGTAAATCGGGATCGGGTTAAATAAGATCGGGGCTTTTAGAAATTCGTGATTCGATCACTCATGTATAGGTTGCGATCGAATCAAAAAGATTCGACCAATCACGATCGACACAGGTCTAGTCTACCATATCAATTATTGATTATTAATATAATCCTATTTTCAGATTATGCTGACTGATACCTGGATACAGAGTCAAGATGCCCAGTTTGACCTACTTATTGGACCTCATCCGCAACTATCGTTTGGATGCCGACGATGTTGTCACCCAGCTAAATCCGCCGACTCCTGTCATACAAGTCCTTCCAATGATGGAAACGCCAGAGAAAGAGACAACGGAGGTGAACATGGATAGGTTGGCCACACCGAATTCCCTGAATAACGTAGACATTGCACCAAAAAAGGTCAATAGAATTTCATCTCAAGTGAATTATAGTTTAACGCCGGTTACGAACAGCAAATTAACTTGAATCTATGTCAGTACTCAACATAATATACATCTCGATCCTCGGTATACTTATGCCATTAATTTCCAGAAGATAATGTCAGTGCTTTTCTAAATTTTTCTCAGATTTTCAAAGGTATACTTTGGCTACATTTGTTAGACACATCGCGCAACAATACAATATTATTATGCAGATTGATAACATTTAATTGATTTCCATCCCTGTAGCATAATGAATCAAAGAAAAAAGAATCTTGTACATATATTGTTCAAATAGATATTTGTGATCGGAAATACATCAAACATTTTTTTCCTGAAAACATCTATAGGTCTATAGCAAACACAGCGGAAAAAGACTGACGTATTTCCATCGTGAGGTTATGTTCTTGAGCCATACAAAAATTACATAGAAAGGGAGCACTCACAGATTCTCCCGAATTTTCTAAATTGTCCGGGAAATTTTTTCAATTATTCTTTCTTACCTTGAAATCCTCATTCAGAGCATTGCATTAAAAAAAAATAATTATTTTATTGCTATAACAAAAACCAGATTCAGTTTTTTCTAAAATTATAAGCTCCTTGAAAACTTTTTATTTCCATTATAGCCTAATTCTAACAACTATGAACATTTGAAAAAAAATAACGTAATCGAGGTGTTTTTCTCAATTGATATACATGGTTACCAACGAACTTTATATTTATTTGTGAATATTTATACATACATATATATATATATATATATATAAATATATATATATATAAATATATATATATATATATAAATAAATAAAATATAAATAAAAAAAAATATATATATAAATATATATATATATATATATATATAATATATATATATATATATATATATATATATATATATATCTATATATATATATATATATATATATATATATATAAATATATAGGTTTATGAGAACTATGAACATTTGAAAAAAATTGACGAAATCGAGGTGTTGTCAATTGATATAGTTACCAACGAACTTTATATTCATTTGTAAATATATACATATATATATATATATATATATATATATATATATATAAAGATATATATATATATATATATATATATATATATATATATATATATATATATATATATATATAATATATATGTTCAGAAAGATTTCCGCGGTCGAAAGTATTTGAAAAACTGTACAATGGAGTACCCGCCCCCCTTCCCTATAAATACGGCCACGCGACGATCGGCCCGTCAGTTGACTCTGAAGAGTAGGCAGGTTGAGACTTCAGAGTTGACAGGAAGTAGTACGGTTGGTGGAGTAGGCAGGTTGAGACCACGCAATCGTATTATTTCCGATTCCTCCTAATTCGATTCGTGGAGTAGGCAGATTGAGGCCACGTATCTGAAAAATTTTCCCTTCTAATTCTCCTGAAGATGGCTTCGCAAAAGGAGCCGAAACGTCGAGATTTTTCAAATCTTTTACGCGGTTCATCCCGAGAACCAAGTTTTTCAAATACTTTCGACCGCGGAAATCTTTCTGAACATTTTATACGCCTCTACGGAGAGGAATTTCTTTCAATCACAAAATCCTATTCCTCCCTTTTATCCCGAAAACATCGTCTCCTCTGTGACCTCACCTTTCTGAAATCATGTCGGGACCATCGTGTCATTCCCAAATTTCTACAGCTCAAACATCATACAAAATCCCCCTCCATAACCCGAATTCTCAATAGAACAAGTTTTGCCCTCCTTAGAGATTCCATTCACACTACCAGATGCAACCTAAATCACACTAACGAACTACTTCTCAAAACTTTCCATCACCTTCACTCTTTTCACATCCATCCAATCCTATGGGATACTTTTGATCGCCTATCCAACTCCAAGGCACAACATCTTTCCGACCAAAAGACCTTAACCCAGAAAAATAAACTAACCAAACTCATCAATTCCCAAAAACCACAAAAATCATCTTCATCTTATACCTCCTCCATTGTTCACAATTATTCTGACACCCCAATTTCCGAGATCGCAACAAAAGCACTCTCAAAAGGTTTCAACTATTCCATTACACCAAAATCCATCCCCATAGAAACTATCATCTCCCAAACAGAAGAAGCAATTTCCCATCTACCAACAGATCAAGCAGAAACTGCCAGGCATGACATCGCCAAAATTCTTCGTACAAGTCGGCCACCCCGTCCCAACCTCACTTTTTCTGAGAGGCAATCTCTCAAAGAACTTTACAATGACCAAAATCTAGTCGTCCTCCCAGCCGATAAAGGCAATGCCACTGTCATTCTTAACACTTCTTCTTACCTCGATAAAATGTCCAATCTTCTTGACACCCCCGACTATAAGCGTATCCCTCATGACCCCACAACATACCTGGAGAAAACCACAAAATCTCGTATCAACCAATCGAATCTGCCACCTGAAATAAAAAAGTCTCTAATCCCAAGAGAAAAATCTTCAAGAACCCCTCGAATTTATGGTCTACCCAAAGTTCACAAGCCTAATATTCCACTTCGACCCATTGTTAGCGCTTACAATTATCCAACACATCCTCTTGCGAGATATCTCGCCAAAACCCTTCAACCCCTTGCCGAACAAACCCAGTCATACGTAAAAAACTCTTTTCACTTCATAGAACTCCTCAAAAGTATTGATATTACCCCATCTGACCTCCTTGTTAGTTTTGATATTGTCTCCTTATTTACAAATATCCCCATCGAAGAAACACTTTCCATCCTAGACACGAAACATGAAATATCCCCAGACAACCTATCCCTGATCAAACACTGCATGGCCAACACTTACTTTATCTTTCAAGGCAATTTCTTCAGACAAATTAAGGGAGCCCCAATGGGATCCCCTCTCTTCCCCGTCATAGCCAACATTTTCATGAAACATTTCGAAACCCAAGCTCTCTCGTCATTCGACCTTAAACCATCATGCTGGCTACGTTATGTAGACGATGTCTTTGCGATCTGGCCCCATGGCGGAGACTCGTTGCTCAACTTCTTGAATCATTTGAATGGCATACATCCAAGTATCCAATTCACAATGGAAGTGGAAAACGATGGGTCTCTGCCATTCCTCGATGTCATGGTCAAAAAACTTCCATCCCAAGGCTTCTCCTATTCAGTTTATCGTAAACCCACCCATACAAACCGTTATCTGAACGCCCAGTCTCACCACCATCCCTCTCAACTTAACTCTGTAGTTAATACCCTAATCTACCGCTCCATTCGACTATCTAACGACGAACACCGTGAATCAGAACTCAAGACTCTAAAACATATATTATTACAGAACGGTTACAACACATATCAAATCAACAAGAACATACGCAAACACACAAACATCACCCCACCTCTACCACGTTCCAATCCCACTGACCAAGAATCTACACCTAAATTATTCCTTCCTTACATCAAAGGAGTACCAGATAAGATCGCAAAATCTCTCAAAAACACAAACATCAAAACAATATTCACCACCCAACAAAAACTCTCCCATCTGGTCAGATCCGTCAAGGATAAAATTCCCAACGAAAATCACGGTGTTTATGAGATTCCCTGTTCCAATTGTCCTCGTTCTTATATAGGACAAACGAACCGACGAATTCAGTTCCGTGCCAAGGAACATTCACTTTCAGTAAGACATTCAGATATCACCAACGCCCTTTCCCAACATCACACCCAAACAGGCCACATTATCGATTTCCCCAATACAAGAACTATTGCTCCCGTCCGATCTTTCAAATCCCGAATTTTTCGTGAAGCTGTAGAAATAGAAAAACGTCCAAATTGTTTGAACACCAGAGATGACAGTCACAGACTCCCATCAGCATGGAAGCCGCTTCTCAGTGGTCGCCGTGTCACACCCAATCGGAGTGCATCCCGCACTGACACCGTGCGTGAATACCCCATTGACGTCAATACTACGTCATCAACTTCGTCAATGGAGTACCCGCACCCCTTCCCTATAAATACGGCCACGCGACAATCGGCCCGTCAGTTGACTCTGAAGAGTAGGCAGGTTGAGACTTCAGAGTTGACAGGAAGTAGTACGGTTGGTGGAGTAGGCAGGTTGAGACCACGCAATCGTATTATTTCCGATTCCTCCTAATTCGATTCGTGGAGTAGGCAGATTGAGGCCACGTATCTGAAAAATTTTCCCTTCTAATTCTCCTGAAGATGGCTTCGCAAAAGGAGCCGAAACGTCGAGATTTTTCAAATCTTTTACGCGGTTCATCCCGAGAACCAAGTTTTTCATATAATATATATGTGTATATATATATATATATATATATATATATATATAGGGTGACCCAGGGCTACGTAATCGATCCATTATTTTTTTCATTGAAGATATCGATATGAAATTTTCAGAGCAAATATGATCCGACTAAGTCTATTTTTCAAAATTATTTTGATGACAATTGCACTTCCGGTTTTGCCGGAAGTGATATCAGCTTTGTTATTTCAAATAGAATACCCTGTATATCTTTTGATTTTCGAATTTCTCGTGTAATTTAAATTAAAATTCATTTTTTCACAATTAAATTTTAAACAATTTTTGTAATTGGTATCCATGGATACGTCAAAATTACTCGCTATTCGATTTCTCAGGTGTATTGTTATAAAAATTATTACAACATTGTGAAATATCTTTGTTGTTATTAACTTTAGGTATAGAGAATGGTTATACAAATAAATCGAAAGGTAATTCAATAGCAAATTTAATAATGCAAAAATATACATAGCATTCCATTAGAAATAAGAAAGTTATTAACGTTTAAAATTTGCCAACTTTACCTTAGATTTTATCAAGTAATTAGTTAGGAATATGGAAAATTTTGACAAAGAATAACTAAAACAATGTTTCAAGGTTACAGAAATCTAAAACGCATACCAATACTATCAAAGAAGTAGTAGCCTATTTTTGTTGAAGACGCAACTGTCAAAATTTTACGAAAAAAATTAATAACTCGAATACTGTTAGATAAAAAGATATGCAGGTTATTCTATTTGAAATAACAAAGTTGATATCACTTCCGGCGAAATCGGAAGTTCAATTTTCTTCAAAATAATTTTGAAAAATAGAATTATTCAGGTTCTTTTTCAATAAAGAGAAGGCATTAGAAAAAAATAAAAAAAGATCGTTTTTGGTACGTCGACCATGTTAATACAAGATACAATTAATAATATAGGTGTTTCGCAAGTTGCAGCTGCTACCAATGAAGCAGCTAACTCGACCCAAATTCAATTTTTCTTCACCTCACTTCCTTATGTTGCTGATGTTTCCCCAAGGTTGTCACGAATTTTCGGGTCTCTTAGTCACATAAAAATTGCCAATAGAACAGTTTTAACAATAAGTTCCATTTTCACCAAACTTAAGGATAAAACACCTTTAACTTCACAATCTCACATAGTATACAGCATTCCATGCTCCAATTGTGATAGATTATATGTAGGTCAGACGTCTAGAGCCCTTAAGGATAGAATTACCTCACACAAGAGTGACTGTAGGTGTCATCCTGAAAGATGTGCTTTGAGTGAACATGTTAATATTACAGGACATATTATGAATTTCAGTGACACCAAGATATTGACAAGAGAAAGAAATTCGACTGAAAGACTGTTTATGGAGATGGCTTGCATTTCACTATCAGAAAATTGCTTAAATAAGAAAACTGATTTAAATCATCTTAGTGAAATTTATTCTTTTTTGTTAGATTTAGATAAAAACATCCATTTGAGAAATGTCGAGTGAGAGAAGAGTTGTTTTTCCTTTTCTGAGTCATTTATACTTCTGGCTATTTTATTTGTTAGCAGTGACCAATCTGTGAACCATAATTATCATATTTTCACATTGGAGTTTTCTTGTTTTGATGTTGTCTATGTCTACTTTCTTGATCAAGATGGCTGGTCGCGTCTCTTTTTCAGTCAATATGTAATGACGAAGTAGATAATTATATTCTTTTAGTCTTAACTTCAACGATGTTTATTTCCCCTAAATTAATTGTGTTTTGTTTTTTTTATTGTGACCATTTTACCTTATAATGTTAGTTGATGATCATCACATTTTGTGTTCTCGATCAATAATGTTTTATAGAAATCAATAATGCTGCATCTCGATTTTTACATCTTTTGCAATCATTCTCAAAGACACAGTGAGTATTGTTACTGTTGGCCGTTATGGAGCATTTCATGATTTTCTTTTGTGCTTATTTTGTAGCTTCCCTGAAGATGACAATAATCATTGTCGAAATATCGGAAATATAGTGTTATAAGAGTACACGTTTTGCTTGTTGCTATACCCAAATATTATTATCCTAATTGCATCCTAACTAGTCAGCAAAGACTACCCTTCTTCTATATATATATATATATATATATATATATATATATATATATATATATATATATATATATATATAGATGTATATATATAGATATATATATAATTATATATATATAATTATATATATAAGTATATATATATATATATATATAAATGTGTATATATATATATATATATATATATATATATATATATAATCTCTTGATAATTATTAGCAATAACGGGCTTGTTGAATCTTAAAAAACTTGATTTTATTGAAAAGTTGACGTTTCGCCACGACATTCGTGGCTTTATCAAAACTTTTGAGAAAAAATTGAAATTTCTTTGACATTTATTGATTTGAAAAATTTCTATAGAAACAGACTACTGTTTCACTAAAATTTTTTTCGGCTGTGGCCGTTCTTTGCTATTTATTACGTGCTATTCAGTCCAATATTAACATTTAAATTTGTTATTATTAGATGGTAAGGGAAACCACAGAAACCTTTACCCACGTAATGTTCGAAATAGGTCCAAATTATTTTGATTTTGAAGAGTCAAAGAATAATAATAATAGGGTACTATTTATCTTTTTTTTCAAAAATTTCTCATTGCGGCTGTGGCCGTCTTCAGTTATTAATTACGTGCTATTCAGTCGAATATCAACAGACAGGTCCGTTGATATTAGATGGGAAGGGAACCACAGAAACCTTCACCCACGTAATGTACAAAATAGGTTTAAAATATTTGATTGTTGTCTTTAAAAAGACATTACTTGTGATTTTGGAGATCACATGTTCTAAACTATATCTTCTTTCTAGAAAAATTGAAAATTCTAGATGTTTAGATTTTGTCTAAGAAGATGAGTTGTTGTGGTTAGAATTTGTTTGTTGAATTAAATCTGCGTATATTGAACTTAAATGTTTGATATCTGTTCTATCATTTACGACTTAATTTAAATTTTTTTGAATATGTAACATTTCTAAAATTTCTCTGCGTTTTTGATCTTTTTCTATTTCTAAAATTTTTGTGCTATTAAAGTTGAAAGTATGATTCTCATTGTTTTTATGTTTTATTAGTGCTGTGGTTTGTGTTCTGGTATATTTGTGTGCTTTTAATCTTTCTTCTAAATTTTGAAAAGTTTGTCCTATATATGATTTATTACAATTATTACAGGGTATACTATAAACAACATGAGATTTTTGCAGAAGAGGTGTTTTACTTTTTAATTTAGAATATATTTGTTTAATTTGATTTTGTGCAGTATGGGCTACTTTAATATCGTGTGGATTTAAAATTTGTGAAATTTTATTACTTAAATGAGGAATATATGGAAGAGGAATATATTTTTTGTTTATATTTTCTTTTTTTGATGTTTCTAATGTGTTGTACAGTTTATGAATTCTATTTTTAGTGATTTTCTGTATAAGTTTTATTGGATAATCGTTTTTTATGAGTAATTTATGGACATCTTGTAATGTTTCATGTCTGTGTGTAGGTGAAGTAAGTTTAAGTGCTTTGTCTATATATCCGATTATTAAACTCTTTTTTTGTGACAAATGATGTGTACTGTTGTAGTTCAATGTTCTTTGTGAAAAAATTTCTTTCCTATGCCATTTTGTGATAATTTCATTGTTTTGGTGCAAGAGAGTAATATCAAGAAAATTTAATGTATTGTTCGTTTCTTTTTCTAGAGTAAATTGTAATTTTCTATTAAAGTCGTTGAATTTTTTAAGAATATCATCAATAAAATCTTCTGATGTTATTATAAGGCAATCATCAACATACCTTTTGAAAGTTATAATTTGTTCATTCAAATTATTTAATACATTTTCTTCTAAATATTCTAAAACTAATTGAGCTATAACACTGGAAATAGGACTTCCCATTGCTACACCATCAATTTGTTGGTAAAAGTTATTTTCATATTGAAAATAGTTTGTACCAAGAGCAAATTGAATTGCTTCTATAAAATCGGTTTTAGGAATATTTGTATAATTTTTGATAATATCCCATTTGTCATTAATTATTATTGGAACCAAAGAATTTGGAATATTGGTATATATATATATATATATATATATATATATATATATATATATATATATATATATATATATATATATATATATATGTATACATATGAATTATTCTTGCCTGAGTTTTATTGTATTTTCTTATTAATAAACCTGAAGTTAAGTTCAATCCATCGAATGTTTTGAGGAAGTCATAAATTTCGTGATGATAGGTCAGCTGACAAGAAGACAGCGGACAGACTCAGATTAGAACTTATTTCAAAAGCTTTTATATCTATTTGATGATGAAAGGAGAACTTAACTTCAAAGAAAAATTCATAATACGCAATTGTTCGATTCTCGAAATATTGAATGTTCAAATTGTATTCCGATTAGTTACGATTACACATATTCCATATAATATTGACACAACAGCGTACAAATATACGTGTTGATTTATTTGAGGTCAGAATGCAAAGGTAAAATTTATTTCCGGGTTCATTATTCTTGTAATGATAGGTTTGTTTATTTTTATTGAGCTGTTTTTTTCGTATCCATCAAATAAAGGGATGATAAACTGATAATAATCCTCGGGAGTATTAGTTTTACCACACATATTATCTAATCACTATTGATTCAGTTATTTTGCCCCAGTAAAGGTAATACAGTTAATTATAATATGTTTTAATAGAATATTGAAGAACAGGTGAGCAGTAGAGCCCTGTCGTTAGGATCGTATTTTCACCTCATTTTTATTCATTTTAATATCTGAATTCTTATGTATTTGTGGAATTCTGGACTTCCATTGTCTATAAAAATATATCTGAAACAAAAATAAAAGAAAAGAAAATTTGATTAGTAAATGGCAAGAAAAGAAAATAGCTGAAAAATTAAATTCAATGAATTAATAGTATCTGAAAAAAGAAATGAAATAAGATTAGTAAATAATAAGTTGGAAAATGGTGAAAAAATAAAATTATACAATATACACGACGTTTCGGTTAGTTGGGTATCTCTAACCGTTCTCAAGTGTAAACTGATTATCAGAGTTTGGATTGATCTTTATATACTCCCTTGATCAGTCGTGCCGTGTTGGGCGTCTCTCCCATTGGGCGAGGGGAGGAGCTTGAGACCACTGATACGCGCCAGGATTGGTCGCCACGCGTTTGCCACTTCAACACTGGGTTTACTGAAAACTTCATGGTTCTGTTGGATGAAAGCAGCTTCCTTGAATTTTCGTTTTCGCCAGTTCTGTTCCCGGTGGATAATCCTAGCATCGTTCCACTTAATGTTGTGATGTTTTGTCCATGCGTGATCAGCAATTCCCGATTTCGATGTTTCGGCTCTTCGTGTGTGTATTTGATGTTCTCCGATCCTAACATTAAGAGGTCTCTTCGTTTCACCGATGTATGAATCTCCACATTCACAGGGCACAAGGTATACGCAATTCTTATTGTCCGGGGGTCCATCTGGTTTAGTTTTGGTCAGCCTGCTTCTTAAGGTGTTGTCCGACTTGAACGCTGTTTTGATGTTGTACTGCTGAGCGATTCGCCTTATCTTCTCGGATATTCCCTTCACATAAGGTATGGTTATCATCTGGCAATTCGGGTTCTCCTCTCGTGTGGTTCTGTTCTGTTGACATTCCGCGATAGTCCTTGTTATTATCTTCTTGTTGTAACCGCTGAATTCTTATCCTCCAAGTCAATTTGGAGGAGATGCATAAAACATGAAGACCTACAAAAATGCATGGAATTTATATACAAAAATTTAACCTTAGGCAAATCTTTAAACTCAGCTCAATAGCCTTACCGAATTTCAAATCTCTTACTCAATCAATAGAAGCTAGGGAGGTGTGCAAAGCTTCAAAAATTATGAAAATATAAGAAATCTATATTAGCATCTATCCTCAATTTACTCACAAACTTTCAACCGTTACACTCAATTCAGTTTGAGCGTAAAAAACACAAAAAACTGTTTGCAACTCTTCAGAAAATCACCAACTTTTATCAACATTGTAACCGAGTTGCCAAAAATTGGAGAAACATTTTAGTTGACAACAAGCTGTTCCCACCATGTCTCCGAGCGACGATGTTATTATTTTTTTTTGCACAAAGTAATAAATACCACGGCTGATGGGACCCACCGTAAAAAATCAAAAATCCATTGAAACAAAATGTCGGGATTATATGAAAGTGAATGGGTTAAATGTGAAAAACTTTATATTGACAAAAAAAAAATTTATAAACTATATTTTCAGAATTTCAATGTAATTTTGATGATGAAATGGCAGATTCTCCTCTAGAAAATCATTTGATTAATAAGAACTACTCATTAAAATCAAAAAATGAAATCTTGAATAAGGAGAATTAGGAGATTAAATTAAATTTCCTTGAATCTCTACAAGAAGATAAAATGCAGTAAATTCTGCTTTATTTCAATTCACAGGTAGAACTCACATATAGCCCTCCATTGATTTGACACCAATTAAATAATGCAGATCCTGTTATCAAGTCGGTCTGAATTTTCCTAAGTATTTTAATCAAGTTCCTAAATAATTAAGATTGTCTACAAGTATCCAGTTCTGTTGAATTTTACCATTACTAAATCAGCATCTGAGGAAGCGGAAGAACTTTGAAACGTCCGTCTTGCACACGCATTATAATTAGAAAGTTTGTGGAAATTTTTATCGATAGTTTTTCATTTTTAATATTAATATTCACCTCATCGGCCTCAAATGAGAATTGAGTTACATCATCATGAAATAATTATCAACACATGTATTGTCTTTGTGTATTAAATTACGTACTGTATAATATATTTTTCTTTTCTCATGATCATTCGATTTTCAGCAGAATTGGACATTCTCTATTTTATGGTCATGGGCTGATCCGAGGTCGTTTAATTCTGAACCTGGTACGAATGAGGAAATGCAGGAAATGTTTGGAAAGAAGAAAGGCAATAAAGAAAAAGGAAAAAAGCAAGGAAGTGAACCTCCAGCCGAAAAAGGAATTTGTCTGTTAGCAGAAAGCCCATTCCGAATTTTGAAAGTAAGTATAATCTTTATGAAACAAATAAAATCAATTCGATTTTCTCGTACATTGATGAAGATCAATTAATTTTTAAAAAAATTCTATTTCGCTTAATATTAAAAATATTAAGTATCGTTTTATTATTTAGCGACATAGTGTGAAATAAAATGAGTATTCCTAATATTCCATTGTCGAGATTTATTCATTTTTTGTTCAAAACAACCTATTGCTCCTTCTGAGAAGTGATAAAAAGATTCCACCAGATATTCATATCATTTTAACACTGTGGTGTGGGAGACATAAAGATCCATGTTCCATGTATGATGAATATACGTATTTTTTGTCCATTACTCAGTCACCTTCTAACTATAAATGAAAAACAATGTAGGGGAGACCGGTGTCAATTGTAACAGGTGTCGAAAGTAACATGGCCGATAACAACGACATCTCTATGAATTTTAGTGAAGCACGAGTGACAAATAGAGCAGAGAGCTATTCGGTAGTATGTCATTCAGTTAGTTTGACCGTTAAGATAACGCCGGCCGTTTAGTAGACAAATGTTTATAAAACGCTGTGAAAGTGAATATCCGAGGTGCCGCAAATTGTTTTTTCAAGCTTGAAGTCTCTATAGTGACTATATTTCAAGGTAAGGGTTGGCTTTATTATAGTTTTAGCTTTATTTATCAGTGGCTATTTGTTCACTGCTTCACATAAAAAATATAGAAATGTAATCAACATAATTTAAGGTTGTAAGGTGTCGATTGTAACACGTGCTAGGGTGTCGATTGTAACGTGTTACAATTGACACCTGTATTTACTTTTCTGATGAAATATTTTTTTACAGCTCACGCTGGAAAATAGTAAAACCCAGACCATGGAAGGCCGAAAGGGGACTGATACCTAAAATTATTTATGAAAAAGCAGCTAAAAAAGTGATTGATAATAATCAATCAGTTAGAAAAATCGCTAAAGAGTATGGAATGTCCCATGTTTCATTAAACCGTTTTGTGAATGCTGTACGAAATAACGTGGAGCGTAAAGTGGGATACAATCCTCAAAATAAAGTATTTAATGTAAAGCAAGAGTCACTACTTGTAAAATACTGTAAAAAAACTGCCGATTTGTACTTTGGGCTCACTACGAAGGATCTCCGTAAATTAGCGTGTCAGTTTGCATTTGCTAACCGGCACAATTATCCTCAAAAATGGAATGAAACAGAACAGGCTAGTGAAGAATGGCTAGCAGCTTTCCTCGAAAGAAACCCTTCTCTAACACTTCGCACCCCTCAAGCTACCAGCCTTGCACGCGCCATGAATTTCAATCGAGAGAACGTTTTCCAACTTTTTTTATAAACTAGCAATTGTATTGGAAAGACATTCTTTTGAACCACAGAATATTTATAATATTGATGAAACCAGTGTTTCCACAGTTCAAAAACCAAGCAAGGTAATAGCTAGATAATGAACCAAGCATCAAGTCGGCTCATTGACATCCCAAGAGCGTGGAACACTCGTTACTCTGTGTGTGGTTGTGAATGCAGTTGGTAATACAATTCCGCCAATGTATGTATTCCCCCGAATACACTTCAAGGATCATTTCATTAGAAATGGTCTTGTTTGATGTTTGCACAAACTGTAATTCTGATTCTGAAGGATAATGAAATCATATTCTTATTCTTTCAGTTTTCATAATATTCTTTTTCTTTTAGTTTTCTGTATATTCTCAATCTTTAAATTTTTATGTTATACTATTTTTATAACTCTGTGTAAAGAATAAATTTATTTTTGAAACTTCCTTGAATACCCTGTAAATATCCATTGACACCACACTTGTTACAATTGACACCTAGTCGGTGTCAGTTGTAACAGTTGTCGAAGAATCCTGGAAAATCCATTAACTTGATAACAACATCATTTTTGGGAGTTTTAATTTTGAAGGCATTATCCAATTTAGTACATAATCTTATAGAAGTGAAATCATCTTTTCAAAGAGTAGGATTAATTTTTAAAAAATTATGAAGTAAATTTTGTTACAATTGACACCGGTCTCTCCTACTTGTTTTTTACTACAATTTTTGTTTGAATTTTTAGTACTGTAGTTTCATTATACTACTACATTTTCAAGCAAATGGATACTTATGGCATTTTACAGTTTCAATAATAGTAGACAGATATACAAAGGAAGGGGTTGGAAGTTTATCATTACTAGAATTTTCCCATTTGGAGCTAAATGAATAAAGTGCTCACTACTGATATTAAATTATTTTAGAAAACATCGAATAATAGTGAATTCTGTACATGTTTTCATTCAACAAATTGGCTGAGTTATTTCTATTATATTATTTCTATGGATTCTAAAATATTTAGAGTTTTACTTTTCGGAGCTGTGTGTAAAATTTTTATATTATTCATGTCTGGAAATATGTGACCTGAATCTAGAAAGTGTTTTGCGTAGTTTGAGTTTTCTTTATTTAATCTGAAAGAATGTTGATGTTGGTGTATATATGTGGCTTTCAAAAAATTCTTCATTAACTTGACTCAGCCATCTAAACCGGAATCTTCATATGAGTTTGAGCATGGAGTATTCTAATTCACAGCTGATTATCTTAAAAACTTTATTTCGAGTAGTCAAATAATTGTTTATGTTCATTCTGTTCTTTTAAGTACCTTTATTGTATATAAAATAAATACAAGTTGTGTCTGATGAATACGAAAATTCAATTAAGTTATATTAAAACAATGGTTAATAATAACAATTTACACATTTATTAAAAGAAATAACGCATGACGAACGTTTCGGTGGAACTTCACCTTCTTCAGATGCTAATGGCAAACTAACTATGTTTCTCTGTTATATCGAAAACAAGAAATAAAGAGATGACAAATTGTGTAGAAGGGGTAAATAGAAAGATGGTTACAAATAATTAGTAGAATAGGAAAAACCAATTCTGAACTGCTAGTCAGGTAGTTCGGTAATTTTGAAGAGATTGATAAGGGGGCTTGAAGTATGATCGGTTTGGCTATTCAATAGGAGACCGGAATGCTTGAATTTATTTATCTGTATCATTCTAAAAAATTAAGTTTAATTCCCTTACTTTCAGCATTTAATATTTGAAAATCGAAATTGAATGTTTGATTTTCATGGATTAAAGGATTTGCATAATGTGAATCCGACTTTTGATTAACAAAGCTACGTTTGTGTTCTGAAATTATAGTTTGAAAACTTCTGAAAGTTCTACCAATATAAAACTTATCACAATCACCACAATTAATTTTATAAACTCCTGATTTATTATCTTTATGAACTTTGGATTTATTATTTTTCCAAAATTATTACCGGACGATAAGCAATGTTAATGTTGTGCTTAGATGAGATAGATTTCAGTTTTCTACTTGAATTTCCGATGAAAGTGAGGCTGTTATATTGGATATTATTTTTAGTAAGGGGGTACACCTGGCCAATCGCATTTTTGAACAACATTTTATCTATCATATTGTCTATTATTATGAGATCATAATTATTATTCACGGCAATTTGTTTAATTATATTTTTCTGGATGTTAAAATTGGCGTTTGAAAGTGGAATATTTACTAAACGATGTACCATACTATTGAAAGCTGCCTATTTGTGTTGGAATGGATGTAGGGAAGAACTATGTATGATGCTATCAGTATGTGATGGTTTTCAAAAAATTGAAAAATTATGTTTGTTATCTACTTTTGTTATTTTAAAATTCGAACATTCAAATAAGTGATTAAACAGGACGAACAATTTAATACGTTCATATCTGAAAATGAAATGATATCAGTATCCAAAACAGAAATCTACGAATGAAAATACATTGTCCCACACCTTCAATCAAATAGTTTTCTCATTCTGATCATTTTGATTAATGTTTTTTGAAGATCATTCATCCTATGTACCCCCGAATTTTCCTCTAATTCAGTAATTCAGCTCAGAATCGTGTGAAAAAAAGTTTTTTTTGGAAGTGGCAGAAATATTTCAACATCTTTACTCCATCGAGTAATGATCTCATGCAAGGAAATATAACATTTTGAAATTATCTTTTATATAGTGCGTCGACAATTTGGTTAAAAAACAATTATTCGTATATTTTGGATAATGTATTCAAAAATAAGAAGCAAGGCCTTGGGAAATTAGAGTATGAACTCTTGAACCTTGACTCATTGTCTAATTAATCCGTAGATATCGTAAATTAATTCGATGTTTTGAAGGAAGTATTTTCTATTAGAAAATTGAGGCACGTGAGTTGCCCACAATAATAATGTGTTCCCGAGGGATTTATTGGGATTTACGTAACTCCCTTTTAACGAACATGTTATTTTATGACTTACAAACTACGAATATTATATACCTTCGCTTTCGAACCGGCAATTTGATGTTATTGTAATAACGGATTGACACGAGGAGTCAACAGTGGTGGTTGGAAATTGATGCTGTTATGAACACGTGTGCATATTTTCTCTATAATCGGAAAACAGCTTATGTTCTTATAATGATAAGTTTATGAGCATCATCTCTTTTCGAATTTTCTTCTCAGATAAGGAAATACCACTCTGCTGGTCCGGCATACTAAGATCGGTGAAAATGTCTTAGAATTTCTTAGCACAACGGTTTTTAAGTTATTCTCTTAGCAAATAAAATATTATGATGAGGTGTACATACCTGATATGTGGTAAAATGATCGTTATTTTGTAGCAGAACATTTTATTCAGTTTTTCTCTAAGATGAGAGACCAAACAAAGTGATTCTATGCGAAATTTTATAAATTTAAATTGTTTATTATTAATTTTGTATTAATTTTGAAAAATTTTAGAAGGATTTTGGAATCGACTATCAGTATAATTTATGATAAAGGTTTTCTCCAAAAATCAAATTGCGCTTCTATTTTACATATACTCGAAATTCCGTTAAAATCCTGAAAATTTCTAAGTAAATTACGTTGATAACTTTATAAAGTAATAAAAAGAAACTAACTTTTCACGGGTTGGAATGAAAATCTATTGAGTAAACGTGTTTCGTCATAACATTGACTTTATCTCGTACTAAACTATGGTATTACAAAACAATCTATTTATACGAAAATTGAATATAACAGAGGGATTCCTAGAGAAACTAAATAACAATAAGCAATTCATTCAGACCTATTAGTAGGTACATTGAACAGATTAAGGAGAGGAGAAGAGTTTACTTCAATCTAGTCGTTAACTAGGTTTAAACCTTCCGAAAATTGTTCTTCATAAACAAAATTTCAAAATTTCATATGAAACCAACAATAGCATTGGAAAATTGATTAAAAACAACAAATCAAAAATTCATAGAGATGAACGTACTGGTGTTTATTGATTCGACTGTAACGGTTGTGAAAAATTCTATATAGGACGTATAATTAGAAATTTCAAAACTCGAATACACGAACAACAACGCAGCTATATTAAGCAGAAATCTGACTCTAATTATGCGTGCCATCTTATTCAAGAAAACCATACCTTTAATCACAATAATAATATATTACAATTGGAAAATAGTCTCCATAATACCAACTGCTGGGAATCCCTATACATCAATAAATATAAAAATTCCGGAAATTTAGTTAACGACCAGATTGAAATAAACCCTTCTCCTCTCGTTAATCTGTTCAATGTACCTACTAATAGCTCTGAATGAATTGCTTATTGTTATTCAGTTTCTCTAGGAACCCCTCTGTTATATTCAATTTTCGTATAAATAGATTGTTTTGTAATTCCATAGTTTAGTACGAGATGAAGTCAATGTTATGACGAAACGCGTTTACTCAATAGATTTTTATTCCAACCTGTGAAAAGTTAGTTACTTTACAAAGTTATGAATATGAACTTTCACTAAGTAAATGGCAATTCAATTCAAATTAGGTTGATACTAAGGATCTGTTAATTGTGGGTTTTAAATATTTTTTTTCGAACAGCCAAATTTGTATGTGAATATTTTATGCAGGTATTCAAACTATGTGCATCTCTTCAACCACTTGGAAGTAACTTACGGGGTTAATAACTTAGATGACAAAAATAAGAAAAAGAAGAAAAAATACGACCTTGGTGACAGAGCTACCATGCTCACGCGTTTTTATATCCAAAAGTTTATGGACTATCTAAATTTGAAGAAATATATATA
This sequence comes from Cynegetis impunctata, assembly GCA_030704885.1. NCBI lineage: Eukaryota > Metazoa > Arthropoda > Insecta > Coleoptera > Coccinellidae > Cynegetis > Cynegetis impunctata. Next base: position 369,032 of record JARQZK010002895.1, on the reverse strand, counting down.
TATATATATATATATATATATATATATATATATATATATATATATATATATATATATATATATATATATATAAAAGATATATATATATATATCTTATATATAAAATTCTCGTGTCACAATGTTCGTTCCCATACTCCTCCGAAAGGGCTTGACCGATTCTCATGAAATTTTGTGAGCATATTGAGTAGGTCTGAGAATCGGCCAACATCTATTTTTCATCCCCCTAAATGTTAAGGGTAGTCCACCCCAAAAAAATTTTTATTTTTCAGACAAAATTTTATGTTCTATTTTTTTTATGATACAAAATTCAAAAATACATACAACTCTAAATTTTCTCCCCTCTACGATCAACCCCTATTTTTTATTTGTTAAACTCCTTCGAAATGACTCGACCGATTCTCATGAAATTTTGTGTGCATATCGGTTAGATCTGAGAATCCGAAAAAATCTCAAAAATTTCAACCCCCTAAATGTTAAGGGTTGTCCACCCCTTAATATTTTTCTTAATTTTTCATACAAAATTTTCTGTTCTATTTTTTTATGATACAGCATTCACAAATATATACAACCCTAAATTTTCACCCCTTTACGATCAACTCCTATTTAGATAGATAAAAATAATTTATATGGCAGAACAACGTTTGCCGGGTCAGATAGATTGATAGATAGATCTGTAGATAGATAGATAGACAGATAGATAGATAGATAGATAGATAGATAGATAGATAGAAAGATAGACAAGTATCTAGATAGATTGATAGAGATACATTAGCAGATAGATGAATAGATAGAAAGACAGATAGATAAAAATAATTTTTATGGCAGAACAACGTTTTCCGGGTCAGATAGATTGATGGATAGATATGTAGATAGATAGATAGAGAGATATATAGATATATAGAAAGACAGATAACTATCTAGATAGATAGATAGTTAAATAGGTAGATATACATCGGCAGATAGATGAATAGATAGAAAGATAGATAGATAAAAATAATTTATATGTCAGAAGAACGTTTGCCGGGTCAGCTAGTATATATATATATATATATATATATATATATATATATATATATATATATATATATATATATATATATATATATATATATATATATATATATATATTGAATGGAATTGGCATTTACTTGGTGAAAGTTCATATTCATAACTTTATAAAGAAATAAAAAAAACTAACTTTTCACAGGTTAAAATAAAAATCTATTGAGTAAACGCGTTTCGTCATAACATTGACTTCATCTCGTACTAAACTATGGTATTACAAAACAATCTATTTATACGAAAATTGAACATAACAGAGGGGTACTTAGAGAAACTAAATAACAATAAGCAATTCATTCTGAGCTATTAGTAGGTACCTACATTGAACAAATTAAGGAGAGGAGAAGGGTTTACTTCAATCTGGTCGTTAACTAAATTTCCGGAATTTTTATATTTATTTATGTATAGGGATTCCCAACAGTTGGTTTTATGGAGACTATTTTCAAATTGTAATATATTATAATTGTGATTAAAGGTATGGTTTTCTTGAATAAGATGACACGCATAATTAGAATCAGTTTTCTGCTTAATATAGCTACGTTGGTGTTCGTGTATTCGAGTTTTGAAATTTCTAATTGTACGTCCTATATAGAATTTTTCACAATCGTTACAGTCGAGTTTATAAACACCAGTACGTTCATCTCTATGAATTTTTGATTTGTTGTTTTTAATCAATTTTCCAATGCTATTATTGGTTTTATATGAAATTTTGAAATTTTGTTTTTGAAAAAACAATTTCAGGTTTTCGGAAGTTTTGCCCAAGTATGTTAAACTGCTAAATACTCTACTTTTTTCGGATATAAGTGGGTAAATTTCTGAAATTGCCATTTTGTATTTTTTCCTCTGAATGAGGCTGTCAATCATATTAGGTGAATAACCATTATTTACTGCCATTTGTTTAATTATATGCAATTCCTTCCGAAAATTAGCTTCGGACAACGGAATTTTGAAAAGTCTATGAATCATACCATGATAAGCCGCTAATTTATGTGAAAAAGGGTGTAGTGATGTGTTATGAATTGTAATATCTGTATGAGATGGTTTATGAAAAATTGAAAATTTATTTCTTTATAAAGTTATAAATATATATATATATATATATATATATATATATATATATATATATATATATATATATATATATATATATATATATATATTCAAGACAGTATATTTTGGTGGAAAAATCAGCACAAGTTTCCATCAAACTGCGTCTGTGTTGTCATATATATTTAAAAATCTCAAACCGCCCTGTTTCATGTTTCAAACATGTATATTGAAATATGTTTCCGTGTTCTCATCAAAAGTTCTTAACAAAAATAATAATACAAAATACTACAAGCAAGGAGCTAACTTGAACTAACTGAAATTTCGAATATGTATACGATTTTATTTTCTGGAATGAATTATTTCTTCCAATTACAGAGCAACCGGTTATGTTGTTATTGATACTATATATCGTTTGCCTTGTATAACTGCGTGTTTTTAATCTTACGATGTCGATCATTCATATTAATTGAGCCTCGGGGGTATTTTAATATGCTTATTTCGATGAAACGTAAAACACGAAGCGTTTGTATTCTCCCTAATACCTCAAACCATTGCAAATAATATTTTTAAGTAAAAATTGGTAAAATTTCGAAGAAAAATGACTGATATTAAAAAATTCAAGAATTTGAAACAATTTGGAAATTACCTAGCGAAATGCAAACAATCTGGTATGTTCATGCGAAAATTGGTAGAAGAAAAGGAAGCACAATTGTTTGATGTAAGTTTCATATTCTATATAAATGGCCTTTTTTCAAATATATTTATTTATGTCAATTATTTTGGGAATCAATACGTATTTTACACAAAATTAACATTATACTTTAATTATTTAACCCAAATATTTCGATATCTTTATTCAATATTTTTTGGAGAATTAAATGCATTAATTGTTTTGTGTGAGTTTTGATATGTTGATAATAATATTTTAAAAAACATTTAATTGTGGGCATCACGTTAAAATTCAATTGATGTATTATATCCGAAAGAAGAAGTACTCTTTTCAACATTATTCACAAAAATCTGTTGTCTTCATTACAAAATTTGTATCAGATTCACTAGAGTTGACTAGAGCAACTTTGAGGTAAATTTGAAAATGTCGATAATAAGTATTATTTTAACCCCTTGTTGCATCATGTGCCAAATATGGCACAAACCAATGTTTTACACCTCTTTAATACATACGTCAGAGAAATATTACTTTATATGCATGAATTACCATTTCTGGCACATACACATTTACAAAGAGGCAGCTCTCTCTCTGTAATTATTTCGCAGTTATATACGTTTTTCAAAATGATGACGATGAATCAGCTGCTTGTCAGTATTATTGTAGATTGAGTAATAGTTTTGAGTTCATCCACGTAACTTTCTACCCAATAAATATTGTTTTTGTAAAAAATATACTTCTAGTAACTGCCTCATAGTGGCAAGTACTCGTATTTTTGAATAATTGACATTTTTCATCTAAAAATCACTTTGTGCCATATATGGAACATTATGCAATTCAAGTATATCTGACTTGACCATATTGTGCCATATATGGAACATTATGCAGTTCAAAAGTATATCTGACTTGACCATATCTGCCGATTATGAATTTAGAAGATGTGAAAGTAATCTTTTTCTGATATATTATGGATCTAGGGTTGCCAACTCTCGACAGGACTAACCCGGGAGAATTTTATAAATCCACTAGGGGGGGGGGGGTGTAAGAAATTGTCAATCAATTTTAAGTATCTAATATTTGACGGGTTTTCACCATAAAATCATAATCATTAAAGATCGAAGTTTTGTTACAGCGACGGTTACGTATAATTTCAGAAAAACCAGAGAAATTATTGTAACCCGGGAGATCGGGAGGATAACCATTATTACCAGAGTCTACCGGGCAATCCGGCAGGGTTGGCAACCCTATGTCCC
>JARQZK010002895.1:135000-360000 GCA_030704885.1 Cynegetis impunctata | reverse complement strand
TTACGGATACGTAATTATATATTCTGAATATTACATGTATTATTGAATAATAATATTACCGATTTTATAATAATATTACCGATTTTATAATAATATTACCGATTTTATAATAATATTACCGATGTAATAATAATATAACCAATTTATAATAAATAAATACTATGAACGCATTTGGAGAATGGCTTGACGGAATCAAATATTTCGAAAAATATTCAGAAAATGTTTAATTAATCTCACGAGCAATTGTAGGATATTTGAATATTTTTTATTATTAAAGAAATATATATATATATATATATATATATATATATATATATATATACAAAAATCTATATGAAACTGGTACCTTTTTGTTAATAGCTTTTTCTGGAACAAATTATGAACGATTTTATGTGGTCCCTCTTTGAAGAAAAAAATTTTTATATATATATATATATATATATATATATATATATATATATATATATATATATATATATATATATACATATATATAAATATATATATATATATATATATATATATATATATATATATACATACCCTTTCAACGTATTCATTTTATTTCATTGGATACTGAGTCATTGATATTTTAGGGATCCTAAATTATTAATATTATGTGAATTTATTGCAACGTACGACGGAAATGTATAATTCTGAGGTTTTAGACTTTCGTATATGAAATATCCATTAACTGAGCAATGAATTCGGTAATATCCAGAGAATCAACAAGTAGGTATGAAGAAGGATATGACAATAAGGGAAATGATCGGAGGAGAAAAGAGTAAGAAGTATATGTGAAAATATTAAACTGAGGTAATTCAGACTCAGTAAAAATTAGGAAGCTTTTCGAATATGCTGTTTTACCGATGTTGAAGATGAAATTTAATATCAAAATAGATACTGATATTCGAAAATATACTACTTTCGTGGCATTTTCGATAATGTGTCATTTGAAAAATGAAATTGGAATGAAGAAAATATCTTTGTATCTTTTATATATATATATATATATATATATATATATAAATATATATATAAAATATATAAATATATATATATATATATATATATATATATATATATATATATATATATATATATATATATATATATATATATATATATATATATATATATATATATATATATATATATATATATATATATATATATATATATATATATATATATATATATATATATATATAAATTTATATATATAGGTATATATATATATATATATATCTTGAAATAAAGGGATGCAATGAAAACTTTCTGAAAGAAGTAATTTATAAATCGAGTGTTCATCCATATCAATATTTTTTCAACTGGATAGGTAAATTGTTTTAAATATTTTCCATTCTATAAAAAATAAGGAATAAATAATAAAGGATATAATTAATAAATTATCTGAAAGAAGCAATCAATTATTTTTTATTCAAAAATTCAAATAATAAGTTTATGTGAAAAAATTTCACTGAGGTACTTCAAACCAAAAAAAAATGATCAAGATTTTAGTTTTTATAAAACTATAATTCATTCTTATTTTTATTATTGAAATAGACTTATGTTCCTTGAAAAACCTATTGAATTTTTTAATTATTGACTATCTCAATTGCCAAGCACCTTCGGCATTTTGTAATTATTATTATTTCTCAAGAATAACTTTTAGTTGATGCCAAATTTATTTACATACTTACGCAATTTTATTGTCATCTGAATAACATACGTTAACTTAATTTCAGATGGATGCGACTATTTGAAATAGGTTAAAATTGACTTCAATGATTTTATTACACACAAGTTTTCATAAAAAAGAATTAAGATAATTAAAAATTTCTATATTCAACACCTACTACATAATAGGCATGATTAACTTCATTCATGTCAAAGATTCAACTATTTTAATTTACCAGTTTTCAATGCATTGTGCCTCGTTCTATAACTGAGGATTGAAAAGTCGAATGGCAAAGAAAAATTCATCAATTATCTTTCACATAGAAGAATAAGTATTCATAGTCTCTATTGGTTGATTGATCGTTCCTCTCTTAAACTAGGTTAGTAGTTAAGCACCATTGGAGATTACTGTAATATAAGCTCATCAATTTAAGCTTTTGTTAAGAGCTGAAATAGGTTAAAATAATGAATTTTCATGAGTTTTTCATTCAGCAAAATTGGCCGTTTTATTTTATCCTTTGTATTGAATATAATCGAGCGATTAGTGGATGTCATATTTTCTTCTTGATTTCTACTGAAATTATGCAAGATCAATCTCGGAGTTGATAGGTGAAGAATTTTAAATCAGTGATTAGTTGTACCCTTGTATTATATTGAAGGTGTTTCTCAAGGAGAATAAGATTGACAAGATGTTTCAGTTACAGTATTATACACTGACTAGGCCAAATTAATCCGTAATGCTTCATGACATTAAACAGTAAATTTCTCTCTGAAGACTTATTCGGTAGTACTTCCAACTAAACATTTCAAGTACTCGACTTGTCGTTTTTTCATTAGGAATTCGTTTGTTCTCTTTTTCCTCACAATAGAATAATTAATCCGAATTTAACTAAACTCTACTGAAACATCTCTGAAAGTTACGAACTTTTAATAATTTCGATAATATTTTTTACAAACTGTGGCCTATCTGAGAAATGGGCGCAGTATTATAAACTGTTTTTATATTCAAATCCTTCACTAAGTTTATAAGATTTGTTTGCTTTGGCTTTATTCATGGGAGAAAATTTCAACTAAAATCTTATTGCTTCTCTACTTAATGCAGTTATGTTAGTTTTCCTTCATTTAGATGCAAAGAGTTCCTGAGTTATTATCGATGTCCAAGGATACATTTTTTTATGAAAAGTTTTCGCTTCACTCAAAAAATATTAGACCGTGCTCCTTCACGAGAAAATATTTTCGTCCAAAAAATTTTCATGAAAAAAATTTCTTTCTTATATTTTTTAAACTAATCCTTTTTTTAAGAATACATATTTTCACATAATATACTCAATTTATAAATAAATTTATAAATAAACTTTATAGAGCTATCAATCTGTTGAAAATTTTCTGAAATTGGATAAGTTTCCAAGAAAAAAGATTCAACAATCGAATTAATTCTTTTTATTCTTCACTTTTTATAAATAGATACCAGTGGGTAGTTACAATTTTTCATCATTTCAATTCACACAATTGACAATCAATTGGATTTACATCTTTTGTTAAAACCGAAAATATAATTCAAAGATTTTCAAAGAAAACTATGCTCATTCAAAAAATATGAGATTGCTAAAATTGTTGAAAATGTCATAGAAACTTTAAAGTCATGTAATCTTAATTTAATATAGTTGTCAAAATGAAAACTTTGTTTTCGAAGAAAAGTATAGATAGCTCTATACTTCTGTTATCAATTAGTATCACACAAAACTATTGTGAACTGAAATATGGTAGTCTCAATAATAATTTATACAATAAATATATACATATATATATATATATATATATATATATATATATATATATATATATATATTTATATAAATATAAATGAATATATATATATATATATATACATATATATATTTATATATATATATATATATATATATATATATATATATATATATATATATATATATACATAAATAATATACATATATATATATATATATATATATATATATATATATATATATATGATAGCAAAATTTTAATATGAAATCAGCGAGCATGATAAAGCTTTCAGTATAATGAATAAACTTATTCAAATTAACTACAAACAGAGAAAACAATTCCTTCAAATCAAAATTCCGAATATTGCTCCTAAGATTTATAACATAACTTCCGACAAACTGGAAATAAAAAAGTATACAACAAATTTCCTTGATGATGATTTATACTCTAATAATTCACCCTTGTTGATTTTATTCATTATTTCTTGCACGTTCAGAGGTTGCTTGCTTAAATGTGAACGAAATAAATTCTCCATTGATATATTATATATACCTATATATATATATATATATATATATATATATATATATATATATATATATATATATATATATATATATATATATATATATATATATATATATATATATATATATGTATATATATATATATATATATATATATATATATATATATATATATATATATGTATATATATATATATATATATATATATATATATATATATATAAGAGAGGGGAAGTCTTTGCTGACCAGTTAGGATAAAGCTAAGAAAAAACTCGTTGGGTACGCAGCATGCAGGAAGTATACTCTTATAACACTTTTTCCAATATTTCGACAATGTTTATTGTCATCATCAGGGAATGCTACAAAATTATTACAAAGTGAAACCAGGACAATTTGTGGAAAAAAGAACAAATAACTTACAGTGTCCATGAGATTGTATGCATAGATCTTAAATTAAAATTAATCTTGACGTTCATAAAAAAGTGCACACATTCAGAACAATTTTACTCTCACTGACTTTGTTCTGAATGTGTGCACTTTTTTATGAACGTCAAGATTGATTTTAATTTAAGATCTATGCATACAATCTCATGGACACTGTAAGTTATTTGTTCTTTTTTCCACAAATTGTCCTGGTTTCACTTTGTAATAATTTTGTAGCATTCCCTGATGATGACAATAAACATTGTCGAAATATTTTGAAAAAGTGTTATAAGAGTATACTTCCTGCATGCTGCGTACCCAACGAGTTTTTTCTTAGCTTTATATATATATATATATATATATATATATATATATATATATATTTACATCCTGGGACTATTTTGCTTCCTTTCATATCGCGACTATTTTGCATCCACCACAACGAGTGAAGATATGGCCATTTATGCAGTGAATATTGAATCAGCTTCAAATAGGAAAGTAGGTCATATAGTTTTCATCATTGTATTTCGAATTCTGAATATACGAAATTTTTCACTTTGCGACTATTTTGCATCTTTTCACTAAGCTTACTATTTTGACTCCGGATACGTATACTTTTCGTTCGTTATAGCTACTATTTTGCCTCCTTCTGTATATTAATTTCCATATAAAGACTTATTTGCCTCCGTCAACGTTGCCGCGTTTTCAGATAGTAGTCAAATTGTTGAAGTGATAGTTTATCGTCCAACAGTTAGTTACTCACATATGAAAAGTATTTCGAAACTAAGTTATCGAACGCTGAGAGCATTCCTATAGTTTTGAGATTTCTATATTTCCGTGATTTCTTTACTTAGCCGAAACACTAGGGCTCGGAGATTGTGAAAAGCCAGGAAAAATAGATTATTTGCTAATTCCTAACAGCTTCATTGAGGATTAATAATTAATATTACAAAAAGCATAAACTTATATTGGGAGCTCTAATAATAAATAATTATCGAAAGGGTTGAAGAAAATAGTTTTTCTTGATTATCGGGAAAATAAATCAATTTATCAATAAAAAAAATACTACTCTAAAGGGAAAGCAATTTGGAAAAATGATTCCACAAATTTTAGATACGATCATCAGTTTTTCTGTATAAAAAATATTTCAATGTCGTATGTATAGCGGCTAATCGCTAGTCTAAATTTTTTATAATATTACAAACTTGGCAGCGGGTCGCTATAAAATTGTATATAATTTCTTCACTAATGGGCTTTTGTTAAAAACAAAAGAAGAGTTTTGAAGAGAAAACTCATTTCTTTTATTCATTAATAATTGTGTATTCACTTGTTGATTGATTCAATATTAAAATGGAAATTACTATAATTTTTTTTATAAATTACATTATAGAGCAAAATTAGTTACCTACCTATATTTAAAAAAATATCAAACACCTATTCGAATTTCTTGAGAATAGAGTAAAGTATACTCTTGTTATTGTTATTATAATATTAATAAGTTATAGGTTTTCTTAAATTGAAAAAATTACTTCAAAAATGTTAAAATTTTCAAAAGAAAAAATTTTCATAAAATTTGAATTCCAAATACAGCTGTAGCTGCTAAATTGTCAATAATCTTTTTTTTTATATTGATGTTTACAATTTTACCTAGAAAATTCTTTTTCTATTTTTTAATAGTATATTTGCTGAAGATTTAGTAGCTATTTGAAATGTAATTTTCATGAAAATTTTTTATTTGAGAAAATTCAAAATTTTTTATGTTATTTTAATTCAGAAAAATGTATATAACTAATTTATGTTATAATTACAAAAATTAGAGTATACTTGACTTAATTCTAAAGAGATACAAATAAATATCAGAATCTCTTTATTATATTTTATCAAATTGAACTGATTTTGCTCTATTATGTAATTTAAAAGAAAAATGTATAGTAATTTTCATGTTAAAGTAATCAACTAATTGAAACACAATTATTTATAGTTGAAGAAAATGAGTTTCTCTTCAAAAACTTATTTTCTTTCAAAAGTCCATTAGTAAAGAAGAATGAATAATTTTATAACGCGATGCAGCGTGTGATTTTAGTAATATTATAAACAATTCAGCCTAGGGCTTATTTGCTATACATTGGAAAATGAATTGGTTTTTCACAGAAAAATTAATGATCCTATCTTAAATATGGTGACATCATTCTAAATTACTCCTTCTTGACGTTAGTATTTTTTTCATTGAAAAGTTAATTTATTTTCCATATATTCAAGAAAAACTATTTTCTTCAAACTTTTCGATGATTATTTGTTATTAGTGTCCAATATATTAGTGTAAACTTTTTCTAATAATAATAACTTATCACTAATAAAGACGCTTCTAATAAGGAATTACCCAATAATCTTTTTTTCGTAGGCCAAAAACCTTTATAATGAATTCCGAAATGTGTATGAAGTTGATTTCTATTATTTTTCATTCGAGAAATATCGCGCGGTAGTACATCTGCTGCCTACGTATTAAGAAACGTTAATTTAAACATTGGTAAAATATATATCCAAAATAATATGGAATTTATGAAAACGCATACTAATTTACAGTGATTATTAAACAAAAGAACACACATTGGTAGTTTTTTTGAATATTACTTCTTGATATTTTAACTTTTGTCGATTTGTGAAAAATGAAAATTATTTATGAAGAATAACCTTTTTTGAAAGTATTTTACGGCAAAATTCCGGAATTGTGAAAAATATGAAATATCCAGCTTGATACTGCTCTAGATTTCATACTGATTTATTAGTCAAAATTAATGAACAGATCTCACAAATGGAAAAACTGAGAGAGTGATTTTCTTCTTATGTTTAACTGTTCATTTCAAATGGACCTAATTTTTTTCGAATTGAATATACTAGGCAAAACTATTAACAAACTGTTTTTCGCTAGATGCCCAAATCGAGCGGAAAACACGACTTGAGTACCATTTTGCATTTTCACCTCTTGCAGGTACAAATAACGGAGTTGTATGCAGCGAAATCATTATTGTAGAAAAATTTAAGTGAAAATCTCGTCCTTAGTTTGCGGTAGCTACAGTAGTTTCCTGTTATTCACAGAAAAGTCATTATGCTATTGAATTTTCATTCAACTTTTACTAAATTTTTGGACTTAGGAACATGAAATGTGGCCATAACCCATAATTTTTTTTATTGTTGAACAATTTTTCGTGTTCACTTTATGTCAAAATAAATATTCTTAATATATTGATAATGACATCTTTGGTTTCGCAAAACAATAACGAAATGTGTTCAAAATTTACAATCTCTGAACAATAAATATTTTTCTGCCTGGAAATTCAAGAAATTTTCAAAAAAATATTACATCAGTTATAAAAAGTCCTTATTTAAGTAGTCTACGAAACATTCATAAATGTATATAATAATAATAATAATAATAATATAATAAAACAATTGTATTGTTTTAATATTGAGAAACACTTCACAAATGCGAAATATGCCGTAAGCTTAAGTTTTCATTTCAGCATCACTTACATGGAAACATAAGATTCCCGTGTATTTATGTACGATTGCCTGCATAACAGGGTAGCGGATTTTAGGAGTCAAAATAGTACGCAAAGTGTGAGGGATCGAACATGAATATACTCTCAGCGTATATTTATTTTGCCCCTAGCGTAGATAGTGTGAACTAAAATTGAATATTATTTTACATTCAGTGAACGATTTTGACTCCTTTACTTTTACACATAACGTATGTTTGGTTGCAGTAAATTGAACCAAAATAATATGGTAGACTCAAGGGACGAACGGAAAGCATCTCACTAAAAATCGTGCTTATAGAGTAATTTATCTCGCAGAAATTGGCCAAAACTATTTTGCATCCGATATACGGAGTCAAAATGGTCGTGGAGTCAAAATGATATGTGTTAACGCTAATGTACGGAATCAAAATAGTGCTACGGATATATATATATATATATATATATATATATATATATATATATATATATATATATATATATATATATATATATATATATATATATGCATATTTTGAGGTTGCAGTCAGAATAATTGTTGGGCTAGGTTAAAGAATACTCTTTGTCATATGGTCGAGCTTTCGGAAATGATTTTTCCTTTATCAAGACATCTATAATAAAAGAACAAGTTTTGATTTACAACAGCATTCACAAAAAAGTTGAAAATTACTTACTAACTTGAGGTTATATAAATTTTGAAAACACGTAAAAAAGGAACAGGAAACCAGACTAACAAAATGGTCGAAGTCACCCTGAGCACGCGGAACTAAACCACGGAACAACTAGGTGATCTTCTTTTAATAATTGACAATCGTCGATATATCAAATAAACGGGACACGGTCCAAATTAAATTTAAAGAAACTAAAAAATATTAATCCGAAAGAGCATAGTGTGAAAATTTTGAAAATAGTTTTTATAATTTTTTACAACTAAACAATAACTGCAATCACTTTTTTAAGTAGTTCAATGAAATAGTGTTACTACCTCTAAATAGCTAACAAATGGGCTAAATCTTCTCTAATTTTGAAAGATTATATATATATATAGTGTTATCATAATAAATCAAATTTTGTTTGTACCTAAAGATGGTAGAACCTAACGATGCACGTCAATGTCATCTTATTGAATTAGTCAAAATTTGAATTTTATTTATAACAATATATTTGAATTTTCACCAAGTATGGGCCTTCTCTATTTAAATGTGAGTTGTGAGTCTAAAATGATTTCATATAGTGATCCTACTCTTGTAAACGCTTGTCTAATACCGTAAGAATTTATACATACCTAACAAGCGGTTGCCGATTAAATTATTTAATTCAAAATAGCAAAATGCCCCAGACCCAATACGTAGATTCGCGTATTGCGAAATTTAGTTATCCAGAAAGTAGATGGCTGATTTTCAAATTTCTTTCATATAAAAACTTCCTTCGTCGGAAAACACTTATATATTTCAAATTTTGCCATGATCGGTGAAACGGTGTTGGAGCTTACATATTATATATATATATATATATATATATATATATATATATATATATATATATATATATATATATATATATATATATACATACATATATATATATATATATATATATATATATATATATATATATATATATATATATATATACATATATATATATATATATATATACAGGATGTTCGGCTGTTCGGCACATGAAACGTCAAAGCTTTTTGGGATATTGTTGGAGTCATTCACTACTTTTCCACATTTGGAGCATATATCCTTAAAGTAACAGTTAAGCAGATATGTTTTTCAAATTTTGTTTTTTCAAATTGAAAACTGAAAATGGATACTTTAGACCCTCGTATTCGTTCATTAATGCCTGCAAAACCACAAAATTTTTTTCAATATTCTCTAATGTATGCTTGTTCTAATAATTAATAAATTTAACTCCATGAACAAAACTAAATTTGAATTTACTACGTTTATTATCACAAAATATTTCGAAAAATATTTATACACTGCGATTGCAATTTCGGTCACTAGACCATCATCGGACAGATTGAGTTAAGAACTGAATACAGAATCATAAATTTGCGCTTACGGGTGGGAAAGAATTATTGCAGGTACCTAAATAGACAAGAGGAACATATTTCAAGAAGGGTTAATCGAGTGAATTTCCCAAATTAGTACAATACAATATTCTTAGAAGAGTCGCTATTGTTTGAATACAATAAATATAGGAGAATATATCAAGTCAATCTGGTCGTTCAGCAAGATATCTTTTGCATTATGATTGAGTATAAAAATTTCTAATGATTCTAAGTAAGTAAGTTTAGTTCCTTTCGGTAATTTGTGCATGATTTGAAAATTATCTCTTTGTGGGTGGTAGTTTTCACGGCAATGATTTGAAAACGTTGAATCTCTTTTATTTTTCAAAAAAGATTGTTGGTGTTCTTTAAATCTTGTCTTGAACGATCGACCAGTCTGACCTATATATACTCCTTAACATACAGGACAAATCAACTTATAAACTCCTGAACTTTCAAATTTTAAAGTGATATCTTTGGCATTGAATAAAAATCCTGAGAGTTTTGTCTTAGGTTTGAAAGCAATTTTATTATTACATTTAGGTATGACATTAGCAACTTTTTCTGTTAGAGGACCAAAATATGTTAAAGATGTGAATTTTTCCGATTTTTCTACTTTTAATTACCTACTTACTTAGAATCATTAGAAATTTTTAAACTCAATCATAATGCAAAAGATATCTTGCTGAACGACCAGATTGACTTGATATATTCTCCTTTATTTAGTGTATTCAAACAATAAGGACTCTTCTAAGAACATTGTATTGTACCAATTTGGGAAATTCACTCGATTAGCCCTTCTTGAAATATGTTCCTCTTGTCTATTTAGGTACCTGCAATAATTATTTCCCACCCGTAAGCGCAAATCTATAATTATGTATTAAGTTCTTAACTCAATCTGCCCGATGATGGTCTAGTGACCGAAATTGCAATCGCAGTGTTAAAATTTTTCAAAATATTTTGTGATGATAAACGTATTAAATTCAAATTTAGTTTTGTTCATCATGTTAAATTATCACGTAGTAACGACGGATTCCATCAACTATTTAAAGTTAACTCCAATTGTCAGTACCAAAGGGACATGTGGGGTTCATATTTCACAAAATTAGTGAATTTGTGAAAAAATCTTCTTCAAAATTATTCGTTATAGTTTAACTTCCGTTCAAATAAACGATCATAAATATAAAATGGTTTTTCTTGCCACTTCCAAACGATTTCTGCTCCTTTGAAGGAATATCTGTAATTTGAAGCAGAAATATTTTCTTCATCAATGTGTAGCATGCCGTCAGAAAAGTCATCAACTAAAGAAGTTTTTAAAATGAAATAAAGCTCTAAATTTTCTTTACTTTTTACAACAGTGAAATCTTAATTGAAAGTTAATTTTTTTTTCAAAATCACTAATTTTGTCGTATGAAGAACCTCGTATCTCTATTTGGTACTGGAATTGGAATAAAAACTATGAATTATTTGACCAAGTAGGCATTAAAGAATATTTCAAAGGAATGGTACTTTTACAGGTGTTAATAAAAAACTTACGACGGGTTGAAGGCGGGATTTTGTTGAGTTGAGAAAAAAATTAAATAAACATATTTCCTTGATTTTAACTCTTAGCACCAGGGTCCTAGCAATAAGGGTATCAAATGATCCCAACAATATATATAACTTTATAAAGAAATAAAAACTATCCAGGTTGTTAGTTTTCCTAGGAACTCCTCTAATATGCTCAATTTTTTGTATAAATAGATTGTTTTTTGTAATATCACAATTTAGTACGAGATGAAGTCAATGTAATGACGAAACGCTTTTACTCAATAGATTTTATTTCAACCTGTAAAAAGTTAGTTTTTTCATTTCTTCATAAAGTTATGAATATGAACTTTCACCAAGTAAATGACAATTTAATTCAATCTATCAATATAACCGGTTTTTGTACCGAACAACCTATATATATATATATATATCTATATATATATATATATTATATATATATATATATATATATATATATATATATATATATATCTATATATATATATATATATATATATATATATATATATATATATATATATATATATATATATATATATATATATATATATATATATATATATATATATATATATATATATTGCCTGTGATCTATTTTTAATCTCTTGATAATTATTAGCAATAACAGGCTGGTTGAATCTTAAAAAACTCGATTTTATTAAAAAGTTGATGTTTCACTACGACATTCGAAAAAATTGAAATTTCTTTGACATTTATTGATTTGAAAAAATTTGAAAAGAAAAGGCGACCTTGTCTTGTCTTGTTAAAATTTTTTTCGGATGTGGTTGTTCTTTGTTATTTATTATGTGCTATTCAGTCTAATATTAACATTCAAAATTGTTATCATTAGAAGGTAAGGGAAAACTACAGATCTACTGAGATCTCGCAGATGGAATTAATCGCCTCCGTGGCAAAGTTTGACCAAATCTCCCATACCGGAGAGTTCAAACAATAAACCACAAATATGTGATTGTCTTCCATAGCAGAGGATTTTGTTTATTATACTATTTTCATCTCCAAATTTTCAATCCTATACTTGGCTACGCCGTTCTGATGAGGACCAAAGAGTCCGAAACACGTGTCAACGGCTGCTTCCATATAAGCGTTCTATACAGATAATTCTGCTCTACTTTTTTAATATTTTCCCGCGACTAATTTCTTTGTTGTTAGATAAATAGTAACCTATTATTATTTTTTTCGAACATTACGTGGGTAAAGGTTTCTGTAGTTTCCCTTACCTTCTAATGATAACAATTTTGAATGTTAATATTAGACTGAATAGCACATAATAAATAACAAAGAACAACCACATCCGAAAAAAATTTTAACAAGACAAGACAAGGTCGCCTTTTCTTTTCAAATTTTTTCAAATCAATAAATGTCAAAGAAATTTCAATTTTTTCGAATGTCGTAGTGAAACGTCAACTTTTTAATAAAATCGAGTTTTTTAAGATTCAACCAGCCTGTTATTGCTAATAATTATCAAGAGATTATATATATATATATATATATATATATATATATATATATATATATATATATATATATATATATATATATATATATATATATATATATATATACCAAAAGATGATGATAAGAGGATTCAACGGGTTGAAACAACGGGCCAGTTCAAATGTACTTCATTTTTCATTGTCAACGTTTCGGCTTTACATTCGAGCCTTCATCAGGACACGGATAACGAGATTGAGAACGAAAATCAACATCTTAGAAAAACAGAAAAATATCCACCTTCAAAATGATAACCAACAATCCATTCTCTCAAATGATGTATACATATATTGTTCAGTATTTCGTTTTCTAATTTTCGGCCTTTGTAATGCCGCTCATCTGTATTGTTATATGTAAATTTAAATATGTTTAGTGTGAATGTTTAACTAGATAATGTGTTATGGTGGATATTTTTCTGTTTTTCTAAGATGTTGATTTTCGTTCTCAATCTCGTTATCCGTGTCCTGATGAAGGCTCGAATGTAAAGCCGAAACGTTGACTATGAATAAATGAAGTACATTTGAACTGGCCCGTTGTTTCAACCAGTTGAATCCTCTTATCATCATTTTTTGGTTTATCACGTACGGGGTTACTTTTTCCGCATATATATATATATATATATATATATATATATATATATATATATATATATATATATATATATATATATATTTAATTGGGTTATGGTTGGCAGTGCGAGGTAAATTAAATATCATCAATTCAGCTTCATTAGAAATACATTAATAAACGTTTCGGAGGTCTCCTCCTTCTTCAGTATTAATTTGTATTGAAGTACAAAGAAATTATAAAACCAAAGGTCAGAGGCAATCAGCTATGACTTCATATTCATAGAATGACACACAATTTTGACGAATTTTTGCACCATATATTGGATAAAAGGGAACTGTACAATACAAATTAATACTGAAGAAGGAGGAGACCTCCGAAACGTTTATTATTGTATTTGTAATGAAGCTGAATGTATATATATATATATATATATATATATATATATATATATATATATATATATATATTATTTCTATTTTAATCTGAGTTTTGAAATCATGTTTTCAGCCCTTTAATTACAAACTGTGCCAGTAGTAAATATAAGATGAATTGAACAAAGGCGCTTCGAACATTATCGATAAAATTCAGTCACGTTTGGACACTTTGTAATCGAGCGACAACTTCGTTTGTCACTAGAACGCTATTATTTCCTGCAGACGTTCCATCACTCGGTGGTCCGTTCGTGAATGCCATTTCAACGAGCCGTTGTCACATCCCAAAACATCCATCATCTTACGGCATGTTAAAGCATGCTAGCAATTTCATCCTCCCGTGTCATTTCGGTCGAAAATCAGAAACGTTGCTTGTCCGTTCGCAGATTTGTCCGTTCGCAGATTTGAACTGAAAATCGCCCGTGTACCGCGTGAAAAAGCGTAGGGAAATCTTATCACTCTACAAACGATTGCTAAAGACATCGACAAGCTGGCACGAAGCAGAGTCATCAGTCCTGCTATGGCATTTCACGGTTCCATCAAGTCGGCCAAGCAGTGGACCAAGGTGCTCAAGTTGCAGGCGTTCTGTCGCAGGCCGAGCCCTGAAGAGGTGCAACAGGTGTTAGAGGTAAGACCGATAAGATTTGTCAGCTGTGGATTCGCAATGACCAAGCGGAAATTAGATATTCTCTCGGATATCCTCGTTTTAACTGATACGTTTTCTAGCTTGGTCGAATTAAGCTAAAAAAAGAACCCAATTGATTGGCCGTTAAGTTACAGTTCCACCGGAGGAAAATTGTGGTACATTTTTGTGGCGTGTTTCCGAAAATGTTCCTAAATGTTCCTGAGAATTTCTTTATTTTTCGGCAACAAATGTTGACTTTTTCTACTTGTCGCCGGTTTCCATTTTGAGAGGTAAACTACAAAAAAAAATAGGAAACATTTGTAAAAAAATCCGTGTTGCAATCGCAGTAGAAACGTATCGAGAACGCAACTAGTAAACATTCGTGTCGCAGATTTTCAGTGTGCAGTTAAGTACAAAAACGAATAAATATATAGCTACGGTTCCAATGGAGGAACATTTTTGTTGCTATTACTTGTTTCCGTAAATGTTCCAAAATGTTCCTAAATATTCCTTAAAGTTTCTTTATGTTTCGGCAACAAATTTTGATTATTTCTACCAAATAATAGGCAACTATTGGCAATTTTAGTTGTTCCAGTAGAAACAAGAAGTTTACGTATGTTGCTTTAAGTTTCTACCCTTGGCAACAAGGAGAAACATTCAGCAACAAAATGTTCCTCCGGTGAAACTGTAGCTTTACCTGATGAAAATCCATGACAATAATGAAAATAAAATTGGTTTTTGAAAATTATTGGAGATTTACAAATTATAGAACAAATAGTTCATAATAATGATTGTTCATAATTATGATAGATGTTATTTAAAACAAAAGATTGTGTAATGCAGCCTTTCATCAAACGTATCTAAAAGTAAAATATATTGATGAAAACTTTAAATTATTATCTTACATAGGTACGTAATCGTACACTCAAAATATCTACTTTCCTGCCGAATCGAAATATGAAATTATCATTTAAAACTCAGAATACAATAGGTAAACATATTACAGATTCAAAAGATAAAACTGCACTACACAATAAATCAAGTACTTATAAAATACCCTGTGGTTCATTTTTTCTGGTACATGTTGGCCAAACCGGCAGAAACTTTGGAGTTATACATATATGAATACAACAGAAGAGATGATGAGGAAAAAAACAGATCCAACATATTTATCACACCTTCAGGAACATAATCATAGCTTCAATAACTAATTTGAAATATTACATACATATAATAAAGCCTACAATTTCAATTTATTAGCAGCTTTTGAAATCAAGATTAGGAAAATTTCTTATAATATATTGAATGATCAATAGGCATCTGAAAATAAGAATGCAGCGCCAAAGTGGCCAGTCGTAGAACTATAAATATTGACATTGAAATATTTATGTTGTATTTGTTGTGTGTTTATTTGTGTTTTTGAAATATAATTTTACCATAAATATAAAGACTTTTCAGGGTTCTTTAGTGAACAAGTGTGTTACTGTGTATGTATTCTCATTGCTATTGAGCCGGTAGGTGATTATCATCATTTGTTTTGTAGCCAAATTGAGAGAAAGCTTAGGTTAGATCATGAGATGAATATCTTAATTCTCTGATTGACTCGTTCAATATGTTCTCTAGCAGCTGCTATTTTGGCATTCAACAATGCTTCTTCTGTAGTCAACTGTTTTTTGACTTTCAAAAATGGTGGCCTGATCAACTTTATTTTAAACTGTTGACAAATATCATCTATCAAGAAACCTTTGTGTCCACCATAATTCACATGCTGTGAGCTTACTTTGAAATTAAGTCACTAATATAAATTTCTGTACAGTCTAAGATGATTCGAGTATTTTGAAAACTTTCAAAACATTTTGGCATGTTTTTCTGTATTTCAGAATATTCTGGGAATCTTATTTCATGACATAACTAAGAACTCTACTCATAATGAGTAGAATTTCATAAATATATTTTTGGCATAATTCTTGTGAAATGCCAAATAAAAGAGATAATGTCACATATGTAAGGTCACATTTCAATTTTGTCAATACTAAAACAATACGCGGTTTGATTAATCTATGTGACTGTTGATCACTGTAAACAGATTGTACTGCTTTTACTATTGTATTTAATAGTTTTATATTATTGAGACCAGTGAAACTGTTTAGCGCACTATCTGTAGTTATCAGTTCACACAAAGTAGAGACTTTAGGAGTATTCCTTTTTCCCTTTTACACAAACACGATATTTATCACCAGCTGGAGCAAAAACATGGAAATTCATATTTGAACATTTCTTTCCCCAGGAAGAACACTGAGGAACTGAACAATAACGATTCGAACGACTCATAGCTTTCAAAATGATTGCAAATAATAAATATTTGTAAAAAATCACACAAAAACAAACACAAAACAAAGGAGAACGTAAGAACTATGTCAAGATTTTTAGTTATTCTAATTGTCACCAGGCGGCGTAGCGCTTATTTTGATTCGCCTATTAGATATGAATAATTCTCCCTTGTTAAATTTATTTTAGTGAAATGTGAATCATTGTACCTGTCATGTTATGTTTGCCCACTTTTATACAATTATCTACCTGGCAATAGATTTTCCTATCCTCATTTGTATTCTCCATTTATATATTAGTAAGATATTCAAATGATAATGTTATTTTGAATTACTCATCTGAAGATATCATTTTATTTGGCGAAACAATTGTTATCTGTAACAAAATATAGTGGAATTCAAAAATTTCATTCACATTATTAAAAAAAGTACTTCTCTATAAAATTTCCCTCAAGAAAATATTTCGCACAAAACTTTGTACAAG
Organism: Cynegetis impunctata; assembly: GCA_030704885.1. Classification (NCBI taxonomy): domain Eukaryota; kingdom Metazoa; phylum Arthropoda; class Insecta; order Coleoptera; family Coccinellidae; genus Cynegetis; species Cynegetis impunctata. Next base: position 342,504 of record JARQZK010002895.1, on the reverse strand, counting down.
ATCAGAATGAAGAAAATTTGCGATTTTCGCTTCATTTAGAAAATTTTCAAGACATATATGTCCACAGAATCCTTACTTCAAGTATTAAAAAAAAGGGACAAAATGAACGTTTCTATGAATAACAATAATAATATGGATAGTCATTCTCGAGTCAACTTACAGATTCCAATTAAGTAAACGATTCGTTTTATAAAAATTCGTGTTCTGTTATTGGTACACTCATTATATTATATAGTTAATTTTAAACAAGCACCAATAACAAAATACGCCTTCTTACGGCACGCGACTGACTCGACAGCCTTGCTTGGCTTGCGCATCAGTTGTATTCGTATCTGCTTATTACCATTTTATGAATAACGAATTAATTTTGCAAGAGATTCAGTGTAAATTGGGGATAGCGATGAAGAAATCAGATAAGTACCCGGGTTTACAAATTTTACTGAAATATTCTATATTAGTATAAGAATATGGGTATATCAATGTATTATTTCATACAACCTATCCTTTTGAGGAGGAGAATTGGTTCTAATCATTACTTATAACCCACGATCTGTCAGTACAACGATCCTGTAGGGAATATAGGATAATATTATGTTTGAATGAAACTTATGTGTATTCTAATTATTCGTTCACATATTACTCTTCTGAGCTCCAAGCCATTCTTATTATTTCTTCGGGATAAATTGGTTTAAAAATTAACTAAATCTACAAGATATAATACCTCTTTCGAAGCTGTTTTTTTGAGACACTCGTCCAAAACGATCCTTACTTACATTGAATGTACTTATTTAATTAAAAACTGGTTTATATTTTTTCAATAGTTAACAATAAAACTGGTATTTCCAAGGTTTAAAATAATTAACTACAATCTTATTGCATTCCTTCATTTATTTATTTTTTTCATTCAATCATCCGGATATCCTACGTCACCTTTCTTCCTGATTTTCATGTATATCCTTTCTTTGAGATTCTAGAATTGGTGATTGTCTGTAATGACCTACAGCCCTCACATCAGGGTGTGCCGAAATTAGAGTATAAAGAAAGAGATAACAAAACTTCTGCCAAGCTCTTCAAGAATCATATTGAAACAATGGTTAAAAATAACAACTTACACATTTATTATAAAAAATAACGCATGACGCACGTTTCGGTGGAACTTCACCTTCTTCATATGCTAATGGCAAACTAACTATGATTCAATCTGTTAGAAAAAGGACATAAATTCGTTCCAATTAGTATTGATAAAAACGAGAAAGAATTATTAGCTGTTGAATCTATTTTAGCTTTGAAAAATACTGATGAACCAATCACTAAAGCAGATAAATCCGATGCGATAGTAGTTCTCTCAAGAAATGATTATGTTTCCAAAATGAATAATTTTCTTCAAACGGAACAAATTAAACAAATATCAGTCGATCCAACAAATAAATTTCAAAAAACTGTTAGACAGGCCCTTCAGGAAATTTCCCCAAATACACTATCAAAACCTAATTTTTCAATAATACATATGAACCCTGGAACTCCAAAACTTTAAGGATTAATAAAAAACCACAAAGAAAATAGCCCAATACGACCTGTAGTTTCTCACATAAATAGCCAACGTATAAATTAGCCAAAGATCTGAATTTCACATTCAGAAAATTAACTTTGTAACGCCTGCTAACTCTTTTCTTGTTAGCTTCGATGTTGATAATATGTTCTCCAATATACCAGCAGATGAGTGTTTACCACTTGTCTTAGATATTTTGCAACAATCCACTATGGATATTATTAAAATAAATGATATCATTTTCTTATTAGATGTATGTCTTAGTCAAAATTACTTCCAGTTTGATAACAAAATTTTTGAACAATCTAGTGGGCTGGCTATGGGTTCCCCCTTAAGTCCGCTTATTGCAGACATTTTCATGTCACATATAGAGAACATAATATTCAATTCTACAAAAGCATCGCATATAAGTTTTTGGCATAGATACGTTGATGATGTAATTGCTTGTTTTAAGGGCACCGCGAGACAATTAGATCAGTTTTTGAATTATATTAATAGCATTCACCCAAATATAAAGTTCAAAATTGAAAAAGAATTGGATCGACAAATAAACTTCTTGGATTTAACTATCTTTCATAATAATAATACTTTGAGTTTCGATATATATAGAAAACCAACTTTCACGGATATATGTATTCCGTCGGATTCAAATCATCCTCTTTCCCATAAACATTCAGCTTTTAATTCAATGATCCACAGAGCGTTTTCAATTCCATTATCCGTAACAAATTTAGCGAAAGAAATTTCGACTATAAAACTAATTGCGTCAAATAATGGTTTTCATACAAGTTTGATAGATAAACTGATAAACAAGAAACGTAATCAACTAGCGTACAACAGCATATATCCCCAATTAAAAGTAGAAAAATCCGAAAAATTCACATCTTTAACATATTTTGGTCCTCTAACAGAAAAAGTTGCTAATGTCATACCTAAATGTAATATTAAAATTGCTTTCAAACCTAAGACAGAACCCTCAGGATTTTTAATCAATGCCAAAGATATCACTTCAAAATTTGAAAGTTCAGGAGTTTGTAAGTTGATTTGTCCTGTATGTAAAGGAGTATATATAGGTCAGACTGGTCGATCGTTCAAGACAAGATTTAAAGAACACCAACAATCTTTTTTGAAAAATAAAATTATTATTCAACGTTTTCAAATCATTGCCGTGAAAACCACCACTCATTTCCACAAATAGATAATTTTCAAATCATGCACAAATTACCGAAAGGAACCAAACTTACTTACTTAGAATCATTAGAAATTTTTAAACTCAATAATAATGCAAAAGATATCTTAATGCTGAACGATCAGATTGACTTGATATATTCTCCTATATTTAGTGTATTTAAACAATAATGACTTTTCTAAGAACATTGTATTGTACCAATTTGTGAAATTCACTCGATTAGCCCATCTTGAAATATGTTCCTCTTGTCTATTTAGGTACCTGCAATAATCCTTTCCCACCCGTAAGCGCAAATCTATAATTATTCTGTATTCAGTTCTTAACTCAATCTGCCCGATGATGGTCTAGTGACCGAAATTGCAATCGCATTGTTATATTTTTCAAAATATTTTGTGATAATAAACGTAGTAAATTCAAATTTAGTTTTGTTAACTATAATTCTCTGTTATATCGAAAACAAGAAATGACAAATTATGTAGAAGGGATTTGTAACAAAGATGGTTACAAATAATTATTAGAAAAGGAAAAACTAATTCTGAACTGCTAGTCAGGTAGTTCGGTAATTTTGAAAAGATTAAGAAGGGGCTTGAAGTATGATCGATTTGGCTATTCATAAGGAGACCGGAATGCTTGTATTTATTTATCTGTAATGATTCTAAAAAATTAATTTTAATTTCCTTACTTTCAGCGTTCAATATTTTAAAATCGAAATTGAATGTGTGATTTTCTCGAATTCTCTTCATTTTTCCTATTTTTTATTATGAATTTGGATCTTCTCAGCCTATCACCTTCTCTTTATTTTCGCTGGAGTAAATTTTCACCTATATACAGCTTCACACTTTCACTCGAAACTTACATTGTTATAGGAAAAACTCAAAAAACTTTCAAATCTCTCATATAACTTGTATTGAAAGTTGGTTTTGAGACGCCATGTTTTGACGTTATCACCTAAGCTCCGCCTTCATGTCAGATCTCAATAGATGGTCCAACACTCGAAATTTCTACTTTCCTGTCAAAACGAAATGTCAGAATATCCTTTAAAACTCAAAATACAATAGATAAACAACATATAAGAGATTCAAAAGATAAAACTACAGTCCATAATAAATCAAGTACTTCCATTTCTATATTTATAAGATATTCAATTGGTAAAGTTATTTTGAATTACTCATCTGAAGATGTCATTACATTTGACGAAACAATTGTTATCTGTAACAAAATATGGTGGAAATCAAAAAACCAAGTTTTATTCATATTATTAGAAAAATACTTGTTTATAAAATTTCCGCCAAGAAAATATTTCGCACAATACTGTGTATAAGATCAGAATGAAGAAAATTTGGGATTTTCGCTTCACTTAGGAAATTTTCAAGTCATACATATCGACAGATTTCCTTACTTCTTCTTACTGAAAAACAAGGGACAATAAGACTTATCTAAAACGAATCATTACTAACATTGAAAGTACTTATTTAACTTAAAATTGGTACATACTTTTTCAATAATCAATAATAAAACTGGTATTTCCAAGGTTTAAAAAATAATTAATTAATTACAATTTTATTGCCATTCCTTCATTTATTTTTTTTCATTCAATCACTCTCAGAGGTTTTTCTATATATATCCTTTCTTTGATTCTTTGATTTCTATTATTGGTGATTGTCTGTAATGACCTACAGCCCTCACATCAGGGTGTGCCGAAATTAGAGTATAAAGACAGAGAGAACAAAACTTGTCCCAAGCTCTTCAAGAATCCTCTCGATGAAGTATTTTGCAGAATAAGATATTCAAGGAGATAAATGCCCCTATTATTAAACCACTTAATTAAATCGGGATGTGTAAACCGTTCAAATATCACCAACTCCAACAAAGGAAGATCCCCAACGAATTCGATTGAACGTGAAATCATTCATTGATATTTTAATCTTGTCAAACAAGGAGGGGTTGAGTTTCGGCTACTTCGAAACTCAAAACTCGCCACATGTTTTAGGTATAGATCGTAGCTACAAACAGAGGCCCAAATATTTACCCTTTGTTCCCTTTTCATCTAGTGCCCTGTGAATTAACTTCCCTCATGCCTTTACTATATTCTGTCTAAAATTTCTCCATCCATTATTATTAATTGATTGAATTAAATAACAGAATACTTAAGGCGACGTTAATACTAATAAACATATTAAAACAATGGTTATAAAAACAATTTACACGCTTATTTTTAATTCACGCATGAAGCACGTTTCGGTGACACTTCACTGTCTTCAGGTGCTAACTGATAAATGCATTCAGCATCTGAAGATGGTGAAGTTTCACCGAAACGTGCAGAATATTATTAAGAAATGTGTAAATTGTTTTCATAATCATTGTTTAAATACAATTTAATATTCTTAGATTCAGAGATATTTTTTGGATAGAAGTTTCGCTTGGCGAATTATATGGGGGGAATATAGTTGTAGATTTTTGTCGGCACGATATGAAAGATAATATTGAAACATGCTTTATGGCGTTGACGAGATGCGAAAATTTAAATTAGGGGGTAGACCACCCTCAACATTTAGGGGGATGAAAAATAGATGTTGGCCGATTCTCAGATCTACTCGATATGCACACAAAATTTCATAAGAATCGGTCGGGCCATTTTGAAGGAGTTCAACAAATGAAAAATAGGGGTTGATCGTAGAAGGGTGAAAATTGAGAGTTGTATGTATTTTTGAATGTTGTATCATAAAAAAAAATAGAACAGAAAATTTCGTCTGAAAAATAAAAAACTTAAATTGAGGGGGATGCACAATAGATGTTAGCCGATTTCCAGACCTACCCGATATGCACACAAAATTTCATGAGATTCGGTCGAGCCATTTCGGAGGAGTTTAACTTCTAACACCGTGACACGAGAATTTTATATATTAGATATATATATATATATATATATATATATATATATTTATATATATATATATATATATATATATATAGTTGTAAGAGGTCTGTAACGGATATAAAAGCCACCTTACTGTTGACTTCGTGGATACAGTGCAATAGACTATTATTTCAGGGGAAAATACGATTAAAAACAGTTTAACCACTGAAGATCCAATGCTTCACAAGAAGATATCTGCATAAGTGCTTTCTTTGTCGGCATAAAAAGCAATTACTTTATGAAATTTCATTTAAGTGTGTTTTTTGGATTCGTAGACTGTGTTAAAATGAGAAATTCCGTAGAAAATAATTAAATTTTGTTATTTTGTCGATACACCATCTTGCGCTCGGCAAGAAGCCGTTTGGGCTTCATTTCCAGTCGACTATTCAGGATTTTCTTATTCATTATTATCGATCCTAAATTAACCTAATCAATTGTGAAATTCTCGAAATTTTGAAAAATCTCTTATACAACTGTTTTCTTCACATATATACTTTAACGAAGTTATCATATAAATTCCACGTTAATCATCGGATATCGGTGCATAAATGGTTGCAGATTAGCCTTCTGAAATCTTATATAAGTTATATCATTCCTTTTTTTTTTCACTGGATTTCGATGTACCAATGGTTATAGATTGATTCGCTAGAAGAGTATTATTGAAGGAAAGATTGCTGAGCTACAATAATGTGAATTATAACGTCACTCCCAACTAACATTTTTTGGGGCCTGAAGTTTTATTAATCGGTAACGGATATTTATAAGAGGTTTATAAAGAACCTTATCTTTTATAATAGTTTTTTTAGTTTTATAAGAAAACTATTGGTGTTACGAGTTTCATAAGACGTCCAGAAAATACCAAAATACTTAAAGTTTTATAACACTGCATCCAAAACGTTTCCGTTACCGTATCTATAAAACCTTTGGTGTTGGTAACTTATAGTTTTTTAAAAGGGTTTTATAGCGTTCTTAAAAACCTCATTATAAATCTTTTACTCTTGGGGTTTTATAGCTCACTTCGTAAAACCTTTTCAAATCTTGAGGCACCTTATAAATATTCTACAGGTAGTACAAAACCTAAAGAATTTCAAACAAATAGGCCAACTTTTTCATAGAAGGGGCCGAAACTATATTTTTGAGGTAAAGATGTTCGATGATTGTTTCCCGTGTTTTCTTAATGTTTAATCAGTAATCGTGGTTATTGTCTCTGATTTAATAATTGCTGTAAGTAAATAAATATGCCACAAGAGAGAAAAAATTGGGAAAAGGTTAAATACAGTAGCAGCTTTTATAGAAAGTGCGCTAAAACCCGGGAGAATATTTTGCGAAGCACACCACCAGGTGATAAATTACCCACAACTAAATTTACCAAAAATGATATAGACTAAAACGCAGACTTTCCTCAAGAAAATATATTAATATAACACTCGGTTTGAAGCTTATATAAAAAAACGACATTCAAAAGTGAGGTTATGCAATTGATATTTGACATTTGAGAACTGGTAGCTTTGAATTGGTTTTCCGGTTAATAATCCCATAAGACACCTTGGTAAGTTTTATAAAAGTTTTTAAGGTGTTTATTATTACTTTAAGACACAAATAAAACTATAAGTTTTTAAAAAGCGGAATGGCGAACATGGCGTCCTTTTATATGGCGGCCATTTTTATGTTTGTGTTCGAATTGACATAAATATCCTCACAAAGAAGAAAAACATTGCATTTTAAGCAATATTGCTTGAAGTATTTCTTCAAAAATATGGGATTAAGTAATGTTGGACAGCTTATTTGCAGAAAAAGGAATAATGAGACATAATTAATTTTCAGGATTTTATGAAAATAAATTGTTAGACAGCCCAAAACGGGGGCGCTTCAGTTTTAGGAATGGTAAAATGTAAAACTACTCGATAAATCTTTCGTGCCAAATAAAATTAAGTCCTCATAAAAAATTACCAAAGTATTTAAGTCGTTATAATAGCTAATTGATTAATATGCCATTTTCATAATATCAAAGTGAAAATCCATTGCTGTCAACTTTAAAGTAGAAGCAGAATAATAATGAGAAGGACTTGAAATAGAACATATTGTGAACAAACAATGTAGAAGGTGATGAAGCTAAAGGGGGTGGTTTATTTTTGGTGTTTATAAACACTATAGGCGAGGATGTTTTAATATTAAGGTTTTATAGCGGTAACGAAAATATATTCCTTGCCGCTATAAAACCTATTTATGTTTTATAAAGGTAACGACAACGTCTTACTTACAAATAAGTGGAAATTGAAAGTTTTATATGGTACTCTAATTTAGTCACCGTTACCTTCATAGGATTCTCCATTTAAGTGCTATAGGGGTTCTATAAGAGTAACGAAAACGTTTCGCGAACAATTGATAGGTTCTTAGGTTTTATAAAATAGGTAATCGAAACGTTACCTTTACCATTATAAAACAAAAAATGTTAGTTGGGCTTGGTGGTGCATCTGAATAGATAGTGGTTTTTTTCACTCTCAAATACGCATGGGTTGGAGAAACCAGATACTCGTGATCGTCATAAGAATATTAAGACGAAATTCAGAGGTTTTCTAGTACTAATCTATCTGCTCATTCTCATGATAAGAAGCAGTGCCGGAATTACCAATAGGCGGGAGTTTGATGCAGCCTATAGGCTGCATCAAGGCCCACATCAAAATTGAAATTTTGAAATTTGTATAGAGTAAATTCGATATAATGAAGGAAATTGATGTTAGTGATGTAATTGAAGATGTTGCTGAAAAGAAATCTGGGAACGTTGTAATTTAATATAGGTAACAATTTTTGTTATTATTGAGTGATGTTATATTGAGTCAGTATTGATCATTAAATTTTTTATTAATATATTCGGCTAGTATAAACATAACAACTACAAGGAGCTTTATGTGAGTTCGAGCTCTGGAAGAATAAATCAATATATTCACATTGCGAATTCAAAGAGTAAAGTTCAAGATATACAAATTACTAAATTGAACATTACTAAAATTCATTAATTTAGTTTACGGTAATGAAATTTCTAAAAATGCATATGACTTCTACATAAAACTTCAATGTTAAAACGTACACCTGAGGCACTTCGATACTTTTCGATCTTGAGTTTCAATATTTTTTTGCTATTGTATATAAACTTAATAATCTATGGCCTGAAATTCATATTAAACTATAAAAATCACATTTAAGCGAACCATCTCCTTAACCCTCTCGCTCACTTTGTCCTCAGTTGAGGACAACCTACTTTGGATTTTTTCCTTTGAAGTACCGCTTGCTCTTACTTCTCTGTCACATTGTCCTCAGTTGTGGACATCATATTCTTCCAAATGAATATATATGCTGCCATCTACAAGCTGATGAAAAAAATATTCATGCATTTGAAATATGGGATTCCGTAGGGTAGCTATGACAGCAGTGTAGCGCTCTACTGTTTATTTTTTTGTTGGCTATATTCGTTAGACCATGTATTTGAAAACTGTTTGTTTGCGTTCAAAATAAGTGTAGACTTGTTCCAAAGCAATTGCGGTAGGTGGTTTTTGTGCATATTGTAATCAGCGATTTTTGAAACTGTGGCGTACTAGTTTGAGAACATTGTAAACTAGCGGAAAAGGCAACATCTGGGTGAATAAAACAGCACTTTTATTTTAATTCTGCAAAAGTTAAATTTTATACACTTCAGTACTTCAAAAATGGACGCAAAAATAATACGAATATATTTAATAAAATAAACAATGAAACAAATTGATATTTTACCATTTTTAAAATATTTCCAAATTTTTTTCCCTCCATCAGCTCATGATGTCCTCAATTGGGGACATGTCATAGTGCCCAAACGGAGCATTTTCAAAATCTGAATTCAACATCAAAAATTTTCACAAAATCATAGCATTACAGTGAATTTCGGATTTTTCGCTCCAATAGTTTTAATTCGTGACCGAGAGGGTTAACGAGTCCCCCACCACTCAGCTAATAGGTCCCAAAAATGTTAATCTGGTCCTGATAAGAAGACATTCATTAAATTCTTAGGCTCTTATAGGAGGTGGTGATATACCCCTGAAGATCCAAGTTTTTCCAATTATTTTGTTCGCAGTTTGACAAATGTTTCCTGAATTACGTCATTATCGGCATCTGAAATTTTGGCAGATTATCCATCCCGTTTTGTTCAGCAATAATAGCCGAAGTTCCATATTATAATTCTATAGAGATCGCAGAGATTTGTTGTCTCGATTCCAGCTCAAATAATTTTTCAGATAAACTTCAAATTAATTCTATATTCGTACTTATTGTTCGAAATTTTGAATGATTGTGGAACAAATGTTCATTAAGTGAATGATCAAAAGTATTTCAGACTCAATAAGAACCTGACCTTGGACAAAACTCGCCTGATTTTTGACAATGAAGTCATTTGAGCTGTATTGATTATGAATATTTTTATTAGAAACTCGATTTGGACTAATATGCGAATTAAAGCCGAGGAATTAATCGTTCATTCACAATCAGCCTACACCATATTTCAGAATAGGACATCTTGAAAAACTTTTGATTTTACATCAATTCATATTCAAATTTGGGATTTATTGGGCCGATACATGGTGTAAAATAATAAACATATTAAAACAATGGTTAGTAATTACAATTTGCACATTTATTAAAAGAAATAATGCATGATGCACGTTTCGGCGGAACATCACTTTCTTCAGATGCTAATGGCAAACTATGTTCCTCTGTTATATCGAAAACAAGAAATAAAAAGATGACAAATTGTCTATAAGGGGTAATTAGGAGGATGGTTACAAATAATTATTAGAATAGGAGAAACCAATTCTGAACTGCTAGACAGGTAGTTCGGTAATTTTGAAAAGATTGAGAAGGGGGCTTGAAGTATCGATGATATATATAAGAATATATCTAAGAATCCTTGTGTACCTATATAACACAATGGCTCAACTTTGTTAGGAGAGTTGATTGGCTGATCTTTTTAATCAATGTATTCATATACAAGGACTTTTCTTGTTTTTGAAAACTTTGCGTGTATATGTGCTATGTATGGTTATGAAAGCAAAAAGCGGAAGATATTTTCCAAAATATTTGGATATACATTTCGCTTAAGCGGCTTTGTTTACAACATCGATTGGCTCAGGTTGATACTGCAGCGCTATATTTATATATATATATATATATATATATATATATATATATATATATATATATATATATATATATATATATATATATATATATTTATATATATGCAGAACAACACTACTCGTTCTAGATAAAGAATTAAATGAAATTACCAAAGTAATTGATTCTCCAATTTCACGTTTTACTATAATATTTTAAAAAACATTCTCATCTTGTTAGCAGAAATTACCAACCTCTTGTATTTAGATCCGTGAATCCGTGTAAGTCAATCATTCACTATGAAAATTCACAAAACTCGCTTTTTCTCCGAAAATGCCAATTTTAGGCTAAAAATAAACGAAAAAATACCCCCAACGTAGCCCCCTGTCGATTCCTCACCTATTCTAACATATACCAAAATTTGAGTGCCCTACGTGCAGAATTCACCACCCTCATACTAACCCCTCTACCTAATCAACGAATTCTATATTTCACCAGCATTCGTTTCTATTTTGATCGATTTGCCTATTCAATCATACTTCAAGCTCCCTTCTCAATCTTTTCAAAATTACTGAACTACCTGACAGAATTGGTTTTTCCTATTCTAATAGTTATTTGTAACCATTCTTCTATTTACCCCTTCTACACATTTTGTCATCTCTTTATTTCCTGTTTTCGATATAACAGAGAAACATACTTAGTTTGCGAGGAGCATCTGAAGAAGGTGAAGTTCCACCGAAACGTGCGTTATGCGTTATTTCTTTGAATAAATATGTAAATTGTTATTATTGACCATTGTCTTAATATGTTTTAAATAATTTATATTCGAACAGAAAAAAAAGCTTTGAAAAGCAAAGCTCCGTCACTGAGGGCGTATCTTCCTCGAAAATTTTCTTTCATATATTCATATTCTTTACCCCTAGATCAGTTTGGAGGGGTACACAAAGCTTGAATAACAACAAAAATGGATGAAATTTCTTCATTAAAAAGGCTGCGGTGAGAAAATCATTCAGATCTTAAAACTAGATACTTCTCTGCATCACCTGAGTTCACGTACAAATCTTCAGCATTCCAATTGAATTTGTGTGAGTTCTAGAGACGCGCAATGCTGTAAAATCCTTTGAAACCTAAAAATTTGGGTGATGACATCAAGTCAATCCATGTACTAAATTTTAACCCTCCAACTCAAATAATAATTTTACAAATTATATCTATGGAATAAACTTTAAACTTCAAAATAAATTACAATTGGCATCAGTCTCACTATATAAAAATATTTAGATACTGTATTTAGCAGTGGAGGAGTTTCGAGTTATGAACTCATTATCAAGACTGACTACAGGTTCTACTGTTTTCTCCGATGTTAGATGTTTCTTTATTATTGACTAAGAAGAAAAATCTAACATCGGAGAAAACAGTGGTGTTTACAAAATATTTTGCGACGAATGTCCTGCTTTCAATATTGGACAAACAGGAAGGAATATAAACATTCGTGTTCAAGAACATAAAAAGTCAATTTTACAAAATAAAAATACCACTGGCTTCTCCGAACATTGTATAAAATTTAATCATTTCCTGGATTTCAACAAAACCTTGAGGAGGTAACTTTCAGAAAGTGCTTTGTCCGGATGAATGTACTTTTCAGAAACTGAAAATATCGAATAAAAAAGAATAATATATCTATTTTTTGTTATGTAAATTACTGTTACATATTTTACATATACATTTTTACAATGAGATATATTGTTTAAATACTTAAGTGGGATATGTATTATAATATTAGATATTAAATTGGACAAAACACATTTTGCATGAAATAAATTGACAAAGCACGTTTTTGCATGAACTAGTGATGGGCAAAGCTTATTTTGAACAAAAATTTTTATTAGGCTCAAGGGAACATAAAATCAATATTTTACCATCTACTGAAAACTAATGAGTCCATTTTCTACAAACGTGTAGATCACAAAACTCTCAAACGTGTAGGTCACACCGTTCCAAATCCAAACAGTCACATACTTCTTCGAGTTCCTCCACATCGGTTGTAGGCACATTAAAAATAATGTCTATGTACCATTTTAGGCGGTCACTTTTCATCGAACATTTTGATAAGAAGTTTGTTCACATCACTTTTCTTCTCTTTACTAATAACATGACCTATTGGCACATTTTCAAGTTGGATTTTGTCAAAGTGAATGTTACCTGCTCGCCTTAATGAAACAAAATGTTCGTTTTCAAATCTGTAGTTTTTCAATCCTTTCACTATAACATGTTTCTTGCTACTTTTGTTCATTTTCCCCACTTCTTCAACAACAATTTTTCCCTCTACTTTTCTTTCAATTGAATCTCCTTCTTTCTTTATTTTTATTTGAATTCTTTTCATGTGACTGATAGAATCCATATCTTTATAGTAGTTACTAAGGTCTTTTGTGTTGAAAAGATTCCAATCTTTACCAAGATATTTGATTTGGCCAATCATTTTGTATGATTCAAAATATTCTTCCATTGTTATAATCATTGGATGTTTTCTTAGGAGTTTTTCAGACCGCCCAAAAACCCTGTCAGCCGGAAGGAAACTATGACCCCTCACTGGAAAATAAACCCAAATCTCTTCGATAGGGGGTTCTTTAGTTTCTAAGAAATGCATGAGACTTCTCAATATAATATTGTTTTTATTTTGAGACGTACATCCATCACAAAAGAGGCGTAATATGCTTTTGAATTCAAAATTAACTGCTGAAAGATGATTTTCTATCACCGCCTTTTTTATCCTCAATCGGTTTGCTAGCGTTTACTTTCCGAGCAACATTTTTTAACCTAGTGCGACCAATTCCAGTCACTACTGAGAGAAAAAATTTCTGGCAAAATCCCAGTTTGCCAGAAAAGTTGCTTGTTGGTAAATGGTATGTGGCAAAGAAATCGTGCTTTCCACCAGGCATTTGCAGTTTATTTTCATCAACTAACCTGGGCCTACGTCGTTTGATTGGGCATGTCTTTATAAGAGTAGCAATAATGCTGTCTTGTCTAGCCTTATCTGGCTTTGAAAAAAAAAGTGTTCTAAAGGCTTTCAAGTCCCCAGGCCTGAACTTTACACAAGAAAACCTATCGTTATTATGTTTACAAGCTTCAAATGTAAGAGCTTTTTTAGGGGCACTATACCTGGCTATTTTAGATGCAGCTCTTTTACCACCAGTCGAGTGTCTTTTTCTGCTTCCAACGTTGCAATCCCCCACAAGAACACTTCCATCAGCATCTTCATTCTCCATTTTAAATTAAATTCGACAAAAATACATTTAAATAATAATAGTTAAACAGTAAAGTACGCACAACAAACCAACATTTCCACAGATAAAACTCTTAAGTGAGAGGTTAGGCAATGAATAGGAAAACAAACAATCACATGACCAGAAACAAGCAATCCTATTGGTAAGATGGACTAAGCATGAATGGACTGAACACACACTATGGAGAAATCTCACTTCGATTGAAACCCAAGTTTTCAATATGGTTTTTAAATGGATAAAAACATGTTTTGACTGAAAAGAGACAACGCTTCATATGCAAATGACAAAGAAGAACAAATATTAGGTTAAAGCTCCGTTTTGAAATAAATTGGACAAAACACGTTTTGAATGTTACCTCCTCAATTGTTGCATTCAGGTAATAAAGGATAGCGCCTTGACCTTCTTGAAATTCTCGAAATAAGTTCTGCCCATAACAGTAAATTACCTCTTGTAAACAAACGAATTTATTTTCAGGTATCACCTTTGCTATTGTCTGTTTCATAAAACAAGATGTAATACTCTTCTGTAGTCAGTCTTGATAATGATTTCATAACTCGAAACATTTCGACTATCCTTTACTGCTGAATACAGTATCTAATAATTTTTATATGGTGAAACTTAAGCCAAGTTTGTTTTATTTTAAAGTTTAAACTTTATTCTTTATAATGTTTCACCAACTGATGTGCGAGAATTCAATCTCAGTAATTATATCTGTCTTTGTAGAGCAGTTAAAAACATAATCAAATAATACAACAGAAGTTTATTTGTATTCTTGATTCTTTTAAACTCAAAAATCACTGAATCTATAATAGAGTTACAGATGAAAACAAATAAACTACAGCGGAATCTTACGCCGAAAAATCCCTTATCGAAATGATACACTTCGTTATGTCTGAAAGACGAAGCACAGTTCCGTGCAGTTTTATTTGATTTCCCCTATTGTGCATAGGAAAAAATTCACAATCTTATCTCTTTATTCCAGGCAGCCGAAAGTGGAAATTTGGAGATATTCCAAAGGCTCTACTTCGCAGAACCAACCAGATTATCCATAAAAGACAGCAGAGGAAGAACTGTAGTACATCAAGCAGCATTCAAAAATAGAATTAATATATTGCAATTTATTCATACGCAAAGGGGTGGTAAGTAGCCATTTCGTCATCTTATATGGGTGTATCAGTAAAACAGTGGTCCAAGTCCATTTTACAAAGTTTTGATTGATTAAGATATTAGCATTTGTGTTTATAGGTAATTTCTTGTAATTTATTTCAAATGGGATTAATTAGATTCTTTCTGGTGATATATTAAATTTTATTTCTCTTAGGGGCCGTTCAAGTATTACGTAACGCAATTTTTAAAGATTTTTGACCCTCCCTCCCCCCTATGTAACGCTCCGTAACGTTTTCACGAACCCCTCCTCCCCCCCTATAAACGTTACGTAACACCCAAGTGACTATTTTTACCTAAAAGTCACAAATATGTTGCGCAAAGTACCGGAGAGTTGCTAAAATACCGTTTTTATTGTTTAAATCGTGTTTTCGTTAATAATAAACAAAACAAGAGATTATTATTTAATGAACAATCATACATATAATGTGATACGTTGAAAAGGGCTCAAATTTGTCCTAATAAACTTTTACTACTAATCTTACATTTAATTATGCCGTTTTCCTGACTTAGCCCTGTCGTTGCATACATTTTTAGCTAACTTCATCCACCATTATTTTTCTCATGCATTATTCAATTTTCGCTTATCAGCAGGTTTTCACTTTGAAAACCTGCTTATTCAAATGTGTGCGATAAGTAAAGTTGGACCTAGGCCCAAGATAGTTTTTCGTTTCATGACATTTCAGGATGCTTGGCATCAAAAACCCAATTTCAAAAGTCTCTCTTTCTCTACATATGTATATATATATATATATATATATATATATATATATATATATATATATATATATATATATATATATATATATATATATATATATATATATATATATATATATATATATATGTTCGTATGTATGTAGGTAGTTAGTTTTGTATGATATCTTGAATGTGATGGCTTTTAGTACGAATTGGTTGGGGGGTTAGATAATAAAAAATAATATATCTTGTTTACACGATAAAGGGCGCAATTTTGGAGCAATAGAGTGGCAAGTAGGTATGTGAGTACCTAGTTTCATATGATATATTGGGTGGGATTGCTCTTGGTACGACTTAGTTGGGGGATTAACCTCGGGGAGGAAATAAATCTTGTTTACACGATAAGAGGCGCAATTTTGGAGTAATAGGGTGGAAAGTTTGTAAGTAGACAGTTTCGTATGATATTTTGGGTGGGATTACTTTTGGTGTCACTTGGTTAGGTGGTTGGCTCTCCAGGGAGGAAATGAATCCCTTATACACGATAAAGGGCGCTATTTTGGAGCAATAGGGTTGAAACCTCGTGAGTAGGTAGTTTTGAATGATATTTTGGATTATACTGGTTTTGGTGGTTTGATTGGGAAGTTGAACTCCCTCAAAGGTAGAAAATGATTCTCGTTTACGCGATACGTGGCTCAATTTTGCAATAGGTTTGAAAGTTGGTAGGTAGATAGTTTCATATGTCATTTTGGATGGGGTTGGTTTTGGTACGAATCGGTCAAGGGGTTGAAGTAAATCTTATTTACCTGATAAAGGGTGCAATGTGGAAGCAATGGGGTTCAACGTTTGTGATCTGAATAGAAGGAAGGCTGGTTCGAATTTGGAAAAAAAATTCAATTGAATAAGTAGATTTTTCGAATTGGATAAGGTATAATAACCTGCGTTCTTAATGCAGCTTGCTGCGATAGAGTTTTTTTTCACTTAAAAACTTTGAAATAAAATAACATATTTATTTTCTTAGGCAATGCAATTAGAAACGGAACCTAAAAAATCAGCCATAATTCAAATATGTAAAGTAGGTATGTGAAAAAATAATTCAGTTGGAGTTTCTGTTCCTTTGCCCACTCAGACTGCATTTGCACAGAATTTTGTGATGTGAAGTAGATCCCACAGGTTCCACATATTCTGTTCTTGAAGTCGAATTGTACTGATGGTCGAAATAAATCGTACGGCATCTGCCTGAACCCTTATAGATTAGGCGACAGATCAACGGACAACCTCACAAGAAGTAGTGAATGCTTGCATGATCCTTTGTTTAGCTGACTAGGTACCGAGAGCTTGCTTGGGTCTAGAGGATTTGGCATGGGCACGGTGGCGGCAGGAAGTATCATTCGGAAAGGATGATTTCAATGCACTCCTTGAGCAGGATTCCTACGCGCATTTAATTACTTGCAAAAAATGTTGTGAGTCACGGACTTGAGCGCTTTACCATTTTTATTTATTCTTTAGCCGTTTTCTAAATTTCGTTCTCATTTTATGGCACAGTTGCGGCAGCAAGTCAGCATGAGAGCCTTTATAGTCCGAAAACAGCTGATGATGCAAATCTCTTTTGAGGACATTACAGTATGAAGTCACTTCTACAACACTGACTACAGCAATGTGCTCCTATAACGAGTTTAAAACACTTAATGAAAACTGGCAACGGAAACAAAATATAAATGACGAAGAATACAGTTGAGGTATTCCCCATAAAACATAAACGGATAGAGTAGTCAACTTGGGACAACAAAATAAAACTGAATTACAATACAATCGAGGGATTCCCCGTAAAACATAAACGAATAGAGTTAACAACTTCGGAGATTCAAATTCTCTAGTTTTTTATTTCAATAAAAATCAATGTTACGTAACGCGTTGTTCGAAACCCCCTCCCGCCCCTGTAACACATCGTAACGTTTTACAAGACCCCCCCACCCCCCAAATTGCGTTACGTAATACTTGAACGCCCCCTTATACTTCATGGATTATAGATACAAAAACACCTAACTAATCAATCAATTAAGAAAATAAAATGGACTTAGATCAGTGTTGCACTGAACGAATTCATATTAACGTGCATTGTTTAATCCAAGTCACAAGAATAAAACTGAATTTAGCTAAAAGATTTTATGTTATTTCTTTTACTTGCTCTGAAAACATTCTTTTACAATTTTACAGAAAATAAATTTGAATTGTAGAGTCACAAATTCAAATTTGTGTTGAAACAAGTAGGTGAAATAAAATTTATATCAAAAAACAATTTTAACATGAATATTAAAAAAACTAGCTAATCTTGTCGAATTGGTATTCGTTGTTGAACTCTTCATCACTCAACAACTGATTACCTACTCTAATCCTGACCATCTTGGAAGATAGTTCTTGTATTAATTTTAACAGGAAGATTTTTATGAAATTGATGAGAAATAGGTGGTAAAAAGGGTAGAAGCTATTATTTTTCGTTCTTCTTTACTAAAGTTATGGCTCGTCGTTGCATGTACAGAGGTTCACGATTTACCGCTGATAAAGATGTGAATTTCTTGATAACGCACTTCTTCATTAAGAAAATCTCTAAAAGTCCATAACATTTGAGACAATCTCTCTAAATAATGAAGAAAATGCTTGTCCACGTTTGAATTTGATGACTCGAATCTTCAGTTAATTAACTGAATTTTTGGTCACATAGTCTCATCCACTAATTGAAGCAATACGTGTCCTGACAGGAAAAATAGGACTTGAATCACCTTTGCTCTGAACATTTTCATTTTTAATTAACAGCAATACCAATCTAGTGGCATTTTAAAGGCAATTATTGAGGAGTGGACTCGGATCTTTGTTGCTCTGAAAAGGAACCGTATTGGGGGTACTGAATCGAGAATAAAACAGAAAATCAAAATTTTGGACTTGAACCACTGTTGTTCTGATGCACCCATATTATCTTAGAGATAAAATGTGAACAGAAATTTCATTGGAACGAAGTTACTTAGCGCACGTTACACTCCAGACTCTTAAAGCTAGGTCCGAAAAGGTGAAACTGTAAGTAACAGTAATACTCGCAAGGAAGTCTCTATGATTTTCACGAATAATATAATCGTTTCCTATAATTATTCATTGTCTTCATTATATCTTCTATATTCATATTTTTATCACAGAAGATGTTACATTTTGTACGTAGAAGTAATGAAAATATTGATCTTGAACTACTAAAATTTAAATGATCTTTTTTCATTGTTTCAAATAGTTTTCAAATATTATATAAATCCTAATACGAATAATTCCAATTTACTTTTTCATTCAATTAATCCCAAACTTTAATCTGTACCTACTTCAATTCATGTTGTATGGAGAAAGGAACTTTGTTTTGGTCTAACGTACCACTATTTGATAATATTAATAATAATAATAATAATAAGTTTATGGTATAGAAAAAGAACTAGTGCTACGCAATAAAGCCAGATATAGTCCTACTGGACAAAGAGCTCAGAGAATTGTTTGTTGTCGAGTTTTCGTCTCCTGCCGAAAATAATATGGCGATGAAAGAAAAATAAAAATGGGAAAAATACAGAGATTTCATGTTCGAGCTGAGGACACTATACCCAAGGCATGAAGTTAGGATGGTCGTACTAATCATAGGTTGTCTAGGCGGAATGAGGCTAACCATGTGACAGAATTGAAAATTATTCCGACATTCAGATCTCTGGCCGATATATTGACGCGCAGAATGCAGAAAGCAGTGTTGCTCGGGTCACTTCGAGTCATCAGGTCCCATGAACTATAGAGGCCGCTTGCAGCTCATCTCTTTTGTTAAGGGACACTGTAAGGGCAGGATGAAGAACTACTCCAAGGAATATGTGAGAGGTTTTTTATGGAGTAACCAGCAACATCCGGAGTCTGACACACCCTGAGAATGCGTGCGGGATACTCTCAGGGTAGTCTATAAAAGATTTTATTTTCAAACGTACGATAATAACGCCATTTCTCGATTGACAGGATCATCGAAAAGTTCTATTTCTCTGCCAAGGAGGAGAAGTGTTACTATGCATAAGATGAATTAGTAACCATGAACAAAAAATGCTCCAATTCAAACGTCATTTTCACTTTCAGCCACTTCTCACCAGGTTGCGAATTATAACTATCAATTATTTTACTTTATATCTGTCAGAATCAATTTTGCGTGGCAACCGTAACTAGGCAAATGTTCCATAATTCATAACGGTCGTAAGTGGATAGAATTATGTGCGTAAATGTGAATCAATCCAAAAATGGATATTCAGATTTTTATGAATTTCAAAACGTTTGAAAATAAAATAACATATTTCATTCGGAGTAGAAGTGACTTTTCATGAAAAGTGACACTTCTCCTCCTTATGAAATAATATACTATTTCCTCTCTCATGGACTTAAAAAAAATAATAATAATAATAATGATCTTTATTGTACATTTGGCAAACATGCGTGTACTTGTTAATATAAACAATGATGCAAATACAATTTCTATGATAGGAACACATAAATTATACAAATATAATCACAAAAAAAACAATATTCAATTGAAAGTATACTAGGATAATAAACTATCTAGTCAAAAAAAAAGGAATAGAATGCGTTACTTGCAAGGTACTTTCTCGCAGCCGACCTGAAGTAATTTCCTCAACTGACCTCCTGAATAACGATGTACGATGTTTTGGTACTACCATGGTATACGAGTTTCTGGTTTCATGACCTCTACTTCCCAGCATTTCAAACTTATGTAGGTTTTTTTTCGCATATAATGTTGCGTTAAAAATATAGATGCTAGGATATGTTAGAATTGTTTTCATGTTTAATATGAACCTAGTGATCCAAGTCCAAAAATCAACTTAATCAGTCTCTTCTGAGCCACAAAAACTCTGTGCCACTGCACAGCATTGCCTCATAGTATTATGTTGTATGAGAGGCGGCAATACGAGTATGTCAGACGTTAATACACTGCCACCAAGTTGTTCTCACCGATGCAACTTCTCAGTTGAACTAGGGCAAAATATGCTCTATTCAGCATTTTGCAAACATATTGAATATAGTGATCAAACTTCAGAGAAGGATCCAAGATGGTTCCAAGATATCTGAAGCTACCAGCAAATGTAATGTCGGCCAGAGGTACCAGAGAACTTGCCTTGTGAAAATTCTTGAATATATCGTTTTTTGATTATGAATTGCAATGCACATTTCAATTATACGAAAAATCGATCGTTGCTTTTCTGACTACAAAATATTCATTCAAATTATTTTTATTCGTTCAATACGAAAGATAAACGGCTGACAGTTTTGCCACATCATCATTAGAGGAGACTATAAAATGTAGCTAAAATAGCTCAACCTTTCATATCTCGCCGAGGTTTAGACATCATATTTCATAAACGGTACTTTCCAAGGGCACCTGAACGAACGCGAATGTAGATGGGAGAAAATGGAATTATCCTGCTTCGCGTTTTTGTTACAATGAACATATGAGCGAAAATTTGTTACGTACGCGAAAGCATTCTGACCGACGCAATGCTGGCGAAAACTTCGAAGTTCTAACAGTAAGAGTCTCTTTTTATCAGGAAATATCGACACCTTTAAAATAAATCGTGTATTTTATTCATGCCTTTTGACTTTTTATTTTCGTAGTTTTTTTCTGATTATCTCGCTTTTCAAGAATTTATAGTGATGATAATTCTATAGTATTTCTAGTGAAATATCAAAATTTGATCAATTTATATTCGCCGATTGACAATTTGAAATTTCTTTTCGAATAAATTTTTTCAGTTAACTATGTTGATTCGAGGTAGATTCAAGTATGTCTGAATTTCATTTTTATGAAAGTATCATTTAATTTGAACTATTGTACTTAGGTATTTTCTTACAGTTTATTTTCATAAAAGCTTTTTTACAGTACTTTTCCATATGGATCTAAAGATAATCAAATGCTTCTGACGGGAGATTTATTCTACTTTTTTTATTCTATATACCGCTAAACACTAAATATCCGCCATTATTAATGTTTATTGTTTTGGATTGCAAAAAATTTCGAAAAACTTTTGGATGTATCGTTAAAATAAATTTAAAGTAAAATTTTTCAGAAAAATTTAATTAATTAGGTGTTCAAATATCAGGTCATTCACTTTCAAACAGTAATGAATTCATTTTCAACATTTTCTCGAACTTGTGGGCACTTCGTTATATCCTACCACTAGTCGGTGGAGAAAATCTTCTGAAGGAGTATGTTCCGTATTGAACTTTTCAAATAACCACCAAAAAAAAAGTCCAATGATGTTAAATCTGGCGATCTGTCTCACTCATAAACAAAAACGACCGCTATAGAGGTTTTCCAGAAAAACGCTTTGCATTCGAATTGTTCTAGATGGACTTTTTTAGATGCGATCAGGTGATGTTTCATCAGGCATGCAGGTAATGCTCAAATTCTCCCCATTATTTTCAGGAGAAGGATCGCCAGTTAATATTGAAAATGAAAATTCATTTGCGTTAAACCGACACAGCGTGTATGAGTTAGATGATAAACACATTGGGAAATTCATTTGAAAAATTGATGATTGATCAAATCAACCCTACAGCCCTTTTTCATGAGATCTGACGAGGAGAATGTAAGAATAGTCGACGCCGGCACCTCACACGATGGAAATACTAGTTACTCTGTTCCGTTATACAGCGAGCTCATCAGTAGTGTCTATTATTTTTATCATACACGCTACGCCTGAATAGCATAAATAAAATTTAATTTTGAATAGATATACTACGTTTGTATATAAATGAATATATATATATATATATATATATATATATATATATATATATATATATATATATATATATATATATATATATATATATACAGGGTGTTCCAAAATTGAACGTACAAACGAAAAGGGGAGATTCCTTAAGTAAGTTTGAGAAAAAAAAAGTCCCATTAACATGGGGTCGCAAACATTTCGTTTTCGAGATACAGAGTGTTGAAGTTTCAATTTTCAAGTTTTTTTCTCATAGTATCGACACTTTACAAGATATCCAACTGAAATTTGGCGTATATATTACATGGTGATATTTTTTCTGGAACACTGAAACCTAATTTCCTCAAGAACTTTTTTTTGGTGTGCAACTGTTAATTTGAAAAAAGTACAAAAATAAGCTTTGTTATTATACTAAACTTTTCGTTCTCTTGTAGTTTTGTCGTATCTGCTACTGATTTCGAGAAAAAAAATTTTGAACGATGCTCTCGAAATCCTCGGAAAAATCCAAATTATGATAAGGAGGCCAGTTTGTAAGCTGTGGTGAATGAATTCATTATTAGTTTTTATGGAAATTTTCCTGATCTGTTGCGATGATTCATAAAGATTTCAGAAACTCGTTTAATCATTACAAAAAATGTATTACTACAAGAAACGTAAAACTCAAAAAAAAAATCATAATAAGAAAACTAAGTAACCCCAAAGGACTGAACTACAGCAAATGTTGAAAATGTCCTCCCCCAACTCTTATACAAGCTTCTTATCTGTTCTTCGTCTCATAGACGATCGAACTCTTTCAAACACTCCCGGAGTATTCCTAACTGTATCAAACGCGCCTATTATACGATTTCTCAGTTCTTCTACGGTGTTCACTGGCGTCGAGTATACTAGAGATTTCAGGTGGCCCCATAAAAAGAAATCTAAACTATTTAACTCTGGGGATCTGGCGGGCCATGACTGAGGTCCCGCCCGTCCAATCCAACTGTTTTCGTAATTGTCGTCCAAATACTCCCTTGCCAAAACTTAAAAATGAGCAGGAGCACCGTCATTCATGAACCACATTTCTCGTCGTAGCATAAGAGGTATATCTTCCAATAACAAGGGCAAATCGTTTTCTAAAAAATGTCTGTATGATTGACTTGTTAGTCGACCTGGCAAGCAGGAAGGACCAATCAAATGATCGCCAATATTACCACCCCACACATTCAGTGAAAATTGCTTTTGAAAATGGGTTTCTACATATCCATGCGGATTCTCCTCAGCCCATATGTGTTCATTATGAAAATTTATAATGATTATACGAGTTTATCAAATCTTTATGAATCATCGCAACAGATCAGGAAAATTTCCATAAAAACTAATAATGAATTCATTCACTACAGCTTACAAACTGGTCTCCTTACCATAATTTGGATTTTTCCGAGGATTTCCAGAGAATCGTTCAAAATTTTTATTCTCGAAATCGGTAGCAGATACGACAAAACTACAAGAGAACGAAAAGTTTAGTATAAAGCTTCTTTTTACATTTTTTCAAATTAACAGTTGCTCACTAAAAAAAAGTTCTTGAGAAAAACAGGTGACAATGTTCCAGAAAAAATATCACCCTGTAGATCTGCTATCAAAATTGCCATGTCACGTGGTGAGAACTCTCAAATGTAATATCTATGCCAAATTTCAGTTGAATATCTTATAAAGTGTAGATACTATGAGAAAAAAACTTGAAAAAAATTCAAAGTTCAACACTCTGTATCTCGAAAACGAAAAGTTTGCGACCCCATGTTTACGGGATTTTTTTTTTTCAAACTTAAGGAATCTCCCCTTTTCGTTTGTACGTTCAATTTTGGAACACCCTGTATATATATATATATATATATATATATATATATATATATATATATATATATACCTATATATATATATATATATATATATATATATATATATATATATATATATATATATATATATATATATATTTATATATATATATACCTCATTAATGAAAAATTTTCAGCAGCGCAAGGTATAATCATCAATTTCGACTTGATAAATAGAATTGAGAAACCAATGTTACAAAACTAAGCAAGAGTTTCGTTTAGGCTGAAACTATTCTCAACTCAATAATTATATTTACACCAGCAACGCAAGATTAATTATGGGATATCCACTTAGTCCTCTCCTGCATCCAGAAATATCCATAGAGACTTTGGATAAAAAATTTTTCAAATTTTTACGCGGTTCATTCCGTGAACCAAGATTTTCAAATATATATATATATATATATATATATATATATATATATATATATATATATATATATATATATATATATATATATATATATATATATATATATATATATATATATAAAGATATATATATATATATATATATATATATATATATATATATATATATATATATATATATATATATATATATATATATATATATATATATATATATATATATATATATATATATATATATATATATATATATATATTCTGTTCATTTCACAGTCATTTTAAATATTTTCGGTGACTAGACACTAACAATTTCAATATAAACTTTTCATCACATTACTTTACATACCACCGATATTTTCAGTTGAAGTTCAATAACTAGTGAATTCTCATTTGAAGAAAATGCACATTCAGTACTCTCATGAACTGTCTGAGTGTACCATATTTCGATCTTTAAAAAATTCGAATTGATCTGGCTCTTTAGTTCAGTGACTAGTATAGACAATTGACCTGAAGGTAATAATAATTACTGAGGTATATGCAAATATACTCTGTTTTAAAATATTATATGATCTTCCGTGAAATGCTTTGATTAGTTCACGTTTCTCTGAATCGGTATTGTCCTCTAGACAAAATAAATAAATAGCTGAACATAATTGTGAACGTTTGAAAAGAGTTATTGTGACAAGAATGTGTTACTCCTATTTCATAACCTCATGAAATTTCTCAATATTTGGTTCGGTTAATTCTCAAGTTTTTCAATAATTTTCAGATTTGAACAACCAAGACCACGCTGGCAACACTCCTCTTCATATCGCAGTAGAGAATGAATCTCTAGACGCCGTAGATTTTTTGATGAAACTGTGAGTATGTATATGAAAAATATTCTTTGATATAAAAACAAACATATCTATTTTGTAGTTGTTATCTACAACGAGCAAAAGTATCGGAGAGATCGAATTGCCATATTTGTGTAAAATATAAGAGTCGCCTATTGTGTATTCGATATCAGGAGAAATTGATACGGGAATCTCGAACGCGTTCCATGAATTCATTCCAGGTGGTATTTGAAATTTATGAAGTCGATCTTATTGTGTTGGGAATCTTCACAGATGGGAAAATGTTCTTTCCTATTTGAATTCAAATTGAGCATTAGTATAAGGCATTGAAAAACGGAGATACTGCTTCTAACTGGTTGTCGAAAGATGTTTCTATTGAAAATAGATATTCAAAATTTCAAAATAAAAAAACGTGCGGCACTCGGGGACTGCCGCGGTAGAGCTATTTCATAGCATTTTTCATTAACTGACGCAATTATAATTATTTATTTATTTTTCATTTATGCAGTATTTTTTTTTATTTGATAATACAGTGGGCGCCCGGTAATCCGGCCCCTGTCTAATCCGGCGCCCCCTGTAATCCGACATGCCTATCATTATTGAATGTAAGTTCACATGCATAATTTTGCGAAAAAAATTGATGAATATTTTCATACTTCAAAATTTCTATTCATAGTTTTTGATTATGCATTTGTTTGTATACAATTATTTCCGGTGCACACGAATTGCGGTCGATTTTGCGAGAGTGACTGAATTGCGGTCAAAATTTTTGTGCCTACCTGAGGAGTCCTATTCTCCAACTGAACTGCGGTCAGAAACTTATTAAGGGGCAAGAGGGTAAATTGAAAGTAAAAATGTAAATTCTAATTTTTATAAAGATATATATAATATACAAAACATATAGAAATTATGCAATACTACAGACGTACATCTACATGCATATACATCATAAAACTACTTCACTAAACTTATAACTAACACATTTTACAAAATTATACCTACTAATATCTTTTTTATTGTACTGACATATTTTGTTGTTAATAAACTCTTGTTTATCTAATACATTTTTTCACACAAATCTCGTTTTATTATCAATAACAGAATTTATTTTAATGTAAGTATCTGTTTGAATGCTTTTTAACGTTTCTATAAAAAGATTAATGTTGGGGTGCAAAGAGCTGCAGGTTGTGCTAAATTTTGAATGAAAAGATTCGCAAGCATTTGTTGTCCGGTAAATGCTTCCGGTACATTCCGCCCAAATGACTGGTGGAAATTTCGAATCTTCATCGATGTAAGTTTCCACTAAATAATCGACAAATTTGTCAATTCTATCGTCTCCAGTAGGTTTATCTGACATAAAATCTTCTACAAAACAATCTCCCACTTCCTCTGGTGGAAGGAAAGTTAATCCAAAGACGTGTTTTAGCCATTGTCCTATTTCGGAATCTATGTTCTTATATTCTGAACTTAAATCAAGATTTTGTATTTTGCGCCACCTAATAATAGTTCAAAACAATAATTATTTCATAAGTTTACATCATAATATGTAATAAAACTTACCAAGACTGAGCAAGATGAAAACGACAACCGGTTACTTTCGCTTCTGGAAATGCTTCATAAATACTGGTATGAATGGCTTGCTCAAAATCGATTATAATAGTTTTCGGGTTCAAATTTTGCCCTGAACATTTACATTTATCTGCCAGCAATTTGAATAATTTGAAGTAGCTGCTTTTCTGTTTATCTTTTAGAAGACAAAAAGCCACAGGGACATAGGTTCCTTTTGCAAATGCATAGATGGTAAACAATTGCAAAAAATATTTGGTACAGTAGTCAAATGTACCATCCAAGACCCCCCGGGACGTAGGGTTTGACCGCAATTCAGTCGTCGAAAACAACCACCTAAGTACCCTTCTACCTGCTTCAAATTTTGACCGCAATTCGTGTGTCTCCATTATTTCATAATGTGAAATTTAGTTATTATTTTCTGTAAGTTCTATAGCATTAATAAGGTTAAATTTATAATCAAACGTAAGCTGTCTATTGTGGTGTTTAATTAACTAAATTCGACATACATAGGTATGTAGTATATTATGATTTGTAGTTCAAATAGAATCTTATCTTTTTGATCTGTAATTTGTCGGAATACAATGTACTCTTTTTCAAAAAATTCCGGAATAATGGGTCTTAGGCAGTACTCTATAATCCGACAAATTCGATAGTCCGACACGGCCCTGCAAAACGTTTGTCGGATTACCGGGGGTCCACTGTAATTTAAGTTTTTTCTTTGATATTAATTCAAGTTACACTTTTTGAGCGTGGTGACCGATAAAAAAACAATTTTTTTTCTTTTATCGAATAAATGAGATACATATACATGTAGGTTATTAAGGAATTTTTATCATTGAAAGTTTATGGTAACTGAAATAAACATAAATATCTGGAAAATACCGCGTCAATGGTGGTCCCATATTTTGTTGTGGATTCTTGTGGATCATTATTCATTTTCAATTTCAATTTTTCCAAAAGAAAAGTTGTATACCGCTCTGAAATTTTATCAGCGAAGTTGATGTTGAAATCATCAGCCAAGATAAGTGTCGTCCGATTTCGGAGCAGCTCGTCTCGGTCCGTACGAGCTTCGTACAGTCGTACCATATACTACATGGTAGGCGGAGTGGGGGGTGTTAGGTTTTATTTTCGTTACGGAATTTCATGATTCGGTCGCCGCGCTCAGAGCCCGCGATAAAAACTATGCAATAGCTTAAAAAGACACGTTTTTGTTTGAGACTGTATCAGATGATAACTCTAAAATTCAAGTTAAAAAGAATATTTGTTAAAATCTACAGAATATTACTTACTATCAAATCTTGTTGTCATTCATAAAAAGATTCAGATCAGAACTCAAGCTCAAATAATTTCAATGAATTAGAGCTTCAAGTTCAGTTGAATATTAAAATAAATAGAAAAACTATTTTTACAAAGCAAAACTGAAAAGTTTAAAGTAGTCATGAGATTTCTCTTGAAAAAACCTTTAAGTTGACAAAATGCGTATTGATGCTTATTATTCAACATATTATGGATAATCAATTCATGTTATAGAAAATTTCATATATCACGTAAAGTGAAATAACAAAATTATTCAATATTTTAAATTATCAAACATTCTTTAAGGGAGCTGTCATGAGTATATATCCTCATGTCAGGAAGTATTTGTTCTCTAGACAGAATCCTGCATTCTCTATCTAAACAGTGAATTGTTGGTTGCTAATATGTTTGGCAGAGGGCGCAATGGGTTGTTATCCATATAGTAGTTCGACCGCGATTTGTATTGGGGAACAATAAGAAATATGTCAATTCACTCAGAGTCAATTGAGCAGCACTGAAGAGATATAATAAGATCGAAACAGCTGTATGCAGATTTTGAATCGGAGTGACTCGATATGTTCTGTAAATCACTGTTGCATTATGCATGCAGATTTTGCGTCGCGGAATACAAATAACCAGCTCCCTTGAAAGATTGTTTTATAATTTCAAATAATTGAGGAATTCTTCTTGCTCACTTTATGTTATACTGCGGATCAAATATTTATCATATTTTGAAAGAATTTAACTTTGTTTCTTAGAAAATTTTGTACATTTCTTATGGAATTGATATTTTCTCAAAGGTAATCTGAAATCCCATCAAATCCAATTCGGAGTACATTCTCTGTTACCTCAGGTCTACAAAATTTCACCTACGAAATGTATTTTTTTAACAGCCCTCTCTCGTGAAAATCCATTTTTTTCATTTTGAGAACATTTATGCGAAAACTCATTAGTGTATTTATTTACAAAAATGCATTTGTTTGAATTGAGTATTGTGGTATTTTAAGACAGATTTTATTTCATGAAATGGAATATATTTCAATCAGAGCAGGGACAAAATTAATATTCATTCACTTTTACATTATTTGAGTATTCAAAAATTTCATAACTCGATGTTTTTTTCTAGTAACGTTAAGACCGATATCCTGAACGAGAAACACCAGGCTGTCATCCATCTGGCAACAGAGTTGAACAAAGTGAAGGTACTGGAGGTTTTAGGAAGGTACAAGAACAAGATTGACATCGAGCAAGGTGGTGAACACGGTAGGACGGCGCTACATATCGCCGCCATCTATGACCACGAGGAGTGCGCCAAAATTCTGGTGAGAACATAAAAGAAAAGATAATAGAAAATGTTTTTAGTAAAGTCAATTGACTACTTGCTTAACACTTGGCGAAAAATGTACAAAACTATAAATCAACCAAAGCGAAACACCTATCTTGATTCCACCATGTTACTCGGCATATATGTTTCGTGCTATTAACTCATTACCAAGAATTTTCTAACTGTTATGAAAATGTAACAATCTGTAGATTTATATCACTGCTTTGATGAGTTCTTAGGTCTTGGGACATTATTGATGACAAAAATTTGTTTTAATCATAGTTGGAAATTTTGGTTCCTTATTTGTAATAATAAGTAAAGGCAAATCTGCTTTATATAAATTGAAATATATCGACGGTGATGTAATTTATATTGGTCGAACTGATGAAAACATCGGTACTAGATTGAATGAACCAAAAGAATCAATCATCCAAATTAAGAACTTCACTCCAACATTGCATAAAGAATAACCATTTTATACCTTCAAATAATCCGAAATTATTGCATTTATTGAATAAGGGAAATAGTATGACCCCTTCTTTAGAGATAACGTCAACTAACACAAGAAACTAACTCACCATTGATGACCAAATAGACCTTAGAATATTCCCACTCATTAAAGCATTAATCTAAATCAGGGATCCCCAACCTTTTTTCAAGTTAGAGCTCATTCTAACTTTCCGGTCAGGGGGCGGGCACCATTTGAAATTTTAATATTACGTAAATTCATAGTTGGAGATTTTTAATAAAACACAGACTATGCAAAAAAATTTATAATTCCAAAAACTTAACATCGTTGTTTATATTTCATGTAATAGTGCGTTGAAAAGGCGGTGGTGCATGGGGACTGCTCGAATAAATTTGACTATTTTGTAAATATTTTGATGACGTGCCCAAAGAGTTGTATTCTACCACACAAAACTTCCTACGACATGAAGTTTGGAAATGATTAATCTTTCTTGCAAAGGGCAATAAATCTTTTGATATTAATTTATATCAATTGACTTTGCATATGTTCTAAATATGTTATAAATATCCTTCCCTGTTGTTCGTCCTTTCATGGGTAATATTTTCAGTAGATCTTCTTTAACAGTAATGCCAATAAATACTATTCTCACCATAACTGCTCACTGTGCTATGTATGTTATTTCTGTGGACTCCTCAAGTTGTAATGAGAACCATCCACATACTTCCAAATCAATCTTCAACTTCTCTTGATATATCGTGTATTGTTCTCGTGACGGTGCTGGCTGACAACTGGAGGTCTTGTATTGTTAACATAATCTCAAGTTTGTTGCGAAATCCCTCAAAAAAGCAATCGGCGTCCCTTCAAAAATGCATTCTCAACAACTCACCATCCTGGAAATAATTGTTTTTCTTTGCACCGGGTTGGAAGAGCACGGTAGTTGAGAAGCAGGCAGTGACCGTCAGTTGAGACCACTGCGCTACTCGTTCTAAGTTTTCATACCCCACAGGCATCAGTTCTAGTCTACAGAATAGACCTTGAGTTGCGGGCACACGTGAAGCAGTAGACGGGCGCCCGCGGGCATAGGGTTAAGGACCACTGATCTAAATGAATATATTACATTTTCAAAACAATTATAAAACTCTCCATAATGATAACATGAAGTAAACACTGAAATTCTTCAATAATTGAAAATACTATTAAATAAATTTCCAAGGGAGCTGGTTGTATGTATTCCACTACGAGAATTCTACATTCACAATTCAACAGTGACTTATAGAAATCGTCTAGTCACCCCGATTCAAAATCTGCATACAGCTGTTCCGATCTCTCATCAGATCTCTTCAGTGCAGCTTATTTGACTTGGAGCAAATTAACAAACCCTAATTGCACCCCAATACAAATCGCGGTCGGGACTACTATCTGGATAACATCCCAGAGCGTCATCTACCAAGGATATTCAAAACAAACAATTCAACGCTTGGTTCAAAAATGTAGAACCTCGTCAAAATCAAAAAAAATCAAATCATCTTTATTTGTGTCAATATACAATTGTATTTACACGCGTCCAGTACAAAATTACATCACTATCAAGTGTAAGTTGAAAAATAGAAATGAAAGGAAGTAAAGGGAAGATTGAGGAACATGCAGTTAAAAATTCAGTTGAAAAAATTCACTGAAATTAAAATTTTTAAAATTATAGGGAGCTGCATCAATTAAGATTTTTTTGATTTCATTTTTAAAACGGTTCAGTGTAAGAGACCTCCAGCTTGAAGGTAACTTGTTATACAACTTAATTGCTGAAAAATTTGGACCATTCTGTGATCTCCCCAGTCTATATCTTTGCACATATATATCATCCTTATTCCTAGTGTCATATGAGTGGTTATCACAATTTAGCTGCCATTTATCTCTACTCGAGTGGGCGTATATGAGACATTTTAAAATAAACAAGCCAGGTAGAGTTAGAATATTTAAACTTTTAAAAGATTGCCCACAATCTTCTCTATACTTGAGATCACCAATTATTCTTATCGCTCCTCTCTGCAATCTAAACAATCTATCAAACCCAGCACAATGTCCCCAGATCAGAATGCCATATCTCAGATGAGCTTCACACAGTGCGAAGTAAGCCGATCTCAACACACCCCTAGACAGTGACGCGCTCATGGCTCTCGAAGCAAATATATTTCTCGATACTTTGGCTACAAGAAAATTAACATGGGCATTCCATGTAAGTCTGGCATCCATGTATAATCCAAGAAACCTAACACTCCCCAGCTCTTCGGCTAGCGTAAGAGTAAAAATCACTTTCTCAGTTTTACCGTCATTCACGCAAAGCCCATTTCCCGAGAACCATCTCAAAGCACTTGACTGCGATATTCCACTAAGCACTTTCCCCTCATTTAATTCTTTGCTCGATACTCTTATATTGTTAGGCAGTGATCTAAGAAGTCAGGAAAATCGTTAAATATATTAAAAAAAGTATAAGACCCAATATAGAGACTTGAGGTACTCCAATAGTAATGTTTACCTTACTGGACCAATTTTCCCTCACAGAGACAGCTTGGTGCCTGTTGTTCAAGAAAAATCGAATGAGTTGAATACTGGTATTGTCAAAGCCATAGTGTTCAAGCTTTTTAAGGAGAGCCGAATGAGACACCCAGTCAAATGCCTTGGGCAAGTCCAGGAACAAGGAGATTGAGTAAAGACCTAGCTCGAAGCATTCAACCGTATATTTCACAAACTGTAATATAGCATCGTTGAGAGACATGAAATGTCTACTAGGGGAGACCGGGTACAAAAGTAACATTTTGTACTTTCGCCTTGGTTTCTCGTTAGGTGTTATTATTTCGGTAAAATTGATATAGCCATACATAAATTGCGTTTATGTTCTATACATTAGCATCTTAAATTACCTTATTATTGTGTATTTTGCATGAATCACAGAAACTTAAAAAAAATTTGTCATTTGTTACTTTCGACCACGTTGGCGGGCCGAAAGTAACACGTTGTGGGTCGAAAGTAACAGGGCGAAGGGGTTTGTAATGAATATGATATGAAATATTTAATCAAACAAATATTTATTGGAAAATTGAGTGTCTGTCTTCTCTATTCAGACTCGCAATTATAGCACACATAATTCATTGACGCATTCAGTACCTATGAGACCACATTTTGCATTCGAAACAATGTAAACTTTGCTCATTCAGTCGACTATTGCTAAAACTTTCTAAACAAATGAGGTAGAAGCAATCTTCGTCGTCAAATTTATCTTCCTTGTCTACAACTGCGCTAGTATTTCTATCTTAAATTTTTTTATATATCTATGCAATGTAACATGGCAAACATTCAATTTTTTTTGCCTTGGCTCTAATTTTTTCACCATCATTGAAATGCTCTTCAGCCGCTTTTCGATAGACTTCCATGTTAGTTGTTATTCGTGCGGTCGTAATTATGCGTTGTCGCGGCATTTTGTTGAAATAAACACACACACATAAAAAGTTTACTTAGAGTAAATTAATACGGGGACAAAAGTAACATGTTACTTATGTACCCATAGGGCTGCGTTACTTTTGTACCCTACAGCATTTTTGTTAGAACATGAAAGATAACCTTGAAACGGAAAATACTAGACAAAAACGAATTTAAGCACTGTAAAATCAATCTAATCGAGTATCAATATGCAAATATTCAGATTAATATCATCCCTTTGATATTGCATAAACATTAAATAAGTAAACGTCACAAAATTTACTTTTGATTTGTGAAATCAAGTAGCGTTCTCTCACACTATCCAACAGTGCGTGGCGCGAGCGGTGATTGAATGCAACTGAAGGTGGCGCCACTGGCTATCACCTGACAGCAGCTAAGTGGTGTTTTGACAATTCTTCAAACCTACAGAGCATTTGTTACTTTCGACCCGCCGTTATTTTTGTACCCGGTCTCCCCTACGCAACTGAGGCGTATATGGTTTCAAAGCTCGCTTAAAAATTCTGGACAAACTCGAGAAGTACTTGTCGCTATATTCAAAATCAAATCATAAAGCATATACAAGTTAAATATGATGGTTAGGTTTAATATACTTCATAAAGTGACAAGGAAAATTCTTCAATAATTTAAAAAAAAATCAAATAACTTTCCTAGGGAGCTTGTTAGATGTATTCATATGACCAGCTCCCTTGGAAAGTTCTTTGATAATTTTTTACATTGACAACTTGTGTATTTTATTATATAAACTTATATAATTTTCATGATTTGATCTTGTTAATGGGGTAATGGCCATAACATATATGTCGAGTAAATATAGCAATTTTATTGGAATCAAACCAAGAGTTCTATTTTAGTTGAAATTTAAAATACTTTTGTCCCTTTGCTCCAGTTTTATATGGTGCTTCGGCTGCGTTGAAAACATGTTTATCTAACCCAATACTCATACGAACGACAAGAGTCTGATTTGCTTTCCGCCAAATATTTTCGAATGATATAGGAATAAATCCCGTATGAAGCTCCTCTATATCAAATCAGAATGAGTTTCTTCTTCGTACGAACCAAATAGACGTGCAAACATTGCTTGAATTCAGCTTCATAGTTTCATGGAAATTATAGTGAATTTATTCCAATATCTTCACTTAGAATTCAATAAGGTTGAGAATGAAAATAAATTTTCATATTTCAGTATTGATTTAAATCAATGGAAGTCATTTTATTCAATGAAATAATGAAAAAGCTAGGAAGTTATATATTAAGTTATGCGAGTGAAACTTTATTGAATTGAAGGAAAATAATTAGTAATGGTGATTCAGTTTTAGACTTTCGAATTTCATACACAAATTGATTTCTGATTTTAAGAAATATTCTAATATTTCACTCAGCTATAGTTGAAACGGTGAACTAGTAAATTACTGATGATTTGCATATTTTTCTGAATTTAATCATTTGCTAGCGGGGAGAAGGAAATTTTTCGAACCGGTAGAAAAATATATGCAGATATTGTCTTTTTGAGGGTGCATGAACCTGAAAAAAATGATCGAAAAATTTCTGCATCCCACTTTACTACGGAATTGAACTAGAGGGTTGAAATTTTGTACGTGGATTAGGTTGATGTAAGAAGGTTTTTTTTGACCGTATAAACATTTTTCTCCGCGATCATCACAGAATTCCTCAATTCTGATATCAAATTTGATTACAGAATGTTGGAATTCTCTCTCTTGAGATTGAAGAAATATTCTGCAACACCTCTGTCCCCATGCAATTTAAATCTATTTGCTTTCTCTCCCTTGTGATAGAATAATATTCTCACACTGGCTAGCAATAATGACATTAGCCTTGACGCAGTTGATTGTCATCGTAGTGGCAAATTTGAGTAAGTGTCAAAATTATTGCTGTCACGTTTTCATTCGAAAATATAATAAGTATTATGAATTTATGCAGTGGTTCAGAATCAGAGTGTGAAAATACACCACTACACTGGTCATTGTTATCGGAGGACGTCGGCTACTGTGTTAGTGGACACAGGAGCAGATATGGAAACACTAAAAAGGCATGGGAGGTGGAAGTCTTCTCAAGTGCCAGAAGGATACATAAAAAATTCGGTGCAAAATCGAATAAATAAAGTAAATAAGTTAGTCTCATCAATTACTGGATCTAATACACCGCTAATCATGCCTTCCACTTCAAATTATGTGACTGTTAGTTCATCTTCTACAAACCACGCAGTTGTTGAAAATTCTTCCAATAATGCACCAGTTTTCATTTCGAGAACTGTACAAATATAACAATTAATACAAAGTAGAATGTTTCTTGAATTATTGAGTGTTTACCTAATATAATTGTGATTGAGTTCTGTAATATAAATTATCTTTTGTTCGTTTTCATATAAAAATATATATTTAAAATTTTCGATCGTGGAGAAAGTATAGTCTGCTACTCGGTTAGAATAAAAATTCGTGATGCTCGTGGTTCCTCACGCTCGCCTTCGGCTCGCGCTCGGAAATTTTCCACTCGCATCGAATTTTCATTCTAACCTTGTTACAGAATATACTATTCTCAAACATCCGCCAATTTTATTTAAAGAAATCTTGTTTTTTCATGGTTTCGACGATTTACACACTTGCATATGGAGATTGGTTCAAAAGGTTGAAATTTGAATAGTTGATGCTCGAGAAGTACTATGTAGGGTTTTAAACTATCCTCCATGACTTTTAATGTAGACATTTCTTGCTTACTCGCGGTTTTATGGATGTTCTCTCATCTATAGCTCCTTCAAAATGAGTTGGGAGTCTA
Organism: Cynegetis impunctata; assembly: GCA_030704885.1. NCBI lineage: Eukaryota > Metazoa > Arthropoda > Insecta > Coleoptera > Coccinellidae > Cynegetis > Cynegetis impunctata. The sequence goes on along the minus strand of JARQZK010002895.1, from coordinate 305,741 downwards.
GAAATTTGTAATTAAAAAAACGAAATAGAGGAGGAAATTCGACTCTGCTACTCATGTGTTCCTTGAAAGGATGTTTAACTAATATTGCTGCTAACAACATCACAAGGTGAAGGAAGGTATAGCGACGTTCCTAAAATAATTTTTTTTTAGTTAAATCATGTTAGAATGTATTGAAATTTGTAGAAAAACTAATTTGAGCAAGAAAGAATTTCTGTCGGAGGGTCCATCTGTCGTTTGGTCTGTTAGTTCCATTGATAACTTTCAAAGGAATTGAGTTATTAATTTGGTACACATGTAGGTATATATACATGAGAAATTTTCGAATTGTTTTTGAGCCAATTTGGTTTAGGAAAAGCGGACGAAATGGGGTGTTAATAAGAAAGAAAGGGTTATTTTTCGTTGAAAATCAAGTAATAAGTCGCTTAAGGGGTTTTTTGGTAAACAGATTTCAATTTTGCAGTGGATATGACATTTTAACACAAAATACTGCTGGCAGTAAAAAAACGGGTAGACATTGAAAATTATTTTAAAAATCGAGTTATGTATCTTTTTAGGTACTTTCAGGTACACAGATTCCGATTTTATTTACTATATGAAAATAATTCAATACAAAATTATTTGAAAATGTTCAGTAATGACAGTAACAGTGATGTGGAAATAATTGTTCGGTTTTTACTCTAGAATATTGAGAATTCTCCAGTAAAAAATGTAATATCAATAAAATTTGTAGAACATTTCTACTTTGATGAACAAAAACAAAACTTGCATTTACTACGTTTATTATCACAAAAATACATTGAGAACTATAAAACTGCGAGTGCAATTTCGGTCACTAGACCATCATCGGGCAGATTGAGTTGAGAATTGAATACATAATCATGGATTTGACGCTCAGGTCAAAATTGGCCCAAATTGGTACAAAGAAATGTTCTTAGAAAAATAATTATTGTTTGAATACACTAAATATAGGAGAATATATCAAGTCAATGGTCGATCAGCAAGATCTCTTTTGCATTGAGTTTAAAAATTTCTAATGATCCTAAGTAAGTTAGTTTGGTTCCTTTCGGTAATTTGTGCGTAATTTGTAAGTTGTCTTTTTATGGAAACGGGTGGTGGTTTTCACGACAATGATTTGAAAACGTTGAATCCGTTTTATTTTTCAAAAAAGATTATTGGTGTTCTTTAGATCTTGTCTTGAACGATCGACCAGTCTGACCTATATACACTCCTTCACATACAGGACAAATCAATTCATAAAATCCTGAACTTTCAAATTTTGAAGTGATAGCTTTGGTATTCATTGAATAAAAATCCTGAGAGTTTTGTCTTAGGTTTGAAAGCAATTTTAATATCACATTTAGTTATGACATTAGAACACCAACAATCTTTTTTGAAAAAAAACGGATTCAACGTTTTCAAATCATGGTCGTGAAAACCACCAACCGTTTCCACAAATAGATAACTATCAAATTATGAACAATGTACCGAAAGGAACAAAACTAACTTACTTAGAATCATTAAAAATTTTCAAGTTCAATCATAATGCAAAAGATATCTTGCTGAACGATAAGATTCACTTGATATATTCTCCTATATTTAGTGTATTTAAATAGCAGCCTTAGCGCAATCCTTTGGTAACTACGAATCCCTCAGACAACTTTTTTCCTGTTTTGATTTTAGAGTGAGTGTGTTCGTATAACTTTTTCACAGCAGTGATGAGGTTGTGGTTAATGTGGGTTTCTTCCATTGCTTGCCAGAGTTTCATTACCGGTACATTATCGTATGCTTTTGCCAGATCAATGAAGAGTATATGCACTTCCTGGCCGATAGCAGTTTGTTTTTCCACTAGTTGTTTGATACAGAAGACATTATCTGCGGATGATCTTCCTGCACGGAACCCACTTTGCTCTTCGGCTTGCTCGTGAAAGTATTCTTCCTCTATCAGGTCTCGTAGCACTCTGCCGTATAGCCTACTAAATGTACTCGTCACTGAAATTCCCTTGTAGTTTTCACATACTTTGCGGTTTCCTTTTTTGTGGATCGGATAGATGTAAGCCAGTTTCCATTCTTCTGGTATGTTGGATCCTCTCACACAAAGCGAGAACATTTGTTGTATCATCCGGAAGAGTTTTGGCGTTCCATTTTTGATTAGTTCCGCATATATTGCACCGGGTCCAGGGGATTTGTTGTTCTTTAGAGATTTTATTGCCTGTACTATTTGTTTGATATCCAGTTGGAGTTCTTCCCCTTCGATATTTACATTTGGGTTATCCTGGCTCTGGAATTCGGGTCTGTTTTCTATTTGCATTTTATTCTACCAATTTGGGAAATCCACTTCGATTAGCCCTTCTTGAAATGTGTTCCTCTTGTCTATTTAGGTATCTGCAATAAATTTTTCCCACCCGTAAGCGCAAATCTATAATTATGTATTCAGTTCTTAACTCAATCTGCCCGATGATGGTCTAGTGACCGAAATTGCAATCGCAGTTTTATATTTCTCAAAATATTTTTGTGACTATTTCACTCATTCCATTTTTAGTGAGAAAGTTTCCATAGCTAGTCTCGTTTCACAGCGATAAAACATGCAAGCCGGCAAAACTTACTATGTTAGTATATCAGCGACAATTCCACTCATGTATAATAATTCCCATTTGAGAGAACGAAAATCGTAGTTTGCTATCGAATAAATAGGAAGGAACAGAAATGCAAGTGGATAAAAATATCGGATAAATTACGTTACCTTACCAACGCTAGCAATTATTCGTTTAGCAAGCGTTGCATCAGTTTGACAATTGTAAATGTCGAAAACAGAATTTTACAACAAATACCTAATATTACAGTAAATATATTGAGATTTGGAAATATTTGCGAGGCAGAAATAATAAGGGAGATCGAAAAATCAACTCCTGAAAATACAAAAAAAAGTTATTCTTCCATTTGGAATCAATTTAGCGAATTTTGTAAACAACGAAACTTCAATTTGGAAACCGAACAGTCAGTGGAAAATGTGGCAGGAATATTGTTGGACTGGGGCTTTAATATGAAGAAACAGAATGGGAAAGATTATAAAGAATATGTGGTGAAAACAATGTGGAACACAACCGCGAAAATGTTGCAAACCATGTATTTCGAAAAATTTAATGTTACTTTCAATCCTTTCACTGATTTAGCATTAACAATAATTCATGAAATTGTCGTACCAAATACCACGCGAGCTCAGATTTAGCAGGATATTTTTTGTGGTTGTTTTCTCATACTTACTTTCATTGGCAATTTAACGAGAGCTGTTCTGACAAAATCACGAGAGCGTAGCTCGAGAATGAAGTATTCGAAAACAACGACGAAAAAATATCCGGCTAAATCTGAGCTCTAGTGGTATTACCCCCGACAATATTTTGACATTTCTCACATGAATCGTTATTTCCTTGACTTTCTGAAATGTGACCATATTACTGTTAGACATATTTTCTCGTGAAATAGTCATGTCGAATACCACTCGAGATGAAATTTAAGCAGGTAAAATTTCTCTCTTGTAACATTCAAGTTTGTTGCTTAGACAATTTCGCTCATGACATTTTTTCCAAAATCACTCGCCTAACGGCTCGTGATTTTGATACAAATGTCATTCGCGAAATCGCCTAAGCAACAAACTTTCATATTACAATCGAGAAATTTTCCGGCAAAATTTCATCTCTAGTGGTATTATATATGACAATAAATTAAGGGTCGTAGTACGAATAATACCATTCTCGTATAGGAAATGCTTCATCAAAATTCACGAATATGCGTTTGTTACTGCAGAGTGAACCCATTGTAATCCGGTGAGTATGATTGAATAGGAAGCACTTTAATGAGCAAACGTCTACTCTCTATGGACCCTTGATTCCTCTAATCATACAAGGTTTAATATTGAGTACTCTTAGTAACATCATAAACAAATAAATTACTAAAGCCATCGACTATCATGTAATTCACAAAGTAGGTACCTATCGATTGTTAGTTGAAATAGGATCCAATTTAATCACATTAATGCTTTGAAAGGACTCAAATAGTGAGCCCTGCATATTGCATCGGTCAACGATATAATAAGTTTTGACTCAAAATGCATACACACTGTTATCATACATATAAACTATTTTAAATATATGTAATGAAATCTTCTTGGAAACGGACTAATACCCAGAATGTAGAGTTATTTATATTAATGGATATCGATGGAAGCGTTTATTTTAACAAAATGAACAAAAACAAAACGTTTATTTTTACAAAAATGGTTTGAAAAATATAACACTGCGACTGCAATCTCGGTCACTAGACCGTCATCGGGCAGATTGAGTTAAGAACTGAATACATAGGTAATTATAGATTTGCACTTACGGGTGGGAAAAAATTATTACAGGTAACTGAATAGACAAGAGGAAAACATTTCAAGAAGGGCTAATAGATGTGGATTTTCCAAATTGGTACAATAAAATGTTCTTAGAAAAATCATTATTGTTAGAATACACTAAATATAGGAGCATATATCAAGTCAATTTGGTCGTTCAGCAAGATATCTTTTGCATTATGATTGAGTTTAAAAATTTCTAAGTAAGTTAGTTTGGTTCCTTTCGGTAATTTGTACAAAATTTGGAAGTTATCTATTTGTGAAAACAGGTGGTGGTTTTCAGGGCAATGATTTTTTAACGTTGAATCCGTTTTATTTTTCAAAAAAGATTGTTGGTGTTCTTTTAATCTTGTCTTGAACGATCTACCAGTCTGACCTATATACATTACTCTACATACAGGACAAATCAACAACAAATTTTTGTGATAACAAACGTAGTAAATTCAAGTTTTGTTTTTGTTCATCATGTTAAATTATCACGTAGTAACGACGTATTCTATTAACTATTTTAATTTGAATACTTAAACTAAAATGTTTATTTCAATTGAATCGGTGATTGTTGAAAGGGTACTAAGTCCATTTTTCATTGAAATTGTATTTGATATGGGTTTCTAAACCAAATTATATCCCCGACCGTTTGGTGTTGAAAGGAATTAAGTCCCATTCTAGGAAGCACTAATAATACGTAGGGGAAGGTTGCCAATATTGGACCGAATTTTAGATTTCTTATCATAGTTTCCAATAATAACACAAAATCAATCTTATAACTGTTCCCTAGGACCCTTAGGGATGTTGGCTACTTGCAGGAATTTTTGCAATTTTTTTTTTCAAATCTTATATATTATATAACCGTTTAAAAAACCTCTGCAAGTGGTTCAATATAGGGAACTGGTTTCCAAAGTTGGACCTGGGGGTTTCCAAATTGGACCATGATATTTAAATAATCAAAAAATGTTTTAAATGAGTAAGGTAATATAAAATTTCCGTAATAATTGAAAAAAAAAGTTTATTCTACAAAAAATCTGGGATTAATTTTAAAAAATTTGAAAACTTTTCAAGGAATTCGTCAAAAGATTGAAAAAAATTCAGGATATGTTTGAAAATAAACAACAAAAATAAAGTCTTAAAAGTAGCTAACACTATAAAAAAATAAAGATATCATGTGTTAAACACAAGCAAATAAACACAAATACAAAATGCTTAAAATGATGAATCTAATCATCAGTGCAAAAATCACAAATAAATTTTTCCTTTGAAGGTACATTGGCACATGATTCATGTACCCAATCTCTGCATTTCAGACATTGGATCATATCTTCAACGACACATTCTCTACAAAATTTGCAATACCACTGCAGCTGTCAATTGATTTTCATCAACGGTTTTTTCTAAAATATCAAAAAAAACTATAGACATTTTCGTGATTAAACCCCTTGCATCGTGCTATGGATGTGGACTCCGGTTGTCTAAGTGTAAGAATGGGATGTCGTCGCATGAAGGAGTAGAACCACTTTTTGCCAGCTAAACCTTTCTCTTTGTGAAAATTATGTTTTATTTGGTTGTTTTCGGCCAATTCAAAAGCAGCTTTGCGCACGTCCTTTATTGTCACTCCAAAAAACACTTTTTCCACATAAAGAATATGATTAGCCAGTGCGTCCTCAAGTTCTTTGGAAAACACGGTGCTTCGTCCAAAGCTTTTAACATCTTTATTAGCAAATTTATTTTTGGATTCAACATGCCTTTTAAATGTCGATTTTGGAATATTGTAAATTCGGCATGTTTCATTTAATCCATATTTTTTTGCATTAAACGCAGTTATAGCTTTCATCATGTCTGTTTTGCACCACTGTCCATATGGTTTTCTATTCTTTTTCTTATCGGAAGACATCCTACAACCAAAAAAATGTGTTAGTTTCCTAAATTCAAAACCGTTCCAATTTAGGAAACCTCATAGTGGTCCACTTTAGGCAACCACCATGTGTTTTTACAAAACTGAACCGTAGACAAAAAGAAAGAAACAATATGACTAGGTAATAGGTGGAATGAATAGAGAAAAACTCACTTGATAATTAGGTAATATCAGCTTTTCCTAAGGGAATGACAGTGGCTCCATATTTCCTTCGGGATGTAGTGGAATTCATACATCAAAATGGAGAAATTCACAAATTTCGCTGTGAACGCCAAGCGCTAGCCGACAACTAGTTGAGTTCGGTGCCAATCAAGGGTTCTGGGTAGGGGTAAGATACCATGTTGTCACATGAATTTTCGATTCCGTAGTTTCGGAGAAAAGTGGGGTGGTCCAATTTAGGTGGCGGTTCAATATAGGCAACCTTCCCCTACGTACTGGATTGCAGTGAGAGTTGAAAGGTACTAAGTCGCGGACTTAGTTCCATTCAACTCTGAACAGTAGGTTGAAGATGAATAATTTGTCGTGTTTTTGCTTCATAAGTAGGTACTTGTTTAACATTTGTCATTTTTATAAGAATAATTGTTCGTTTCTATGTGTTATTTCTCCAATAAAGTATATAAGTTTAATCATAACTACTTAATTTTGTTTTACTGATTGTTGAATGGAACTGAGTCCTTGCTTTAAAAAAATAATAAAAAATACAAAAATTGGAAATAATAATAATTTCTCTGTAGATAAATGATTCCTCACCCATTTACTTTTATTATACGCTGACTGCATGTATCAATGAAATTAAATAAATAACTTTTAAACATATTTTTTCAATTTACTCAAAACTTTCATTTTTGGACTTAGTACCCTTTCAACAATCACCGATTCAATTATAGTTACAACAAAAATTTTAATGTGCTGAACAATTCTGCGAATCTATAAACTAAATTCTCTGCACGAGTTCTCTGTAGTTTCTTGTATACTCTGTGGAATGCATTAGCTATTACATTGGTTAATATTTACATGTAATATCATACAGGAATGATAATAGAGGGAATTCTAAAGGACGTGCTTTGTTAGTTCATGTTAATGAGGCTGGACGCAATGAGATCTATTAAATTGAATAAGTCGCATGAAATATATAAGTATATTATTATAAACGACAGTCGTTTGAATGTCTAACATTTCAATATGTTCCGAAAATACAAGAGAAGGAAGAGGTCAAATTTGATTTAAATTAGTACTTAGAAAATGGAAAGGAATTCATTTTCGTGCTAGTAGGCGATCCTTAATACTTCAACCTGGGAAATATTATTACCTGTATTTTCTAGAAATATTGCTCAATGTACTCAGTAGAATATTAACAAGGATATCATTATTCATTTGCTTGCTATTTATTGCTAGTCAACATTTCCATAAGTATAAATTTTACGCATAATTGCAGCTTTCAGAGTTAGAAATTAATAATTTTTCAATATACTTAAGTTTTTTGTTTGAAGTGAAGCTGCACAAAAAAAATGAACATGTTTCACAAAAATTTACTTACTTAAATTAAGAGTGTGTATCAAATTGATACTAATGGAAAGGTACACTCGTCAGGGCTACATTCGCAACAAGAGAAACAACCAAATAGATAATGATATTCTTGTCGTTAATTTTCCACTTAGTGCATTAGACGGTTTTTAGAAAAAACACAAAAAGTTCAACGATCGGTTTATAGTATATATGGTTATTTTGATTGTAAAAGATTTCCCCTATCCTTCCTTTCGTTTGGATATATATTTTTCAGACATCCTGTATATATCTATTTGAATATATACATTATATATATATATATATATATATATATATATATATATATATATATATATATATATATATATATATATACATACCTCCAATTTCAGTTCCTAAATTTTTTCAACCTTCTAGCTTTCATAGAATGGATTCAGTAATTGGTTATTGCTCTAATATCTAACAATTGCTCCAAACTCATTTGACGAAATACTGAAAAGGAATTGTAACCGAAATGATGTCAACCCTATCTCTAAAATGTGTCAAGTGAAATTATTCAAATTAATTTTGGGATTTATCATAAATAAATAACAGGTCCTGGTAGAATGAAATTATCTGAAACACAATTATTGTTTTCTTTCTAACGATTCAAAATGCATAGAATTCATTATTATAACAATTACTTTTTTCATGTTGTTGTTCTCTTGTTTTAATGTTTTATTTAATTTTGTTCAGGGCACAAAAATGATATAGTAGATTGTTATTTTAATTTATTTTTTGTGAATCCAAAGAAACAGTCTTACGCTTTCTTCGTAATGAAAAATTATTTTCCGATTATGTACCTATTCCTTCCAATTTCGAATATAAAATATAAAAATTAAAGCAATTCAATTTTTTTGATTTGATTGATCATAGATAAAAATTTCAAAACGTCTGGGCTCAACAAATAGATCTTTTTAAATATTTTTTATAATCGTCTCTATATCAATTTTTTCTTGTGTATGAAGATTTTTTTTTAAACTACATAGTTTAAAAATAGTTATTTTTGTATTAAGTGTGCGAAATCAGTGTTTTTTTAATGGCGCATAAGAATGGAAATTTTTAGCCGAGATCGTCAGATCGAGGCCTAAAATTCATTCGAATATCCCTTGAAATACTGATTTTGCTCACGAAATCTAAACAATATTTTTTGTACAACTGGCAAAAAAGTGTTTAAATTATAAATATTTATTAAGTCATTTTATTTTAAAAATTAAAATCCATATAGTCAAGTATGTTTATCAATAAATTCTATGATCTTATGTCAGAGTAAGTGTAAGAAAGGAAACATGTAATTTATTTAACAAGCGTCAAACTAAATATTTTATAAATTATTTTGCGTATTTCACAAATTCTACGATGGATTATACTAATATTTCCAGTGATAGTAATACACCACAAGACGTAATGGATACTGCAAATTCTGTAATTTGAAATCTTTTTTCCTCTAAATCAAAATTACAGTACAGTATTATTTCTATATTCTATGGTCTTTTTTTCAGGGTGAAAAAATATCTTTTTTGCACGACCGGTCATAAAATGCTGTTTTTTTGCCCTACGAATAGAGCGTAGAGAAGGCTTTTTTGCCCTAGGGCTGAAAAACTTTTTTTGCCCTAGGATCTATTTAGACGCTAGTTATAGAATATGATGCGCGTTTCCAAGGATACCTTATAATTATTTTAAACCACAGCTGAGATGATTTTGAGAATATCTCTATGAACTTTATTGTTATCAAAATCATCGTAAAATATACTTCTTGATTTATTACTTTTAAGTTCGTGCAAAAAATGTTGTATGCCTTCAGTCGTTTGTTTTCCTCGACCTGCGGCCTCGGAAAACAACTTGCGCCATCGGGCAAAAAACGCTTTATTTACGCCCTTAATACATAAATAGTTATTTTGCACGACCGGTCATAAAATGCTGTTTTTTTGCCCTACGAATAGAGCGTAAAGTAGGCTTTTTTTGCCCGGTAGTGAAATTTTGTAGAACAGAAAAACATATAACTAATATTTTATTAAATAAACATTCCAATACTATTTTTTGCCAATATTTATATTGTTATCAAAATCATCGTAAAATATACTTCTTAATTTATTACTTTTAAGGTCGTGCAAAAAATGTTGTATGCATCACGGGCGTAAAACGCTTTATTTACGCCCTTGATATATAAATAACTATTTTTCACTAGTTAAAAAATGGTAAACTTTACGTATCCATAGCTATTCGTGAATGTAGTCTCTTTTTAACAGTTGTACAAAAAAATATATATACACATGTTTGTTGATTTGAAAATTTTCTATTGAATTTTAGTACCTACTACAACTCACTAGAAATTTTTTCATATCAACAAACATAAAAATATCCCAATTAAGTCTAGTAAACCCGAAACGTCTGCCAATTGTGAACATGTGTCACTAATTGAAAAGTATTCTAGAAAATTTAACTAAACCTGCAAAAGTGAATTTATTCATTATTTCAAAAAGACATCCAAGGTTTTCCCATGATCCTCAGTGTATGAATATATAACGAAAATTATTTTAACCAGTGGCACAGTCCAGACTTTGTTTCAAAGGATAACGTAATTGTGGAGATCCCATTAGCATAGTATATCATCGTGTACGTTAAGCCAACCTCACGGGAGGCTGCGATGTTTAAAACTTTTCGATTTGTTCATATTTTGAAGAATTTTTTTGAGCCTCATAGATATTCTGATTGGGAATAATTTCAACGACAGTTCTCATTCTTATTTGAGATCTCTTCAATGATAAAATATGTTCAATTTAAGATATTGTTATCATCAGGCAGATTCAGAACGAGGTCGGTAATAATAATACAGGAAGTATACCTAACACTTATATTATGTTACATGAAATTATGACTCAAAATATGGATGTAAGTAAGTACGTCTTCATAAATTGAAATATCTGAATAGGTCACAGTGAACTTGGGTACACTATACTTAGTGTACATTGAGGCCAGGCTGATAGACCATTCCGAAAAATTTTTAAAGAACAATTTTTTCAATTTACTTTTCGGGACGAAGCTCCTTACGGCAGGCTTGGGGGAGATAGAGATTTCGCTGCGGTACCAAACTGAAAAATATGCGAGACTGAAAGTGTGACGGAAGTAGACTGACGAAAGTCACGCTTTTAGTTAACACAAGCGAATATTGTACAACTTTCTCTTTCTCCCTCATTTTTTTCCGTTTTCTCATCCCCTCTCTTTCTGATTCCACTCAGCCACGTCAATCGCCAATGCATTATATGTACTCATTAATTCATGTACAGAGTGGTCCAAATTGGACACTTTTGATAGGAATCACCTATTTCTAAAGGAGTTAGAGAAAAACTAGCCTACATGCTACGAGGTCGATTTTCGTGAGAAAATGAATGCCGAAAACCGCACATTGATATCTTGACTTGTTCGAAAGATACAAGGTGTTTTTCAATTTTTTGCATTTCTGACCCCACACCGTAACTTGTTTATTTTTGAATATTTCTTGTTTCTGTGAAAACATTCTTCAGGCACTTTTTTAAAAGGAATCCAATGGTGTTACTAGTTTTTTATTAAAAAATATGGTTTTGAAGCTATAACATAAACTTGTATTTTTTCTTATGGACCACCCTATATTTTTTTAAATATTCGTGTTTGAAATGAAATTCTCCTTTCAAATATATATAATAGTTGCTACTTCTCTTTGAAAACATGCATTTTGTGGCTGTTTTCGAACAATTTCAGATGAATTTTCAAAATCTGGGATATGTTCACTAGATTGCAGCAAACGGTTCTTTTTCAAAACCAAGGGCAAAAGTTTTCGAAGCCAGGAATAGAGATAAGGAGTTAGAAGAAATAACGGTTTTGGGGGAAATACAAAACCAACCCAATATTTCACTTCGCAAAATGCAGTTGAATACAGGTATTCCAAAGACTACAACAATGCGAATTCTGAAAAAAAAAATAAATTCAAACCGTATAGAGTAAGAAAAGTTCACAAGTTACTACCAAATGACCTACAATTCCGGCTCGAATTTTGCCAATGGTATTTAGGAAAATGTGCTGAAATCCCAAACTTTGGACAGAATATCATATGGACTGATGAAGCATGCGTTAGCAGCTCTGGTATTTTTAATAGATACAATTCCTACAATTGGACTTTGGAAAATCTACATATTATAGTGGAGACGCAAAATCAAGGCCGATACAGTTTCAATGTTTGGGTCGGTATTTTTAGAGGAAGGTTTATCGGTCCCTATATCTATGAGGGTAACCTTACGGCAGCGCGATATTTGGAAATATTGCGGGAATTTGTTGAACCAATAATGGATGATTTGCCATTACAACAAATTGGAGACGTATACTTCCAACAAGACGGGGCACCGTGTCATAACGCACACATCGTAACGGCGTTTTTAAATGAAATATTTACGGACAATAATTGGCTTGCCAACCGGGGTCCTGTTCATTGGGCGGCAAGATCCCCCGATCTTACGCCTCCAGATTTTTACCTCTGGGGAAGAATAAAGGACCTCACATATAAACACCATCCTGATTCCCGAGAAGCGTTGGAAGCAGCAGTGCGACATGCCTTTCGTTCAATACCTGCGATAGAATTGATTAATGCTGTCAATAATGTTAGGAAGCGAAGTCAATTATGTTTTGATTTAAATGGTGCTCAATTCGAACACATGTTGTAAATAGTTTAAGAATATTGTTGTTCTTGTTATTCTATTTTTTGATTAAATTTATGCGTTATTACAAAATAGGCACTAATTCTTTTTAACAGCTGTTATGTAGAACTATTTTGTTTCATATTCAGGCATGGCAACCCAGATTTTGAAAATTCATCTGAAATAATTCGAAAACAGCAACAAAATGCATGTTTTCAAAGAGAAGTAGCAACTATTATATATATTTGAAAAGAGAATTTCATTTCAAACACGAATATTTCAAAAAATATAGGGTGGTCCATAAGAAAAAATAAAAGTTTATGTTATAGCTTCAAAACCATATTTTTTAATAAAAATCTAGTAACACCATTGGATTCCTTTTAAAAAAGTGCCTGAAGAATGTTCTCACAGAAACAAGAAAAATTCAAAAATAAACAAGTTACGGGGTTGGGTCAGAAATGCACAAAATTGAAAAACACCTTGTATCTTTCGAACAAGTCAAGATATCAATGTGCGGTTTTCGGCATTCATTTTCTCACAAAAATCGATCTCGTAGCATGCAGGCTAGTTTTTCTCTAACTCCTCTAGAAATTGGTGATTCCTATCAAAAGTGTCCAATTTGGACCACTCTGTACAAACAACTCGAAAACGTCAAATGTGAAACATCGAAATAATTTTGTATGTTATATGGATATAGGAATCATATATGGCATAATGAAAAGATAAAGCTTTACAAATTTGTTCTATAAAATAATGACTACGTATTGTAGGTTTATATTCAACTATATAGCGTGGCGATACGTTATCCTCTCGTTATATACACTCTTGCGTCTAAACTCTACATAGCGTTGACGACCAAGTGGTCTAATTACTGAATCCTGGTGTGACGTATTTTTGGGTTCGAATCCCAGAGATTACTCCTGGATTTTTAATTTTTTTATATACAATCTCTTAAGAGCTCTTTGCCCCACTTTTCAATATTAATTATTTCAATTTGGATTAGTATAAGTTATCACTTCTGTCGTGCGTCCCGACACGCACATGTTTCGTTTTCGCAAATTGTGGTCCTTCTATATTACCCGAAGGAACTTCGTTCCTACCTGGTGTCCCATGACACCGTTTCTTTTTTTTAAATTAAAGCAACTTACTAGATCAAAACATTCTTAATTAAAATTTAATAGTTACTAGTGATTTCCTTGGGCTTGTCTTGCAGAGCAAAAATTTTTCGAAGGAAGGCCTAGTATTAGAAATAGGCACTCTCATTTTTTTTCTATTTTTAGCAGAGATCTATATTTTGTCTTCAATGAAGCCACTGTAGAAAATTCAGTTTCACAAATGTAGCATGTTAAATATGGTAATAAAATACGAAATGCCCTTGTTTGTGACGCAGAAAAATCAGAATATACTCCTGCTCAGAATTCAAAGGGTGACTTAATAGTCGTTTGGTTTCTCCAGTTGTCATGAAGTCTATGAAGGTTTCTTCGTCGGTAATTGAGAGTCCTTCGGAAATATTATGAAATGGACCCCTAACCCACTCGTAACATATAATTTTCGAGGTAATTATGTAAGGTTGAGAAACGCTGAAATTTTTGAAGTGAAACTTTTTTTCTATCGCCCCAAAATTTTTCGTCCATCTATCGCGTCTCGCATTACTCCGCAAGGCGCATGGCAGAGCAGCCAAGGCCAATATGGCGTCGCTCATATCAGCTGACCGTGTTTATATTCTCAATTATTCGTGCAAGTTTTCCGCTGTATTTCTGTGTTTTGATCTGTATATTAATGTGAATGTTTTTTCATTATTCACTTTATCGTGATGGATGACGATATAGCTAGTGAGTTAAATAAACCGGTCGTTATTGATAGAATAATTAAAGTTAACAACGATTCAATGATTCGAATGAATATTTCTCTTAGTTTTTAATATGCGTCTATCATCTGAAAGATTGTATTAATTATGTATTCCGTACTCTATAATACACAAATTGAAATTGAATTTTATAATTGAATATTTTGTCTACTATTGATTTCCCATTATCATTCCCATTTTTCAATAATTAAGTTAAGATCAAAAACCTAATTTTAATACCCTCAATTATATAATTTTCTAAAAATTTTTAGTTAAATGCCTACAAACCGAAAAAAAGTTTCACTTGCATCGTGGTTTCATAAAAGCACAAAATAATTTTTTGAGTGAACAAGTTTCATCAAGATAATAACTGTACTCAGTACAGAATGATGCTAAAACAGATCGAGCTATTTATGAACTTAAGTATATAATACTTGAATAAATTCCGTGAAAATACGGAAAATAATGACACTCAGTCGTTATTAGTTACTACTATTTATGTAACAAGTGCGTTATATAAATTCTAACGCCCGGAGGATAACATTCGGCCCGAGGGCCTCTGGCCCAAGGGATAAATGTTGCCCGATGGGAGTTAGGATCTAGTAACGCATGTGGTGCATACAAGATTTAATTTTTCACGAAAAAATTATTTTATTATAATGAAAAATCGATTTCAAAATCGGTTCATTGCTCCTACTTTCCATTTTCCTTCTCATAGTACGCATGTCATTTGTTGATATTTTCAAGTTTGTGAATATTTTTGTCATCATATTTAGTGTTTGTCATTGCTGCTTTCTTTGTGTAGTCTTATAGAAATAATGGAAATAAAAATGAATTTACCCAAGGACATCATAGAAAATGCAGCCAAAGCTGCGAATAATTCATTGCCGGAGAAATCCAGAGTCGTATATGACAAGGATTATGAAGTATTTAATCATAATGGAAATTGCTTCATTTCACCTCGTACAATTAGCGGGCGTTATGATACATTATGCCCGCTCATTACGCCCTAGGGCATAATGAGTGTATTTATAGCAACCGTATCTAAGGTAAAATCAACAAATAATATTCAAGTGAAAAATAAAGGCATTTTAGGAAGATGGAGAAGGGGCAAAGTATTGAATTCTATCTTGAATTTTCATATGAGTTAATAAAAATATGAAATCCTTTCATATTGTTTTCTGAAACAGAAATTATTGAGAAATTGATATTGTCAGTTCTTCTGTTCATGCAGTTTCTTGCTTCCCAAATAAATTGCCCCCATCGTATTCTGAACCGGTATTATCTTGTTCCTGTTTGTTATTCCCCTCGAATTCTACTTTAACGGAAAGCGTCGAAACTGACGGTTTCCCTTTTTATAAAATACATTTCTTCAGAGAGTAAACACAAAAAATAACAACAAAGCATTATCAAAGCGATCGATTTACAAGCAGTCTACATAATTTGAGTATCCAGAACAAGATCAAAAGATTCATCTGGAAATTCTCGGAGAGTTTCCTTCATAAACTTCCAACGCTTAGGAGGTTCGGAAAATGTAATAAATATTACGTGTTTGACCCGTTTTCTCTTAATAAATGACCTACAAAAACTGTGCATGTATCCGATATGATTTATAAACAAGTTTTTGGAGCGTAATGCGTTTCGAAGAAATTAGTTAATTCGGTAAGGAATAGATATTTTAAATGGAAAGGAAGCCGAGAAATTTGCTAGAGATGCTTTTTTCAATTGAATAATGTGACTGTGGCAACTTCTATCTTTCTCAAGAGAAAATGAAATATACATACATAAGTACATATAAATAACATCATCATTGTTTTTACATATAATATGACAAAATAGTCCAGGTACATCGTGCAAATAAACATTGAGAAACCCACAGAAGCAACAATCGCTACTCTAACGTGGAGAAAAACAAATTAATTGACAAGTAGATCCGACAACAAATCTGTATACAAGAAAGACAAAAGGCACATAAAAGAGTGTAGATCTTGAAATATTAAAAATATACCCATACAAAATTATCGCAAAGGCATTGAAGCGGTGTAGAAATAAAATAAATCACATCTAATAAAATTGATCATGTAGTTGATACCTGAATTTGTTGAGAAATATATGACTTAATTTAGTTAATTGTCATAAACACCAAAATGAAACAGATAACTGAATTTGAAATACAAACTAGCATGCCCCAAATGAATATATATATATATATATATATATATATATATATATATATATATATATATATATATATATATATATATATATATATATATATATATATATATATATATACAGGGCCATCCATAACTTTCCACCCCGAATTTTGAGCTTTGGGATGTAATAACGAAAAAACGCTCAGACAGGTCAAATTTTGTTGAAAAGGGGACAAATAAGGGTGTTCAAATTAGTTTGATATCACTACCCCTCTAGCCGCAACCCCTAACAGCTCTCATTTTTGAATAGGGAAAAGGGGTCAAGCAGTACCTTGTTGGAAAGGCAATTCAATTTCCTGCATAAGTGTATTTTTCTTTCATCGCTTTATTATTATACAGAGTGACTCAGTATTGCATCAATAACTTTCACACGCCGAATTTGGATATTCGCGATGGAAAAAACGCTCGGACGGGTCAAAAAATTAATTCGATATCACTCTTCAACAATTTCACCTGAAGAATCTGCTTCCTAACAGAAGTAATTAAATAATACTTAAAGGAAATAAAAAAAGTATAATATATATATAAGACATTTCCGAAACCTCAAATATCGTTTTCCAGGGGGTATATAAGGATTTCAATAACCACACTCACTTTTACATTATCAAACTTATTTAAGTCTTGAAGATTTTGAATTAGAACATATTAAACATATAACAATTTTAACCGGAACATATGCCTCTTCACTTTCCACCGTGTATAATCTAATCTTTCTCTGGAATAAAATTAGAAGGAAAATTCCAAATTTTAATACTGAAAATGATGATTTGATACCGAAATGTCACATGATAATTTTAGAGCAACCGTAATTTGACGTTGTTGTATCAAAATTCTATTAGAAAATATCAGGAAAAAACCTGACTTGATAGCCTAATTGTACCCCAGAAAATTTAAATTTAAATTGAAATTGATTAGAGAATGGTGTGCCCGCAAAATTTGTGTGTTCAATTATCGATATAATGAGACCCAGATTTGCACGAAACATGTTATTCCTTTATCAATATATTCATGAGTTAACCGACCCATTCATGTCAGATTGAATTTAACCGTTTTCTCTTATTACTTACTGCTTTCACCCAACTGTATATTGTGATGAATATATGAAATTCGAATATATTTTGTATCGTTAATCAATCATAATCATATTAACAAACTTCTCAAAAATTCAGCAACTATCACATCGACTTTTAATAATTCTGAAGAGATATATATATGTTTCCTTTGGCTACAAATACTGCATGGAGATAAATTTCACTCTCTGCTTCTGAAATTAACATTTTCGAAATAAATTAAATTAACAATAAATTCAATATATAAAATAATGATGAATAATAATACAAATTACAAAAACACTCTTTTCAGTCACATATGTGTAAGTATTTGAGCCCAATCTCCAAGAGTATTACATTGCTACAATGAAAATAGTTAAATTATACTTGAATAGAAAAGAAATTAGTAAAAGGATTAATGTAAAGTAGGTATACTTGCTCATTGCAAATGGGCAGTGGCGTAGAGTGCCTTGGAGAGGCCCTGTATCAAAATTAGTTGCGGGGGTCCAAATTAAGGATTTCTCACCAAAAAAACTGAAAATGCTTACGTTAAATTAAAACAAATGTTTATTGAGTTAAAGTAAAGTTATCAATTCCTTCTAGAAATTGAGCTAGGAAACAATTCAAACTAAATATTTTTTTCTTGCTTTTATTTTCCGCAAATTGATTTATTAAATCATCTATAACATAACTGAAGACTATTTCAGTTTTTCTAACATTTCTGCCTCTATACACAATAGTGACAAGTCTGATAGCCGTTCCTGTCCCATCGAAGTCCTTAGGTAATTTTTTATCAGTTTCACTTTCGAAAAACTTATTTCAGCTGTTGCGGTTGTATCTGATGGTAAGGTCAAGAATATAAACATGCTGTTATTACCTCCGGCAAACTGGATGCAAGGCTATTGAATTTCATCAGCATGTTTTTAGAGCAATTAATTGTTCATAAAGATTAACTGCGATGTCTTATGTCAAAAAACCAAATTCACCCTTCGCTAGTGGTAGATAAATAAGTAGTACTTACCATTGCAATCTATATCACTCACAGAAGCTGATTGATGAAAAAATGAAGAAATTTTGGGCAATTTTTTCATAACCTCCTCCCTTTTCTGTTTACATTTTCTTTTCATAGTTCCACTGGGATAATCTTTTTTCTTTTCACTCATTCTTTTCACAAATCAAACTAAGTAACCAGCAAATGATCAGAAGAACAAGATTGTATTGTATGACAATGTAATAATAATAACCTTCAAAAAAAATTGCTCTCCCTGGTTTGTCATTGTACATCGGTTAATGCGAGATTCCCCCGTTTAAGGGAATAGCTTATACGGGGGAATCCCACAATAACCGATGTACGATGTTGCCAACTTTTGGGAGCACGGTTAACCCGGGAAAAAAAGAAATTGCTTTTTTTGACTTTTATCATTTCTGAAAAGAAAACTGTAGGCACGTTGGGGGCCCCTGTGGACCGGGGGCCCCGTATCATTGATACGGCTGATACGGCGGTAGCTACGCCGCTGCAAATGGGCGAATTGTTTCTCCATAACTACCCTTCTATTTTGCTCTCGAAACCTTGAAACACATGAAATATCTACAATAAAAAGATTGTGCTTAAGAAAAATAGTTGAAATCAACAAAAATCACTTCCCTCTTATCAACTCAATCAACTTCCAATCCTCTAACTTAATGTGAAGGAACTGTAGAGGTACAAAAAACCTCAAAAACCACAAGAAAACAAGAAATCGATATACAAAAATAGCATCGGTAGAGAAAAAAAACTTATACCATAATACGGACATTTTTTATAGCTGCAACTCAATCTACGTACAAATGTTTGACACTCTAACTCCATTGGACAACGTTTGGGGGTGTAAAAATTCTTCTACATGCAACGTACTAAAATATCTTCCGACTTGAATATTCCTTTGATAAAAATTACTGATCTATACACAAAGCTGAAAGTTTTCACTGAGCATCTGCTCTATGCATTCATTTTGAGTTTCCTTTCTTTATTTTATCTTTCGAAATGTAATTTTAACAACTCTGTAAATACATTATTTCAGTACCTACTTGAATAAAAAACATCAATTTAATTTGGGCTACAATTTTCCACCGATTATTCCTGAAAAGTTTTCCGCTAAATGGCTCGTAAGAACAAAAGAATTACTCACTTTAAATTAACATGAGGAAAACATAGTGTTTGTCTATATGGGACATAGAGGTCGCTGAACTGTACGCGAAAGATTCATAGACAAATTGAAGCACATCAAATTTGAGACAAGCGTATAGAATAACCTTCTCTAGTTGATCTTTCGGAGTAATTTTAAATCCAATTTACAATTTGCCTAAAATTGTACCATTCTCTTGAGACTGCAGCTTACAGATACGCAATTTACGTTAACCTAAATATATTTGCAGATGAAGTCTTATCTCGTTATGTTGATGTGTACTGTAACGAAAATAATTATACTTTAGTAATTCGTTTATAGTTTCAAATTTCTAATAGTAAGTTGTTAACCTTATATGACCTGAATAGAAAGATGAGCGTCTCAGAGTGCACCAACTGAATGCCAGAGAAGAAAAAGGGATAAGAAAGATGCTCAAACTTTTGAAAATAAATTTACAGATATTCAAACTTCTCTCAATGTCAATTATCTAAATTTTAATAAATATTCAGGACTCTACCGAAATTAATTTGTACAATGAAAAATATTGCATAGTTCAATAGAAATTACTATAAAAAAAGGTGACGAAACAAAATGAAAAAAATCTCAAATAAATTCTTTTTATATTACAAAAATTAAATAATAAGAAAACAACTTGTCTAAAAACAACAAAATGAAAATAACTTTTTATTCGACTAGTTTCGCCTGTTACAGTATTATCAAGACTAATAATGCTGTAACAGGCGAAACTAGTCGAATAAAAAGTTATTTTCATTTTGTGGTTTTTAGACAAGTTGTTTTCTTATTATTTAATTTTTTTAATATAAATATGAACTACCACAGAGTTGATTCATGGTCCATCGAATTTATAAATTCTTTTTATTTCGTTTAATGATATGAATTGAAATAAATTTATTTCAGATATCTGTCTTTGGCGCTTCGCCGAAGAAAGCCTGCAATAATGGTTACTACCCCATCCATGAAGCAGCAAAGAACGCTTCATCGAAAACCTTGGAAGTATTTCTCCAGTGGGGAGAGAAAAATGGATGTACAAGATCAGAAATGATTTCATTCCCAGACGCAGAGGGTAACGTTCCTCTTCACTCCGCTGTCCACGGGGGTTAGTATTGAAATTTTTCTAGGTCCAGATTCGAATGCGGGGTAACATATTATCATTATCATTAATTACAGCTATACATAGACCATTGAGGCTTGTAACGTGTTATTTCTTAATTTCCTAATTTTTAGCCTCTCTCTCCAGTTCTCTATTTTTCTCTCTTGAATGTTTTTCATCACCTCTTTGCTTCATATTTTTCTTGGTCTTCCTCTTTTCCTCTTACCCTCAGGCCGCTTACAACACATCCCCTCCACCTGTCCATTACCTGCCATTATCTACAAATGTCCCTGCCAATATAGTCCTCTCACCCTCACCCTTTCAGTCACTCTCTTTTATTCGCACAATAATTCATACAATTCTTCATACATTCTTCATTCCCATATCCCATCTACTTCTTTCCTCCATATACTCCATATACTTCTTAACATACTCCTCTCGCATGCCTCTAACTGTTTTTTAATTTTCTTATTCATTATCCAAGTTTCACATCAAGGGGTAACATATATACGGGGCTAATGTCAGCTTTAATTGTTATATTTATATTTTTATTAGTTCCTGGGTATGTATGCATATTAGAGGCTCGTTGGTTGAAGTGGGTAGTTTGTTAAACCTACACGAAATAGTAACTTATGGCTCATTATCCCTATCTATTGGTATTCATTTTGTCACCGGACATGAATTATTTGATACAACTCTTCATATCCATAGATGTATGCTTGGTGTGTTGTGAATTGAAAGATCTATGACTTTCATAAGAAAGTATCATCTTTCGTTCAAAATATTACCAACCACGAATTTCTATTCAATACCTTCATTCAATAAAAATTAATCCTCTTAGATTTCTTAACTCGGGGATGCTATAAAGAGTTTGCAGGTAGAAATTATACCCTCTCTTCTCCGATCTTTAATTTAAGAGATCCCGTTTTCAATTATAGAAAGGAAAGTGATATATAGAGGCAATGAAGCCTTAGCTTTTTACTCAACAGGGTTTTTGTAGTTAATCGAATGAAGAGCTCTTCCCTGAACTTCGGTTAAGCTGATTTGATAATAATTCCAATACGTTCCTGTAGAGCTGATAGATATAAATTGAAAATTTGGAATTTAGACCGATCTCCATTACTATGAAAGAGTGAGTGATTATAGAAACCTAAGAATTGACGTGAAATGTAAATTCCCTTACTTTTCGTATGTTTATTTTAATTATGAACTGCTTAACTTCTTTATATTCCTGATGAACAAAAAGCTTGTTTTCTGATGTAAATAATTGATTAAACATGGCAGAAAAAAAAGATTAACTCTACTACAATGTGAGAGTATCTTCATTTTTAAACTGCTGATCATTACTTAAAAATAAAATAACAATGATTGTTTCTACTCACTGAATATATTCAAATGCTTCTTTTTTATGAACAACTCTCGAGAAAAACGAAAGCTTGTAACGCCTGTGAAGTGACCCCAGATGATTTCAAGAAATGGCGATTTATGAAGGATATGAACTCCAAGTCGTAGACTACCTAAAACACTTCTGAGAGTAGAACATCCCATACTTTCACGATTCGGTTGAAAAGCGCCTTCTGTTAGACCGTTGTTATGGCTGTTGGGATTTGCACTTAAGATTGGGGTGCATTAAGTGCATACCTTGCCATGATGATATCTTTAAGAGACTAAGTCTGCAACCTACCTCCGACGTTCGAGTTTATAAACGTGAGCGGCCAATGACATCTATTAGTTGATATTTTTAATACGAATCAGTTAGAGGAGTGTGGGGTACGAAGCTTCAAGGGGGATAGAAGAATTCCACTGCTGGATGAGTTTGAGCTTTATGAAGCAGCAATAGCTGTTTTTGTCTAAGCTGACTTGAAAGTAGTTAACACGCGTTTGCACTAAGTTAAATTGGAATTAACGTCGATTCCTAAAGAATGTTCATTAGTGGGCACAATCTTTTGGGTTTCCAATAGTGATTTAGTGTCGATATCAGAAGTTTCTCTTGAAAACCTGGTTAGCATCAAAAGCTACTGAACTATCAGATTCCCGGTTAGAAATGATCTCCAGGATGCTAGTTTTGGAGTCAGTTTGCGAAGTGCACTGATGGCCAGATGAAGACGTACTGCCGAATTCTTATTGGTGGCGAATGTGTTGAAGCGCTGTCGTCAGCGATAGTAGCAATTTTGTTTAATTCAAATTCAGGAAATGATCAAAATATATAAGAATATAATCGGTGACAAGATAAGCCCTTCAAGCACATCCTCGTACGCAGGTCAAAACTAGCAATCGACCGCAACACAAATTTTTTCTTTCATGGTTGTAGCTTTTGAATAAGCCAAGTAGATGTTCGAGAAATCCATGATATCCTATTAATATCGAATAAAACATCTTCATATTGTATGCATAATAGCAATTTATGGTAATACCTAGTCTAATTTTCACAATCTACTGTGCACAATGCTAACATTCAAAGACATAACATATTACAGATTTTCGACTATTGATATACAGCCACTATTTCAGATTTTTTAAAACTGGTTGTTTCATATTGTAAGTCAATTTCATTCATACTAACTTCTCATATTCCAGGTGACCTCAAGGCTGTTGAGCTGTGTTTAAAATCAGGCGCGAAAATATCCACTCAGCAACATGATCTATCTACACCAGTCCACTTGGCGTGCTCACAAGGCGCCATGGAGATAATCAAGCTTATGTTCAGGTTGCAACCGGAAGAAAAACTACCCTGTCTAAGTTCGTGCGACGTCCAGAAGATGACGCCGTTGCATTGCGCCGCCATGTTCGACCATCCAGAGATCGTAGACTTCCTCATCGATGAAGGTAATTGATAACCTGCACTGTATTTAGCTCGATTGGGGATTTGAAATATCGAGTTACATTTTATGATGGAATTGAAAACAGTATCTAAATATCGAAAATGTATTATATCCACCTGTCGCTTGTTGAACAATTATAAATTAGCGAAATTTCAGTGTTACTAATTTCTAACAGTTTTGCAACAAACAACGAATTCTTCGATTTACAATTTCCTACACCTATTCAATTTATGAAAAATGATAATATAGAATGCTTTCATTGAATTTTGATCTGGAACTGAAATTCGTCGATACACTTTTCCACATTGAATGCAAAGAAATCCATAAACATAATCTAAAAAGCTCTAAGGAGATTTTCATTTTCAAATAAGGCACTTCCGTCATTACTCGTCAATTTCCCCACCCTAATAGCTACCATAAAAAAGACATAACTCCCTCCAAAAGTACACAACTCTCTTAAAAAAAGGATTCAATTTATACGTCACGTTCAATTTCCAGGTGCGGACATAAATTGCATGGACAAGGAAAAGCGCACCCCCCTGCTCCTAGCGGCTGTCAGGGGCGGTTGGCGGACTGTCCACAATCTCATAAAGAAGGGTGCCGATATAAACGTAAAGGATGTAAACAGAAGGAACGTCCTTCACCTGGTAGTCATGAACGGCGGAAGACTGGAGATATTTGCAAACGAAGTAAGTCAGGTAATTTTAGTCGGACCGGTTCTGTTTAATTTTGTAGGTAGATAGAGAAACACATAAGATGGATAGTATACATACACACATGTAGTGTTTATTTAGAGTAAATATCACCGACTGTGCCTTACGATTAACAATGCATCGAGGGATGGACTACCGAATTTTCCTAATGTAAAGTGAGTCGATAATTGAAAGATTTTGTTTGAAATTCTTTTTCGAATTATTAAATTAAGAGTACACGTAGTTTGAACTATAATCAATAATAGCAGATTCAATATATAATTTAATTTAATCCAAGAAAATCACACATTCAATTTCGATTTCAAAATATTAAATGCTGAAAGTATGGGAATTAAACTTAATTTTTTAGAATCATTACAGATAAATAAATACAATCATTTTGGTCTCCTTTGAATAGCCAAATCGATCATACTTCAAGCCCCCTTCTCAATTTTTTCAAAATTACTGAAATACCTGACTAGAAGTTCAGAATTGGTTTTTCCTATTCTAATAATCATTTGTAACCATCCTTTTATTTACCCCTTCTACATAATTTATGTTCTCTTTATTTCGATATAACAGAGAAACATAGTTAGTTTGCCATTAGCATCTGAAGAAGGTGAAGTTCCACCGAAACGTGCGTCATGCGTTATTCTTTTAATAAATGTGTAATTTGTTATAATTAACCATTGTTTTAGTATAATTTAAATTAATCTACTCGATGGAAAACGTCGAATTGTTTCAGTGAACTTTCGCATAAGACAGCTATTTTCAATCTGTGAGGCGCGTCCCCCTAGGGGGTAGCGAGCACTCTGAGGGGGGGCACGCATATCCAGGAGAAAATATTATTAAATAAAGTTGATTAACTGAAGAAAGCACACGTACACACATAAAAAACAAAATACACGTCGACAAATTATTTAATAATTAACTTATTAAATTTAAACAACCCAATAAAGCAAAACCTTCTCAATCAAAGCATACTAAATTTTTTAAAAAAATACAATAAATAACAGTGACTTCTTTGAGCCGTAGTATAGGTTTAGAGTCGAAAAAGGGAAAATACATTATTATTGTATACATTTTGTCTTATGCAGAGAAAGCGTTGAAAATTACACCGCAAATCCTGATGGGTTGAGAATTGCTGGAATTACAAGAGTTTAAAAAACTTTCAGCAAAAATAGTCATTACTAAATTTTCTAGAATCTTCACAAATCAATAAATTCAAATACTTAGGTCTTTTCCTCAATACCCAGGTAGAATTAAGAAGTAGTCCCTGACAGCATTTTAGCATTATAGCATTATACAATTTTACAATATATGTTTTTTTTTAATAACGGAGATTGAATTCTCGCACATCACTTGGTGAAACATCATGAAGAATTAAGTATAAACTTTAGAATAAAACACACTTGGCTTATGTTTCACTATATAAAAACATTTTGATACTGTATTTAGCAGTAACGAATAGTCGACATGTTTCGAGTTATGAACTCATTATCAAGACTGACTACCGGAGAGTATTAAATCTTATTTTATAAAACAGACAAAAGCAAAGTTGATACCTGTAAATCAATTTGTTCGTTTACAAGGGGTAATTTACTATTATGGGCGGAACTTATTTCGAGAATTTCAAGAAGGTCAAGGTCATTTTCTTTTTAACCTGAATGCAACAATTGGGTATTTTTATTTTGTAAAATTGACTTTTTATGTTCTTCAACACGAATGTTTATATTCCTTCCTGTTCGTCCAATATAGAAAGCAGGACATTCGTCGCAAAATATTTTGTAAACACCACTGTTTTCTCCGATGTTAGATTGTTCTTTATTATTGACCACGAATGACTTCATGTTTCTTTTATTTGTACAAATTTAACGTTATTTTTCGATAGTCTGTTACAAATTTTGCTACTCAAATTCGGCACAAAATTTATTGGGAAGTATATTTGTTCTTCATTAATAGTTTTCGTGGGGTATTTTGAATGCAACAGATTCTTTATTCGTTTTTCCCCAATGAGCTTATCGATAAGCCTTTCATTGTACCCGTTAAAGGTGGCTTATAATTTATTTGTATTACCTTCGGTTTGAAAATTTGTTTCCGATAATGGAATTCGTTACTGCTAAATACAATATCTAAATATTTTTATATAGTGAAACATAAGCCAAGTGTGTTTTATTTTAGTATACTTTAGTATACTTTTTTTTTCTTTATGAATATAAATTTTCACCAAGATGTGCCTCATCAATTAATACATAAATTGAACAAGGGAAATTCTTCAGTAATACAAAATTATCATTCTTCAAAGGGAGCTGATTGTATGTATTCCGCGACGCGAAATCTGCA
Source organism: Cynegetis impunctata (assembly GCA_030704885.1). Taxonomy (NCBI): domain Eukaryota; kingdom Metazoa; phylum Arthropoda; class Insecta; order Coleoptera; family Coccinellidae; genus Cynegetis; species Cynegetis impunctata. Next base: position 278,989 of record JARQZK010002895.1, on the reverse strand, counting down.
TTCATAATGCAACATTGAATTATAGAAAATTTCATGTCATCCTGACTCAAGATCTGCATTCAGCTGTTTTGATCTTATTAGATATCTTCAATGCAGCATACTTGGCTCGGTGAGAATTAACATATTATAGTGACTTCAACTACTATGGTCATTTCGTCACTAGTAAGAGCTCTACAAGTCAAACTTATCGCTAACAAAATACATATACTATATATAATTAAAAACAAAATTTGATATTAGAAGATTATCTAGATAAAACAGTCTACAATTACGAAACATCGTTAGTACAGTACATCTAGTTAAAATAGTAATACTACATAATATATGAATAATATGAGAAAAAATATATAAACAAACAATACACAAACAAATAAAATAAATAAATAAAACATTGTCTGTATGATCACAACTTTGACAAAACGTTGATATCCCTAAGGAACGCAAGGACAGAAGAGATAGCTTCTCTATCTCCAAGGTTGCTTATAAGTAGTCTCTGGATACTATGCCTGGATCTTTCTTGGGTGTATGAAGGGCATTCCAACAGTATATGGCGCACAGTGAGGGAGACCCGGCAGTCATCACACGAAGGCGCCACTCGGCCACTGAGCAGATGCTGGTGAGTGAGGGCTGTATGTCCGATGCGTAGCCTATGTACTTTGATAGTTTCCGCCCTTCTATTCGAAATGTCAAAATAAGGGACCAAAACAGTAGGCTTAATTACCCTCAGCTGGGTATGGGACCGAGCCCATTCCTCCTGCCATATGTTCCAGACCCTACTCCTCAGATAAGCTTTCGCATCAGTGGACTTCATCAACACCACATCTGCAGTACCATCTAACGATGCCTGCCTCGCAGTAGCGTCCGCAAGTTCATTTCCTCGGATACCGACATGACTAGGTATCCAGAGGAAGGTGACTTGGCATCCCTGTTGTTTTAGGTGACTCAACTGGCCTTGAATATCCTGTGTCAGAGGGTCTGTGGTGTAAAGGGCCGCCAAACCCTGCAAAGCACTTAAAGAGTCGCTGGCAATAATAACATTCAAGCCAAGACAACGCATTGAGCAGTACAACAGTGATTGCCATATTGCATACTGCTCAGCGCAGTATACAGATGCTTGTCTGTTCAGCGTCCAGGAATATTTCTCCGTCTCCCCGACCACAAACGCGCATCCCACGCCGTTTTCCGATTTCGATCCATCTGTGTAAATTACTATGTCCTCTATATTCGTCTATAATCGATAGAAATTTTTGACGATAGATAGCCGCAGGTATCGAGTCTTTGGCTGATTCTCCCATTCTTAAATCGACCATTATTTTGGGTAATCTCCAAGGAGGGTTATCACTCCTGCCTCTAAATCGTATGGTAGATAGTTCTGCCCTACTCCGTTCCAGAAACTCTCCCAATCGAGCTCTTACAGGTCTTGTTATTGTTGGACGTTGTGAATACTGATCATACTCTCCAAACAAAATTAATTTGTTTGGGTGATGCTCATGGGATTTAACACCAATACCGTACGAACTCAGCATTTTCATACGTCTGTATTTCAACGGCAGAGAACCTGACTCGTCGTAAAGACTCATCACGGGAGATGTTGGAAACGCACCTAAGCAGTACCGAATAGCTGCATTATGCACCCTGTCCAATTTTTCAAGCAAAGTCCTGCGAGCGGATGAATAAACAATACACCCATAATCTATTCGCGATAAAATAATAGCCTGATAGACCTGCAGAAGCATTTTAGGTTCAGAACCCCATTTAGTGTGTGCCAGGACCTTTAGTATATTCAAATATCGCAAACACCCAGTCTTGAGTTTGTCGATATGTGGCGCCCAAGTCAAAGATCTGTCAAAAGTCAGACCCAAGAATCTCACAGACTCCACACACCGAATGACATTATTTCCTAAGTAGAGCACAGGGTCGTAATGTGGTGTCCTCAAACGGCAAAAGTGCATACACTGTTTTTTAACATATTATTATTATTATTATTATTATTATTATTATTATTATTATTATTATTAGTATTATTATTATTATTATTATTATTATTATTATTATTATTATTATTATTATTATTATTATTTTAAGTTGCCTTTCAGTAAAGTTTTTCCATCTCTATAGGCTTTGGAAACTGTCTCGCATATGCACCAGTTATTTTTAAGTTAATTTTTTTGGTCTTTTTTAATTTAGGTTGATTGAGATATGGCAATCCAGCTTTTTCGGCGTAGCTTGGATTCGTTTAGTTTTGTTCGTTTGATGAAGCCTGTTTGGCTTTTGGCTTTGTGTGCCAGTTTTATTTATTTGAAGGTTCATCTGTATAGTATTTCTCCGAGTAGGGCATGATTTTTCCTGTAGGGGTTGTTGTTCCTATTGATTGTTCCTATGTTTCTTGTAATTTCCATATTTCCCATTTTGTTTCCTCGTATTTTCTTTCATGATTTCTTCTATTTTTGTGATGTGAAATTGTTCGTATAGGTCTGCATTCGATATTTCATAGCTTCTCAAGTCCTTTATTATCCTAAGCGGTGATGTTTCTATAGTTTTTACGATTGACGTAAAATTTTGCGGCACTTGTCCAAGTTTCGCATCCATATAATATTATGGGTCTCACATAGGCTTTGTAGATTGCTACTTTTAGTTTTTCTGATATTGGCGTCGTGATGTGTATATATGGGTATATGATTGCTCTTGCTTGCCTGGCTCTCTTCTTACATTTGTCGATATGTGGTTTAAAGGTTAATTTTGAGTCGAGGTGTATTCCTAGATATTTCACTTCTTTAGAATAATTTATTTCTTCATTGTTCAGTTTTAATTTATTGATGTTTTGAGTTTTTATTCTTTTTGTGAATATAATAGCTTGGGATATATTAGGGTTGATTTTTAATTTCCATTTTTGATAGTATTTTTCTATTATATTCATGTGTCTTTGGTCGTATTCTATTACTTTATTAGTTTTGGTACTTTTAGATGTTATTGCCAGGTCGTCGGCATATATATATATATATATATATATATATATATATATATATATATATATATATATAAATATATATATATATGTTTCTATATCGGGGTGATTTGGTATATCGTTTGTGTATATATCAAATAGCAATACAAATCGCGGCCGAACTACTATATGGATAAAAACCCATAGCGCCATCTGCTTTAGATATTAAAAACCAACAATTCACTGTTTAGATCGAGAACAAATACCTCCTGACCTCATTCTGACTAATCAGTTAATATAATGTCTGAGTTGAACTAAACAAATTTCAGTACTTCGGAATTCTCAAAGGATAGTAACAATCGAGTTTAATTGGTAGATTTAATATAGAAGCTTTTTGTGATTCATACTTCATCATTAACGAAGTTGCGAAATGAAAGACAATTTCTCAGATTGAAGAGTGAACAGTGTGAATTATTCAATTGAAAAAAAAATATGAGTTTTCAGTTCTGAATATTGAGTTCATTATGCAATATTCATCAAATGCATCTTTGTTTCTTTTGAGTATATATAAAGTTCATTATATCGCGAAATGTACGTGCCCGATTTAAATTTTTGGACTGATCAAAGAGTTTTGGAATTTTCCAATAATCCATTTTCATCATTATTTTCTAAATCAGATAAACCACATTATCTGTTTGGTTTTCGTTAAAATTTTGTAAATAGGGGAATATCTGAGATTTATTTGTTTTTGTTTTTTTAATTAAAATGACTGTTGGGTATTTTCAGTACAAACACTTTTCATTGAATAATGAATCTGTAGGTTGAATATACATGATTTTCCTGAAATATTTTCCTATTTTGTCCAAGTTTTTAATTGTATATAATTCTATAGATCATTCGCTCGAATGAAAATACTCTTTAATAATTTTGAAATAACTTATATCCCAATTTTGTAAAGTTTTAAATATTCCACTGATATTTTAGTACCTTCATAAATTTTCAAATTTATTGAATTCGGTGTTCACTTTTTGCTAAGTGTGGATTTTTGTGTAATTATAAATTCTTGAAGGCTTTCAGATATTGTATATAATATTCAATATATTTTTTTTATTTTCTATTTAATTACCATGCGTTGCACTGTAAGCTTAAGGTCTATTGTGCCCCTTCAATGTACCTTAGAATAATAAAAATATAGATTTCTTCAATAATTTCTTCTAACGATAAAAATAGATATCTACTAAAATTTCCTCTTATATTTCCATTTCTCCATAAAATATATTTTATAATCCTTCATTTGGTAACATAATATACCTGAAACACATAAAAGTGGAAAAATTAATTTATATTTCTCAAAGTTCATCAAACTTTACCTAAACATTCATGAACAGATTAATTACAATTTAGTAATGACATCAGACGGTCTTTGACTGTTTTAAGAAGCTCAATTTTCATAATTTAACAACTTGAACGTTCCTTATCATGTACCTTTTCTAAATATACTTAAGAGTTCGCGATAACTCAAAAATAACTTTCACATAATTCTCGGCCACTCTGAAAAGCGTCCTCGAGTTTTCCGACAATGCACTCAATAGAGTTTACTGTAAATAGACAGGAATAAAGTTTTAATATTATTTAGGCACAGTCACATTCGAGTCTCCTTCAGCTTCTCAATGAAAAGGATGTATCTGGTTGTTCGCCGTTGCACTACGCCAGCAGAGAGGGTCATATTAGGAGTCTGGAAAATTTGATCCGTCTAGGAGCTGTCATTAATCTCAAGAACAACAACAACGAAAGTCCCCTGCATTTCGCTGCAAGGTAGGAATATTGATTAGCCTGTTGCCTCATTTGGAGAGATTGTATTAAAATAGCTATTTATGATAGTAGTGTTAAAAGTGATACTTTAATTTGTTAGTGGAGAAGTTTGCGAAACGAGCGCAGCGAGTGGAGCAATTCCACGAACAAAATAACGTCACTTTTAAAACAAATATCATACACTAATTTTTGTATACCTTTCCTATTTTGGTAACAAAATAAAAGTTGAAATCGCATACTTTTGACATCTCTTGACATCTAATTATTTTTGATTTTTTAACAAGCATCGCGTATGTTGTGGGTTGTGGTAACCATCGTAATTAGTGAATGACAAAAACAGTTCAAAAAGTGTGAGTCAATAACAGTTATTTATACAACAAGTGACTTAAATGAATATTTTGTTTTTTTTTAAGAGGCAGGACGTGTGCCCTCTCACACGCGCCCGACCTCCGTACAATTTGGCTTCGTCAACTTGGACATTTAGCCATCAATTTACTAAATGAGGGGAACCACTTAAATCGGACGCATACAAACAGCCAGGGATACGGTGGGAATCGAACCCACCAACCCCGTCAACGAAGACGGCATAGCGTTACCTATACCTCTCCGCCACGGAGCCTCCGTGAATATTTATTCATGAGAAGAAAGTTCAACCCACGAGCCCTACGGGCTCGTGGGTTATTTTCTTCGAGTGAATAAACATTTTTAACTCACGTGCTGTATACAAAATATTATCCCAGTTTGATGAAAATTCAAATGATGAATATTTTTTAGAGGAAATATAGGAATAATTCAAATTCATAACGATATTACCCTTCGATCGATGGTTGCTAGGGCACTGTGTAATTAATTGTTTGCGAGTGTCAATGAAAATTATAGAACCGTAATAGTTATTTATGTACCAAGTGCGTTATATAGATCCTTACGCCCGGAGGGAAACATTCGGCCCGAGGGCCTCTGGCCCGAGGGATGAATGTTGCCCGATGGGCGTAAGGATCTAGTAACGCACGTGGTGCATACAAGATTTTATTTGTCACGAAAAAATTATTATATTATGATGAAAAAGCGATTTCAAAATCGTTTCATTGCTCCTATCCATTTTCCTTCTCGTAGTAGGCATGTCATTTGTTGATATTTTGACGTTTGTGATTATTTTTGTCATCAAATTTAGTGAATGTCATTCCTGCTTTCTTTGTGTAGTCTTATAGAAATAATGGAAATGAAAATGAATATACCCAAGAATATCATAGAAAATGCAGCCAAAGCTGCGAATAATTCATTGCCGGAGAAATCCAGAGTCTTATACGACAAGGATTATGAAGTATTTAATCAATGAAATTTGCTTCATTTCTCCTAGATAAGCGGGCGTTTTTAATCCATTATGGCCGCAAATGCGGGCATAATAGCCTAGGGCATAATGAGTGTGTCTTAGCAACCGTATCCAAGGTGAAATGAACGTATAATATACAAGTGAAAAATAAAAGAATTTTTGTGCATTATAGAAGAAGCAAATGTGGCAGCAGAAGCAGTAATTTCATTGAAATCAAAAATATTGTACGAAAAGGAATATACGGCATTTTGTACCTAGAGAAATAATAAGAAGGCCAAAGGTGTCAACGAAAAAATCATTTTGGCGTATATTTCCGAACGATCCAAGAAAATTAAGTCGTCGTCTTTATGGTTCTACTATTCGCAACTTAAAAAAATTTTGGCTCTGAAAGAAAAAATAGACATCGGCAGATTTTACCAAGTCACCGCCTTTTTGAAGCAACATTCCAGGGGATACGTAGCAAAGAAGTCGAAGGTATTTACAAGAGAGGAGTTAGAATACTTTTTAGATGCCGCTCCTGATGAGCAATATTTATTGATAAAGGTAGTTTTTATTATGGGTGTTGCTGGAGGGTGTAGAATCGGCGAGCTGGTGACTATGACCGTAGATGACGTGGAAGATCGGGGCAGCGTATTGGTTATTCAGATTCCAGATACGAAAACGTATAAGAAAAGAGTGTTCACTGTGGTCAATGGTAGTAATAAGGTTGCTCCACTCGATATATTTCGCAAGTATAGGAACTTGAGGTCAAGCATAGTTCATCACAAGCGACTATTTCTAAATTATAAAAATGAAAAATGTACTGTCCAGCCTGTAGGTGTGAATACATTTTCGAAAATGCCCGCTACTATTGCAAAGTATTTGGGCCTTTCTAATGCTGAACAATATACAGGGCACAGTTTCAGGCGTTCTTCTGCAACCCTACTCGCAAATTCTGGGGCAGATTTGACAGTTTTGAAGAGACATGGTGGATGGCGCTCAAGTTCTGTTGCAGAAGGATATATTGAGGATTCACTACAAAAAAAAATAAATATTTCTGAACAAATACTTGGTGGGGTCACAAAAACTGGAGTCTCTGATGCAGAAATGGATATTCCAGCAGGGCCTGAGAAGTCCACAAACACATGTGCTATAACGACTGAGCGTCTTTCCTTTAGAGGAGGTGCAGATTTTCAGCTTCATTTTCAAAATCTTAATAATTGTAATTTTTACTTTAATGAAAGACATGGCCGTTAATGTAGAATTTTTGATAAAATTATTACATTACACATTAGAAATGCTGCCAAAAAAGTAGCGCTAGCAATAGAAAATTGCATATACTAATTTTCTCGTCTGGTGTAGATTGAAGAACATAGAAAGAAACTTCAGTGAAACTGTCTTCAAAAATGTTCGTTTATAAGGATTTTCTTATGTATTAAAAAGATTTTTAACACGAGTGTTAAAAATATTTTTAACAATATACCTTATAAACGTACACTTTTAAAACTCAAAGAAGGAATTAAAAACGTCACTTTTAATGGCTGGTGTACAAAAGACGACAATTTCTATAGTATCGAAATTATTTTGGATTGGAAATTTATTTTGAGAAATTTATACATTTCTTTTTATGCATCAATGACACGTTTCAATATTTACCTTTCAATTCCATCAGCGATAAACCAAAAATAAACTATAAAAATAAAAATTTTGAAAAAAGACGAGAGGTGTTGTGGGACATGGCAGTAGACTCTTGCAATGTTGAGCTTCTCGTTGAGTAACTTGTATTTTTTTCTGGGAAAAAACCACAGGGCTACAGGATTTCTGAATATAAAAAATTCTATTTGCACGTGGACTGTTTGAGATTTGTATTTGCGTTGTTTTGTGATTATTCATCCGTGTCTCGTTTAGTCAAGTTGACGCCAAATTTCTGTAATAATCATCGACTTTTTTCGAGAAACATGATTTTGAAATTTTTCACGGTGATTATTCATCCATGGTGCATTCAATTTTTATTCATATGCCCTATATCCTTCCCACCAGTATTGTGCAAAAAAATCATTTGTATCGGTCAAGCCGTTTAGGAGGAGAAGGGTACATACCAAAATTCGTGAGTCTAGGATACTCATTCTTCGTCTCAATCGGCTCAACAACGTTAAGTTCACTTTTGAACTGATATAATTTTCATTTTAGTAAATTTCTTTCCTACAAGCTACAAGTATATCCCGTTCCACGAGTTTTAACAAACATAATGTTTCCACATTTTTTTCGAAACTGAAGGGTTTAATAGAAAGGGAGCATCTTTCTCCTGAGAGGGTTTATAATATAGATGAAACCGGAATGTCCACTGTCCATAATCCGAACAACATCATAGCTATAAAAGGAGCCAAACAAGTAGGGCAGATGACTTCTACGGAAAGAGGTATCAATATTACAATGATTGCAGCAGTGAATGCAATAGGTAATTCTATTCCTCCAGCCTTCGTATTTCCTAGAGTATTTTTCAAGGATCACATGTTGAAGGGGGCGCCTCCAGGTAGTATCGGCTTTGCTCACCCCTCAGGATGGTCGAACAGTGACATATTCTTAGAGTTCCTCAAATTTTTTATCAAACACACAAGACCAACAGTGGACCAAAAAGTATTGTTGATACTCGATAACCATAAAAGCCACATAACAGTAGATATTTTGAATTTAGCAAAAAAATCCGGATTAGTCCTTTTGACATTTCCACCCCACACTAGCCACAAGCTGCAACCACTAGACAGGGGAGTTTTTGGGCCTTTGAAAAAGTACTACAATTCAGCTTGTGGAAACTGGTTGCTAACAAATAGTCCAAAACCAATTACTATTTACGATGTATGCGAGTGTGTTGGAATTGCTTATCCTTTGGCATTTACCCCTCAGAATATTTTGGCGGGATATCGAGCTAGTGGAATATTTCCTTATAATGAAAATATATTTCAGGATCATGAATTTTTAAGCTCCTCTGTAACTGATCGGCCTGAGCCAACTTCAGATCAAAACACTCCCAGTACCTCGAATGCAGAGCCTGTCGCGGGAATTTTGGCATCTGAAACTTCATCACAAACAAATTTTGTTAGTCCAGAGCAGATAAGACCATTTCCGAAAGCCGGAGCAAGAAAGGTCAGCCGTGGTGGACCTAAGCCTGGCAGGTGTCGTGTATTGACTGACACTCCAGAAAAAGAAGAGATAGAAAATGAAGAGGAAGCAAGGAAGACAAAAAAGAACGGCAAGGCCATAAAAAATATTAAACGCAAAGTTTTCCCAAAAGACAACTCAAGCAGCTCAGAGGAAGATGACGTGCTGTCTTCAGACAGCAACTCACTTGAAAATGTTGAATTTGAAGCCGAAGAAGGAGAAATGGACAAGGACGAATGGAATGGAGGAGAAAAAGAAAATATTAGTGAGGGCGAATACGTATTGGTTCGAGTTGCTGGTAAAAAGAAACATCATTTTTATGTCGTGGAAATTTTGCAAGTTACCGGGGATATTTTGGAAGTACGTTATCTTAAGAAGACGCCAAGTTTGTCAGGAAATCAATTTGTCTATAGTTCTGCACAAACCTATGAACTTTCCATCAATGACGTTGTCAAAATATTGCCTGCTCCATTTCCTGTTGGGTCCACCGCGAGGCAAACAAACTTTTTGCTTTTTGCAGTAGATTTCACCAACTTCAATGTAGAATAGGAATCTTTATGCAATAAATAATAGAAAAGAATTGATATCTTTGTTTTTAAAGTTATGTCCCAAGGAACATGCCTATGTGTCACAAGGTAAGGGACGGTATTGTACCTTGGGACAAAAATGATTCGAGAAAAAATTTAAATTTTCCAGTATTCACGATGAGAATACAGGCCCAAAAATTTATGGTTACATACTAGATACTATGAGAAACAGCTACGCTTCAATGAATCTTCGAGTAATCGGAAGGAACATATATAAAACAAAAATTACAAAAAAGTGTCCCAACATACGGTTCTCTCCCCTATATATATATATATATATATATATATATATATATATATATATATATATATATATATATATATATATATATATATATATATATATATATATATATATATATATATATATATATATAGCTGATGAGCACCTCTGGCAACGCTGTCGTGTCGGGCACAGTTTTAGGCTTATCTTTCATTCGTCAAGTTTCTGGACAGTTACATGCGATAAGGAACTTTTTTCTAATGCGGATAAGTTCCTTTAGCCTGATCTTGTAAATTTAATGAATCTAGTAGGTGGGATAGGGTTCACTGATGAATACAGGCCTTTGTAAATTTGCAAGCCATAACTTACCTATGCCGTGAGGAAACCTCTGAGAAAAACTCAAGGCAGACCAATCGACCCTTAGGTTTGAACCCGAGACCTCCCGAATGCTAGTCTGTAAGCGTAAACACTCCGTTAACTAGCTTGGTTGTTCTCTGAGCCACAAATAACAAAAAATGTTGCAATATCTCAACCTGTCAAATATTGAAGAAGATATAAGGAAGGTCATAGAAATAATAGTTGGAGTTTCTTTTATTTACTCTTTAAAGTTGAATCCGGAAAAACAGAAGTTACCTGTAGCAATAATGCCGTTCCTACCTGTATAATTCGAATCAAACATTGAATCAATATGAAATAGGTCCGCATTTTATTTCATTAATCTGCAAAAATCTTAGAAGGGAAAGTTCATTAATAGAAAATCCGATTAAAGGATCCTCCTTTGAGCTCTATGCCTCTGGGATTATATATCGCCTGTTTCTATGTAAGGCAAGCGGATAGAGTTGAAATTGGTTAGTAATATATGACATCTATTTCCAGATACGGCCGTTTCCACACCGTTAAACAACTTTTGGACAGCGAGAAGGGTACATTCATCATCAACGAGAGCGACGGCGAGGGACTCACTCCCCTCCACATTGCGTCGCAGCAAGGTCATACCAGAATCGTGCAGCTTCTACTCAACAGGGGGGCACTGCTGCACCGAGACCACAATGGTAGAAATCCCCTCCACCTTGCAGCTATGAGCGGGTATACTCAAACCATAGAGCTTCTGTTGTCCGTCCATTCTCACCTCTTGGATCAAACTGACAAAGATGGAGTGAGTATTCGAGACTCTGTGAATACAGAAAATTTTATTCACTTATCCTATATGCTAATCAACTTGTACAGGCTGTCCCATTTTCGATGTGCTTTCGGGGTAACGCCCTTATTTTTAAAGATAGAGATTTGCGGTTTTCGCGAACGTTGGCTACTTTTTTGTTAATCTCATGATACAGTAAACAAAATTTTCATAGCTTGCTTCGTTTTTGAGATACAGGGCGAAGTTGAAAATATTGCATTTTGATCCCCCTCCTGTATCACAGCTGTCTTTCAACTTATAAAAAAGTAAAAACTGTTTTTCTTACACTCTTTTACGTAGAATCCAGTGGCGTTGTCAGATTTTTGAAATGAGCTGTCATTGTTTAGATATAACCCAATGTTGAAATTTTTTAAATGGAACACTCTGTATATTTTTCCATATTCAAAACATAAATGTGTTGCGCTTTTCAAAAATATATAATACTTATATAAAATTTTAAGTATTAGCCCTGTATGTAGATAAATTTTTTTTTTATGTCAAGTCAAGACAAATATCACTTTGATAGATCGTTCGGCGCAGTAAACAAATATACCACTTCCATTTATATAGGTAAGAATGAAAAATTTTCATTAAAAAATATTGTTTAATATACGTTATTGAATAATTTGACAAAACAATAAATTTAAACTAATGAAACACTATTTATCAACTATATACGCTCTGGACCTAATTAGCAGGTGGCTATGAAAAAAAGCAAGTGCAGAATATTTATAGTTCAAAATTGTACAAATTTTTCTTATAATGGCGAATGATAATCCAGTATCTCAAAACTACAAAAATGGTTATATATGGTTGGGATATATTACCAAGTTGGTTTAAATCCAAATCAAGCCATGGACCTCTATTTTGAAAGTTATTTACTATTACTCAGTTACTGGGTGTCAGTTAGATAATAAGATAGAGATTTTAAGTTTCCTTTTTCGGATCTTTTGAAAAGCCTAGGCCAGAAAGTTATAGAAAAGAAAATGCCGAAAATGATGAAATTAGTGTCCTCGCAAAGGTAGAAGAGAACAAAAATACTTGCAGAGAAATTGAAGATTCGGTTGGCATTCCAAGGGTTTCGAAGATATTAAAATATATATGTATATATATATATATATATATATATATATATATATATATATATATATATATATATATATATACCCCCTACATATCCCAAGCTATACATCATCTGTGTGAAACTGAGGAGAGGATTGAGTTTTGTAGGTGGTATATTGTCCCATTTTGTTTCGTTTTTGGAGGAAGATTAGTCTACCGTATTTTCGACGGTAACTTGAATCATCAAAGATATTTGAAAATTTTGGATGATTTTCTTTCTGAACTACTTGACGAAATTCCGTTGGCCCAATATAGAAAATATTTATCCTAATGAAAGATTCTAAAACCAGTGTATTGATAAAAATGACCCCATTAACTGGCAACCAAGGTCCCCTGACTTATCTATATTAGATTTCTTTATATGGGTCTACATAAAAATTAAAATAAACCACACGCGGCACGAAAATCGAGATGCTCTGTTGAATGCCACGAAAGAAGTTTTCGAAGTAATTTGAACAATATTTACAAAACATTTTCAACAGAAAAATAATAGAACTTTGTTTTGTAGCAGTGTTACATACAAGTTTCGATTTTTGTTATAATCATTAAATATATCTCTGTTTAGTAACTTATATTAAATAATATTTTTTTAATGACTACTTTTCATTCTTACTTATATAAATGGAAGTGATATATTTGTTTACTGCGCCGAACGATTTATCAGAGTGATATTTGTCTTGACTTGACATAAAAAAAAGAAAATTATCTAAATACAGGGCTAATACTTAAATTTTTATATGAGTATTACATATTTTTGAAAAGCGCAAAACATTTATGTTTTGAATATGGAAAAATATACAGTGTGTTCCATTTAAAAAATCATAACATTGGGTTATATCTAAACAATGACAGCTCATTTCAAAAATCTACGCCACTGGATTCTACGTAAAAAAGTATATAATAAACAGTTTTTACTTTTTCTATAAGTTGAAAGACAGCTGTGATACAGGAGGGGGACCAAAATGCAATATTTTCAACTTCGCCCTGTATCTCAAAAACGAATCAAGCTATGAAAAGTTTGTTCACGGTATCGTGAGATTAACAAAAAAGTAGCCAACGTTCGCGAAAACCGCAAATCTCTATCTTTAAAAATAAGCGAGTTACCCCGTAAGGACATCGAAAATGGGACAGCCTGTACATTCCAAGTAAACAGTTTCATACAGACACGGCATGATCATAAAAGTGAATAGAAGATCATTCTGAACGTTCCCTTCAATAAGCATTAATATTATATAAACATAAGATAACGATTAACACAAAAACCACTTGTAACACAAAAAATTACATTATTAAAATACCTCAAACACAAGTCGAAAACACATAACGCCGTTGCAACTGTATAGATGCCTATTCTGAAACGGCATTCACTTCTCATTGGGATAGGGAAGATTATTTTAAGGAAGCACCAATAACAAAACACGAACTTGTATGATGTGAGACAATCATGAGGTCCAAATTTTTAACTTTGTCGGAATCTACTCGAGGATTGTGTAGGAAGAGGCTATTCCATTATTCCTTCTAGTAAATTTGAGGTAGATGTCCTGCTTGAGTTTCTAGGGAACACTTCTAGCCAGATCAAACAAAATTTTTGTATGTACGAGAACTTTAAGGATTAATGAGACCCCATAACTTATGGATGAAAGGCGGTAACAGTTTTTGTGTGGGGTTAGGTTAGTATGTCAAGATTTCTGGAATTTTCGGTAGGTGGCGCTAGTGATAAAACCTCACTGGCTGTGATTATCAAGTCGAGAAGTTTTTTGTTTATATTTCCGTCGACCTCTAAATAAAAGCTTACTTCAACGTACACGAAATTGATCATTAATGACACATTTTAATGTACAATTTCTCCTATTTTAATGTATAATTGTCATGGGCAACCAAACACAGAAGTATTCAGCACGGAATAGTTGAATTATTCTGTGTCTGTACTGTTATTCTACAGAAAAAAGGAATTCATAATTCAAATCGAAAAATTTAACTCTATACAAAATAAAGTGGAAACTGCTGAAAAAATTTTATGCAATAATCGTTCGAAAGTAATTAACACTTCAGCTTCCACCAGTTCCACATATCAAGTGTATCTGTCATGCAAAATAAAAATTTATTTCAATAAAGAATTTATACTCAATTGATGATGAGGTCGACGTAAAAATCTTGTTATAAACTCGTTTATTAATTTTTCGTAATCCCATACTGTTATTTTGATTTAACGGTATTTAGATGACAATTGAAAAGTCAGTGTTAACGGCCGGCGGCCGTTAAGAAATCACTTGTACAAATATTTATTTCAAAACATCATTCTGCTTACAATAACAACATTGAAATCTTGGTCCACAGCGAGTTGGGAGAATAAACCTCTGATTTTCATTTCGCATAGGCTAATAATACATCTTCATTAACCACTTTTACATTCTTGCTTTCACGTCACATTTCAAAATTTTCATATTTTTTTTGATATCGCTCTTGAGTTATTTTCGGCAGTTAATCAACACTCGCTGCACTGCACATGATTCTCCCAATATTTCTAAAGGAACTTGATTTTGTTCCTCAATTTAATCCATGGTCGTCGTTAAAGCGAACTTGAGAACACAAAAAACTGACGTTGTTTATTAAACTGTCAAACTGTTCCATGACAACAGAGTGCACGACGTTGGGATTTTTCATTAGAATTACGAGGTACCGGGTTTTTTCTTTCTTCGGAATCAAAATATAATCTTTCAACGGGATTACGAAAAATTTTTAACGACACACGGCCGATGCGCAAATAACGGATTCGGTTAATTATACAATATCCAACCTCATCCGTTATTTGCTACATATCGGCCTTGTTACGTTAATAACTATAGCGATTAATGGTCTCAAAATATCTCAACCATAATAATCGTTGTCATTAAATAACTATTAATGCATGGTAGTATCTTATCGTTCCACTACCAATATTCGTTCTCAATAATTGAATATTTGCATTTATTCAGTAATCCTTTACTTGGAGTCTATTCAATATTAGTTTCTTGAGCCATATAAGAAGAAAAAGGAATTTTTTTAAAAATTTCGAACTAGAAAATTGACTTTGTAGTTCAGCGATTTCGCTATATTTCTTGAGAGCGAAACATTGCGAAATTTCCTGGGTGACTTGAAAACGTCAATAAAACATCGAGTTGAAAACGTAGACAAACCGAATAAGCAGAAACTATAAATTTTCTATTGGATTTCCATTCTTCACTGGGTCAAATAGAGCGAAGAAATTACCAAAAACTAAGTTTGAGAAAAAAAATATTCCTATATGTTTTTCAATTGAACAAAGCTTCTCAAATGAAAAATAAAAAGCTGATTTGCATTACAATGCACAAATAAAGTTTTCATAAAAATTTTAATTAATTTAAGTTCGAACCTAAATTACCCTGAACATTGAATCAATTTCATAGTAGGTATACTATTTCAACCTTAAGAATGTAAAGAATTAAATTTTGCTTTTTGATTATTTAAACATGAATAGGAGGTTTCACAGTTAACGTTAATTTGTTTCAGAACACGGCGTTACATTTGGCGACGTTGGAGAACCAACCGAACGCGATATCCTTGCTTTTGAGTATGGAGTGCAAACTTCTCTACAATAAGACTGGAATGAGTGCCATAGATTACGCGATTTATTACAAGTTTCCGGAGGCGGCTTTGGCAATGGTGACGCACGAGACCAGGTAAAATGAAATATGTAATTTTTATGGTTGTCAAACGATTTACCGTGTTTTACACTTCGAAGAATTACAGTGAATTATTTACATTCGTTTTCGGATATTTGTAGTTTGGAAATAATTTTGTTTTTGTATAATTTAAAAGAGTTTTCCATTCTGAAACACTTTGTTTTATCTTCCTCAATTAACATTTCACACATTCGTAGAAGGAAACGAATTAAATCAAGAAAATTAATTTGATATTTGAAACTTATTAGATAAATTTCATAGACATATATATTATAAAGATATAAACTTCGAAATATATTACCTAAATATTTTTATATAGTGAAACTTAAGTGTTAAAAGTTAAAGTTAGAGTTTAAACTTTATTCTTTATGATATTTCACCAAGTGATGTTCGAGAATTCAAATATATATATATATATATATATATATATATATATATATATATATATATATATATATATATATATTTATATATATATAATATAGTAATTTCGTTGCATTGCTTCATCATACTTTCCAGGTTCCTGAGGAAGGCAATAAATAAGCCGAAAGCTTGAACGTTTTATAGAGTATTATCATTTGGACCTAAGCTGACGGATATCCCAATAATTCATTAATTAAACATTACCTAACAGTCAATAACGAAATTAAATATATTTATATATATAAATTATATATATATATATATATATATATATATATATATATATATATATATATATATATATATAAAATATATAGGTTCTTGGGATGGCAGCAATAAAACACGTGAATTACTCTTTTTCCTTCAGCTCGAGCTTTCGAGATTGCTTTATCTCATCATCAGGAGAGCTAAAAGACATTGGTTAGTAAGCTTATGAGTTTGATAATATGTAGATGAATATAGTATAACTTACAGGAGTTGAGTTTCTGTTTTGACAAATTTAATAACATTAAGGTTTCCAAGAAAAATGGTAAGAACGCCAGACTTCTAAACTTTGCAACAGTATATTCTACAAGATTCGAAATTTTATCTATTAATTTATTGTATTGACGTATCCGTCAAATGTCTTAAATGTTTTAAATGTCAATACCGCCAAGCTGGTTTTTTGCGGTGAACATTTATCCAACTGGTCAGACTCAACTCCAGTGTGATCAATATAGAATACAAAACGTGTGAACACAAAAGTAAACATAAACGAAAATCTGACTGTAAAATTAGTCAAAACATATAAAAGAAGAACAAAATTAAAAATATGAAGTAGTACTCAACTTACAAGAATCACAAAACAAAAATTTAAAATTAAAATTAAAATTTACAAATATAAAAACAATGACCAGCAGAAGCACAATCACAGCCTATTTAGAAGTACGCCCACCTCTCGAACTTCTTATATCCTTGTCCATGAGTATTAAGTTTGAGTAAATTGTGTGTATGTGGTCAATATCCACTTTCCTATTCATAGTGTGAGGTTCTTGGGCAATTCGAACCATTTCCAGGAATTTCCTAGTGGTTGTGTTTGTTTCGCTGTCAAATATTTCGACCTCGTTGTATCCCATATGATGGCCCAATGAATTTTCATGGTCCGCTAGAGCACAAGCACCAGTGTTCCTCCTTGAATCACTCTTATGTGATGAAATGCGCTTACTTAATGTTCGTCCCGTCTCACCAATGTAAACTAGCTGGCAATCTTGGCATGGCATTCTGTAGACTACGTTTGATTGTCTCGTAATTGTTGTTTGGTCCTTCAACTTTGTGTGTAATGACTTCACAGTCTTTATGTTCTTCCTCGCGATTTTGGTGTTCTCATTCTTTAGAAGCTTTTCAAGCTGATTTGTAAGTCCCTGGATATTGGGCAGTACGATGGTATTTCGATGGGCCTCTAGGTTATCTTCCTGTATGAGTTGTGTGGGTTGGTTTCCTTCTTCTTCCACTTCCCGTACATTAGGTGTGTTGTAGATCAGCTTATGTAAAAGTTGTCTAGGATAGCCGTTTTTTTCCAATATGGAGACCAGCAGTTTAAGATTCTTATTCACAAATTCCTGGTGTGATATCTTGATAATTCTTATTTTCAGGTTTAATATAAGATTGAGCTTCATCTTTACAGGATGGTTTGATAAATGATGTACATATCTTCCAGAAGCCATAGGTTTTCTATACCAATCCTTCATATTTTTAATTTTGTTCTTCTTTTATATGTTTTGACTAATTTTACAGTCAGATTTTCGTTTATGTTTACTTTTGTGTTCACACGTTTTGTATTCTATATTGATCACACTGGAGTTGAGTCTGACCAGTTGGATAAATGTTCACCGCAAAAAACCAGCTTGGCGGTATCGACATTTAAAACATTTAAGACATTTGACGGATACGTCAATACAATAAATTAATAGATAAAATTTCGAATCTTGTAGAATATACTGTTGCAAAGTTTAGAAGTCTGGCGTTCTTACCATTTTTCTTGGAAACCTTAATGTTATTAAATTTGTCAAAACAGAAACTCAACTCCTGTAAGTTATACTATATTCATCTACATATTATCAAACTCATAAGCTTATTAACCAATGTCTTTTAGCGCTCCTGATGATGAGATAAAGCAATCTCGAAAGCTCGAGCTGAAGGAAAAAGAGTAATTCACGTCTTTTATTGCTGCCATCCCAAGAACCTATATATTTTACCTAAATAACTCAGCAAAGATATCCAATTCATTAATACACATATATATATATATATATATATATATATATATATATATATATATATATATATATATATATATATATATATATATATATATATATATATATATATATATTCCAAGAGATATCAATTATTGGTATAACAGGTTTATTTTAAACATTACATTTTAAAATTAAAATTCATTGGACGTTTCAATGGAGTTTCCATCTTCATCAGCTAAAATCGGGATAAAATACAATTCAAATGCCTAAATATAAAACATATATACACATACACTAAAATAAAATAAAATAAATTGTATCTCACCAGAATGTTCGTCGGTAGTTGTCACAATACTACTTGACTCTTGAATCTCAGTTTAACCGATGTATAATCGTTCATGCGCATAGAGCTCATGTATTACAATAATGGGGCATATATCGAACTTAGGCCCTTTATATCTATTTTGTTGTTAACTGTGTTGTCTTGGTTCTTCTGTATAAAAATCATTTCAAGGATTTCGCGTGATTTTAAGTTTTTTTCTATAGTTAGTATGTGTGTTTCATCGTAATCGAAATCATGTCTTTCTGATTGTTTGTGTTTGTTCAGTGCAGTGTTCGCTGTTTTGGCATATCTGTGGGCTTTTAGTCTATCTTGTAGACGTTGTGAGGTTTGTCCGATATATACTTTATTGCAATCTTTGCAGGGAACGCTGTATACTACGTGGGATTTCTTTTCTGTTGGAATTTTGCTCTTTAAGTTGGTGTAGAGTTGTTTTATCTGATTCTGAGGTTGATGCGCTATCTGTATATTGAACGGTTTTAAAATGTTAGTTATTTTCGGGGTCAGGTATGTGATGTATGGAATAGGTACGTATATTTTTTTATCTGTAGACTCTGGTGTGTTAGATCTTGGTTCCTTGTTGTAGGTTTTATGTACTTGGATTTTGATGTTTTTGTCTATTATATGAGAAGGATAGTTGTTGCGTATATATATATATATATATATATATATATATATATATATATATATATATATAAATATAAAGATAGATAGATAAGGTTATTCGTTCGGTGAATATAATAGTTCATTTAATTGGGATATTAGCACTGTGAGAATTAAACTACAATTGGATGAAAAGACGAAGGCAAAAAGTCCCTAATGATCCTGGCAAGGCCAGACATCATGCTTTGTTGATAATTGGACGATGTGAACACATGATGTCACAAACACGGGTGGAGTGGCAAATTTACGGTGTATGTGTCATCTTGTCAACGTCAATGTCTATTTTATATATAACTAGTCAGGTTACCTACACAACGGACTAAATGAAGAATCATTATAAAAATCTTCACAATACTTATATTCTCCCATATTTGAAGTAAACTCCTGTAAGTTGGACTGTGCAGGATATAAAATTGTCCTATTAATTTATGTAATATTCCTAAAAGATTTTCGAAAGCTCAATAATAAAGGAAAAAGAGTGTACAAGTTACATACCCATAAAGTGCAGCGTATATATAATAAACTGCAAGTCTGCACTATTATTCTTAGAAACCTATTTTTATATTATAGATAAGAAGTTTACGTTATAACCCATTGTATTAGCCTTCATCACTTCTAAGCTTACTCTTAAAGAGAACACATCTCTCTGTTATTTCATTTAGTATATAGTAACTTTACCATTATTGTAATAATTGAAATAAACAGTTTTTAAAAACCCTCTTGGTGTCTCACGATACATATCTTACAGTTTCATTTTTCCAAGCTATCCCATCTATAATCAATATATATTTGTATATAAATTTTGAAAAAAATTTTATATAACTTCATGTTAGTAAGTAATTTTTACCTTTTCTGTAAAAGCTGTAGTAACTCAAATTGTACTTTTATTATAGATGTCTTGATAAAGGAAATAACCGTTTCCGAAAGCTCGACCATATGACAAAGAGTATTCTTTAACCTAGCCCAACAATTATTCTGACTGCAACCTCTCAAAAATTTACAAATAAATTTTTCCTCAATTAGCCAGTCAAGACTTCCCTTATAATATATATATATATATATATATATATATATATATATATATATATATATATATATATATATATATATATATATATAACTTTATAAAGAAATAAAAAACTAACTTTCACAGGTTGAAATAAAAATCTAATGAATAAACGCGTTTCGTCCTAACATTGACTTCATCTCGTACTAGACCATGGTTTTTTTTTTTTTAAATCGAGGTGAAAACTTCAAAAGCGATACCGGTTGCTAACCCGGCCTGTGTGGGATTCAATAGTTGATATATATATATATATATATATAAATATATATATATATATGCAATATTGCCTACCCACTAAAAACACCTCTGTTCTTTCGGTTTCCGGGCGTTAGCCTACTAAACCTCCAGTCTCGCACTTAGATTAGGACTCACGTGCTGCGGTCAGCACAAGAACCTATTCTCTTCCTTGTGTCTATATTTCAAGACCCAAGTGTATGTCTCTCTGCGTCGCGGCGCATTTTAAACTATGGTATTACAAAACAATCTATTTATAGGAAAATTGAATATAACAGAAGGGTTCTTAGAGAAACTAAATAACAATAAGCAATTCATTCTGAGCTATTAGTAGGTACCTACATTGAACAGATTAAGGAGAGGAGAAGGGTTTACTTCAATCTGGTCCTTAACTAAATTTCTGGAATTTTTATATTTATTTATGTATAGGGATTCCCAACAGTTGGTTTTATGGAGACTATTTTCAAATTGTAATATATTATAATTGTGATTAAAGGTATGGTTTTCTTGAATAAGATGACACGCATAATTAGAATCAGTTTTCTGCTTAATATAGCTACGTTGGTGTTCGTGTATTCGAGTTTTGAAATTTCTAATTGTACGTCCTATATAGAATTTTTCACAATCGTTACAGTCGAGTTTATAAACACCAGTACGTTCATCTCTATGAATTTTTGATTTGTTTTCAATCAATTTTCCAATGCTATTATTGGTTTTATATGAAATTTTGTTTTTGAGAAAACAATTTCAGGTTTTCGGAAGTTTTGCCCAAGTATGTTAAACTGTTAAATACTCTATTTTTTTCGGATATAAGTGGGTAAATTTCTGAAATTGCCATTTTGTATTTTTTCCTCTAAAAGAGGCTGTCAATCATATTAGGTGAATAACCATTATTTACTGCCATTTGTTTAATTATATGCAATTCCTTCCGAAAATTAGCTTCGGACAACGGAATTTTGAAAAGTCTATGAATCATACTATAAGCCGCTAATTTATGTGAAATTGGGTGTAGTGATATATTATGAATTGTAATATCTGTATGAGATGGTTTATGAAAAATTGAAAATTCATGTTTGTTGCTTTTTCTGGTAATAGTTAAATCTAAGTAATTAATAGAATTATTCATTTCAGTTTCTAGAGAAAATTTAATACGAGAGTGTATGGAATTAATATAAGTAATGAAATTATCCAATTGTCTATCTGTACCAGTGTAGCAAACAATGACGTCATCAACGTATCTATACCAATAAAGAAAGTATTTACTGCTGAAGTGGTTCATAATAGTTTTCTCTAAATTATCCATAAAGATTTCTGATAACAAAGGGCTTAAGGGATTTCCCATAACCAAACCTTCCTCATTACTATAACACACGTTGTTGAAACTGAAATAATTTTGTTCTATACAAATTTCCAGTAAATGAGTAATATCTGACTGTATAAGTGGATGAACATTATTAGAAATAAGAAAATTTTTGATTAAATTTACAGTTTCATTAGGCGGAGTGCTAGGACACAGATTGTTCACATCTAAAGAAAATAATTTTGAATTGTGAGGTAATACAATATTTTGAATGTTTTTGATCAACTCGTTTGAATTTTTAATGGCGTACTTGGGTTCAAATTTCGTATATTTCTTAATTACGTCAATCAAAAATTTTGATAATTTAACGGCTGGAGCTGTTATATATGAAACTACTGGTCTGATGGGGTAACCATTTTTGTGTAATTTAATTAAAGAATATAACTGAGGTGCTTGTGGATTAGTTATGACTAACTTTCTTATATCACTAATTATTGACTTTGATTCATTAATAGCAATTTTGATAATTTTCGAAAGAAAAAAGATGACGAAACGTGTTTACTCAATAGATTTTTATTTCAACCTGTGAAAGTTAGTTTTTTATTTCTTTATAAAGTTATGAATACTAACTTTCACCAAGTAAATGCCAATTCCATTCAATATATATATATATATATATATATATATATATATATATATATATATATATATATATATATATATATATATATATATATATATATATATATATATATATATATATATCTATATTTATATTTATATATATATATATATATATATATATATATATATATATGTATATATATATATATATATATATATATATATATATATATCAGGGGCGGCTAGTCAAAGGAGGCTAAGGGGGCTAAGCCTCCTCAATAATATTCCGTGTATCACTAATATATTATATTGAATAGTCAGCATTCAGCATATTCATATTAATCAAAATCATACATTATATAATATAATTTATTAATTACGATAGAAGGTATTTACATTCACTGCATTTCATTCATTTCAAGATTTGTGGCAACGCTGCGGAGGCATGGAAAGGTATATTCTCAACGTTCATTATGCCTGCCACAGAAAAGCAAACAACGGTGCAAATACTCCGAATGAATACTTCATTGCAATAGAAAAGCAAAACACATGTAAATGGCAACACCGATAGAGCCCAGTCTCAATAACAACTATAGAATTTAGCGTGACATCGAGTGAATTCGTTGGAAAGCATTAATTGAATCGTAGTGTGATCGTAGTGTCTAATGGCCCGAAACAGCAGCGTGTTTACTTATATTGATCGCGTATTGTTTTGAAATGAGTTTGGTTATTGAAGTTAATTTCAAAAATTTCAATGGTGACTTAGTGGAATATTTGTTATCCCATAACTTTAGTGCACTAAGTTATGAGAATGAAGTTTTGATAAAAACATTGCGACCTACCCCTGAATTAAACAATTTGGTGCAGCGTAACAGACAACAAAACCGCGGTTTTATACAAGGAATTATGAGAGACATCCTTGCCTAACCGGATCACAGGTAAAAAATAAATTATTTTGTTGGCAGTGTTTACTTTTTACTATTGAAAATGTCTCTGTTTGGGGCCGCTTAGGGTTTGAGGATTTAATTCTATACCTAGTTGAAAGTGAGGAATTTTTCAGTGATAAAGTAACTTTAAATACAGCATGCGGATTAATATCTTACTTACAAGATAAGGAGTTTATATATTTTTTAAACATCTTTAAATTAATTTGCGAACAAACAGAAATAGTTTTTCAAATCTTACAGCACAAGTTTTCAGATGTAATTTACACACGAAATCGGCTCAAGTTTTTTTTGGAAAAAATTTCATAATTTCGTGCAGAAGTTTATTTTAAAAAACTATTTTCTGTATTTCAAACTACTGATGATACGACTCAATTTAGCCCAAAACGAAAGAAATTCAGTTACGCAGATATGGAGCTTCACTATAAGCAAATATTTTATGAAATTTTGGATACTATTAGGGGTCAAATAGAAATAAGGTTCTCTGATTTGAAAGAACTGCATTTCTTCGACTTACTCAATAAAAATTTGTTAACCGGATTTTCGGCTAATTTTCCAGATAACCTTTTGGAAAATTTATGTCAAAAATACACTTTTTTTGATAAGGTGGCCATAAAAAGTGAACTGTGTGTTGTTTATAATGACAATGAAATTTTGGGGCAAAATGAAAATCATGTGAGGACTATTAAATACCTTTTTGATAATGATTTGAATCAAGATTTACCCCAAGTTTATAAACTGTTATGTCTAATTGTTTCTATCCTGGTGACATCGGCTTCCGTAGAGCGCTCGTTTTCCACTCTTAAGAGAATTAAAACTTATTTACGAAATTCAATGAGCCAGGATCGTTTGAAAAATATTAGTTTGTTGTCTATTGAAAAGGAATTGGTAAAACTTTTGGCGAAAGACAAAAAATTTTATGAGGATATTATAGATCATTTTGCTAACGTTAAAGATCGCAGAATCCCGCTAATCTTCAAAAATATATAATAATTTTTTATTCGCTCTCACCAGCTGTTAACAAATTCGTTAAGTAGGTAGGTAGGTACCTATTTTGTGAAAGAAAAAAAATTTGATGAATAGATGAATTGATTAATTGGCTGAGAAGAGTTTTTGTGAATATTGTAAATAGGAGTTGTAGGTCTCAAGGTAGACACTCAAAAGTGAAAACAAATTAATAGCTTAGGGTGCTTGTTTTACTTTGATTTTCTTTAAATTATAAGGCGGTTGACCTTGAAATCCTAAAAATTTTCGCCTATGGTGTATTTTTTAACACCTCTTGTAGCCTCCTCAAACCAATACCTCACGAGCCGCCACTGATATATATAATATATGTTTATAAATATATATTAAATATATATATATATATATTATATATATATATATATATTATATTTATATTATATATATATATATATATATATATATATATATATATATATATATATATATATATATATATATATATAGGTACCTAAACCGAGAATTTCTTATTTCTTCACCCAACAACCTTGAATAATAGAAATTGCAAATCACTTTACTTCGAGATTTTAGCTGTTTGGACTTAATCAGATCCCATAAGGTAGGAGATATGAACGATTAGATGTGTTGCTGAATTTAAGGAATTACAATTAATTTTGTTGTTCATCTTTGTTCAGCGAGTTTGATTATAAATTTTTAAACTCAGTTCAAAGGTTACTTTGCTTTTTGAGAGACTTCTTGGATCAGGACCCGCAATTAATATATTGGATCCGTTTTGAGTCGTCTTTCTAAGGATTATTTTCCACGTCACAATTACAGAGGAATGAAGGCAACAACGTCTTGAGATAGTTGTTGATCAAGGGCGAGTGTTCGACCTTCTCCAAAGCGAGAAGAGGAGATAAATGGCCTCACCATTTGTTAAATATTTCTTTGGCTGACGAAATAATAATTCTTGACCAATGTCAATACCCGAAATTTAAATCGGATCTATCCGAACTTCCTTACAAGTTGTTGCGCACTAGTCCAATTACCGATATTAAATCGACCATCCGCCTGAGGGAATCCAAAACTGAAACCTCGTTAGATCGACTTTGCCATGACTTCAACTTGATCAGGCCTCTTTAATTAGTTTGTAGCATATCTAGGAATCGTGGGACTTCATGTGAATATTCATACGGTCCGTGAATCCGGATTCTGATTAAAGCTTCTCAAGATTTGTTGTATAGAAAGGTTAATTGCAAGTTCTCAATGTTAATGGTTCTTCCTGATATACTTATAATGAATAATGCTTAGAATTATATCATATAAACTAAATAAGGAAAATTGTTCACTCATTCATAATTAGCGAACAATCTTCCTTTTAGTCCAGTCAATGACGGTAAAAAAAGTGTAAACTGTGTATTTATCCCATACAGCACCGATTTGTATGAAAATTTGGATTTAGGTTCTACTTACCATCTATTTCAAAGTCTACCCTGTGCCGGGGGTTGCTTTTTTTCTGGGGGTGGATTTCACCCCTTCTTGGGAATGAAAAATAAGTAAGGAAATCAATGAATTGACTAATTCAAAGCAACTTTTGTTTCATGAAGTTTTTTTCTAAAAGTCAACACTTTTCGACTTATTCGCGAGTGAAATTGTCGTTTTTCAGGCAAAAAAAAACACGTCTTCAGATTCTTTTTCGCGAATAACTGGAAAAATATGCAGTTAATCGAAAAACCTGCAGAGAGCAAAATTATAGCATATGAAGAAACGAAGAACATCGTGTATTTATGTTGTATCCCAATACAAATGGAATTATTGCTTGTTGAAAGTTGACTGGTATTAACCACTATGTGTATTCATCAATATACTAATACCTATACATATTCTAATTTCTACAAAAATGTGCTTTTGGTTTTTTCCCCATAACTCGCTTAGTTTTTAAGCAATAAAGTCTTTCAAGAAAGCATTCTTTAGGTTTTCTTAAGGGCTATGAGCTTATCTAAATGAAACTTTTTTTCAGATTTTATTTTTAAAAAGGTTCATGCTAAAAGGGCTCAAAAAAAGTACTTTACACGAGCACAAAAAAAATTAAACGCCAAAGTTTTTGAATAAGAAAAACTTACAATTTCGTAATCCACAAAATTTTGCCTATCATTGAAAGTTTTTGAGTTATTTTGAAGGAAAGGCAATTTTTCGCTAAATTACGAATAATTTTTTCTCTCTTCAAACTCATTTTTTTTTAAAAAGAGGTACTTTGAACTGGTCAAACACTCAGAACGTATTATAAAAACATGAATGAAGTGAATTGTAAAGTGGCAACAGTTTTTTTCTAATGGGGTGGAAGAGAGGATGAGATTTTCACTATTTTTTTCCAAAGAATAAATAGAAATCGGCATTTTTCTCTTCATAACTCGCTTAGTTTTAATGCTAGGAACTTTTCATAAGAAATAAAAATAAATGGTTTTTAAAGGACTTTAAAAAAGTTTCATGAGTTTTCCCCGAAAAATGCATTGGTTTTTGGTTATTGTACGTAGAAACTTTCCGTTTTGGCGATTGGAAATACCAATCAACTTTCAAAAAGCAATAATTCCGTTTGTATTGGACCTGCATACATCAATAATACACGATAATTTTTTTTTTATAGGCTATAAATTTGATTTTCACATTGTTTTCGATTAAATGCATATTTTTCCAGTTATTCGCGAGAAAGAATCTGCAAACGTGTTTTTTCGATTGAAAACCGACAATTTCACTCGCCAATAAGTGGAAAAGAATTGACTTTGCGAAAAAACTTCATGAAACAAAAGTTGCTTGCAGATAGATCAACGTAAGCGGTCGTTCTTTCATTTTCAATCAGTTCCCTCCTCCACAACTTAAAAGTGATCATAAGTGATTATTCTGAATGCAGAATATCTTCTATCAGTTCTATCAGTTAGATTACATTGGCAAAGTTAACCTCAAAATTTGAAGTTTATATATATTTCAAATTTTTACACAGATATGATGAATATGAGCGCATTCTTTCGGGCATACAGTGAATGAATGTAATCTGATTGCAAAATCACTTTCACTTCAATCAGATAAGTTTAATCAGTTGTATCAATACGAAAGAACACTAGTAATGTATCGATTTCCGTACTTATTTTCAATGAATTATTTTTCACCCCCAACAAGGGGTGGCATCCACGCCCAGGGAAAAAGCAACCCCC
Organism: Cynegetis impunctata; assembly: GCA_030704885.1. Lineage (NCBI taxonomy): Eukaryota > Metazoa > Arthropoda > Insecta > Coleoptera > Coccinellidae > Cynegetis > Cynegetis impunctata. Next base: position 250,952 of record JARQZK010002895.1, on the reverse strand, counting down.
GGCACAGGGTAGACTTTTAAATAGATGGTAAGTAGAAACTTAATCAAATTTTTCATGAAAATTGGTGCTGTATGGGATAAATACACGGGAACATGGTGATTGACTGGACTATTTGTATATTATATATAATTTTATTATTGTGTATTGCGAATATCGCAACAAGTATTTACTGAACGCGCACTAGTAAGTCCAGAGTTTTCAAAACACTAAGTTAGTGTGCTTTGGAATCCGATACGCCACTGTTGCAGAGTAGACATCTTCAACTGAAACGTGAATTGTTAGTTTCGAATATCTTTGGCAGAGGGCGCTATGGGTTGTTAATCACATAGTAGTTCAGCCGTGATTTGTTATGAGGAACAATGAGAAATATGTCAATTCACTCCGAGTCAAGTAAGCTGCACTGAAGAGATCTAATAAGATGGAAACAGATGTATGCAGATCTTGAGCCGGGGTGAATTTTCATTTTCTATAATTCACAGTTGGTATATGAATGCAGATTTCACGTCGAGAAATACACAGAACCAGATTCCTTGGAAGATCGTTTGGTAAATTTGAATTATTGGATAATTTTCTTGTTCTTTTTATTTTAGGTATATATGAATTTGACTATGGCCATCAAGTATACTTTACATAATTTAATTTTAATGTTTGTCATGTTAATATTGTAAAATGTAAGTAAGCTTCAATTGTCTACTGAATCATTAGAAAATATCAAGCACAATTTCGGTGGTTCTAGGTACATCTTTATTATAAGCAGCTTAAGATAAACAGAAATCTCTTTCAATCTTGTTTAACGTCTTTCGTATTGTTCACTTAAGCTGGAGTGATTTGTCGAATTTCTTCAGATTCCCTACTGAATCTGACAATGAAAATACTGAGAGTATAAAAACTTCAAAGAGTTTTTATGGTTTAGTTAGAGTGTCATGCGGAAAGTCTTAGGGTACGAACAGGACGAGTAAGTCGAGGTGGAGGTGTAGCTCGCGGTGGATGCCACTAGTTAAGTCTCGGTCGATGTCGACCGCACATAACGAGGAGGTTACCAGCGATGCTCAGTCGAGCCAGTGTTGCCTATTTTCGCGAGCGGTACTTTATTATCAAAACATATCTACATACTATTCCGAATCGAATGACCCCTTGCTCATATTTTTCCGAGACTGCTGAAAAAAGTTGAACATAACGAAGCTTCGAAATAGAATGAGTCTGAAGTCATTAAATGATTAAATACTCTTTAAGAAGAACCAATAAAAGCTCCTATAAATACGAATATAATTACGAAATGAATGATCCTCACAATTGCTATGAGATCTTCCTTCATATTTAGCACAAATTATCAAAAAATAAACTTAATACCCGAAGGAGAAAAATGCTGGCATGAACTGGAGTACTGTAGCGCGCGAAATGTCAGACGCCACACGTCTTCTATGCGAGCTGCTGAGGGTGATGACAACACTGCCTTGAACGCAACAATCACAGAGAAGCATCCTTGTAGACCGCGCGGTAAGCTTCCATGTAAAACAAACTGATTTGATTCTCAAAAGCATCGCTGTAAACCTCCTTGATGGCATCGCGCTAAACCTCTACCGCGACTTACTCGTTATGTTCGCTCCCATTTAACTCAATGTGTTTGTTTTACATAGATGTCGACATCGACCGCGACCGCGAGCTACACCTCCACCTCGACTTACTCGTTCTGTTCGTACCCTTAGACAAAATACAAACACCCTAATAACTACTTTGATACAGTTGCGAGTTTTCCGCAATCTTTCATATTTCCACCATTTTCTTATTGTGAATGAACCACTCCAATTCTATAAGTAACTTCATTCAATAATACTCTTTCGTATTGTTTATCTTTCTCAAAATATCTTCACTTCATATTTCTAGATTTGATCATATCAGCCAACTTACCCCATAACTTCGATTATTAGTTGATGATATCAATATGAAAACTTTGGGTTTTCGTTCCATTTATAGAGAAATCAGGAAGTTTCATGGACAGATTCTTGCAGAAACATTTCACGAGATTTCGAAGCTGCAGAGATGTAATCGAAAATATTGCTTTATTTCAAAAACTTATATTCTTGGGATATTATTATTATATGATTTTGTCTACATTTGAGAGTATGAAATATTCCTATAATTTAACAACCAATGTAAATATTGATATTTAAAATAAAAACACTTGGCTTTAAGTTTCACAAATATATTGAATAAAAATTAACAATTAAATTAGTCAACTAGTTTCGGATTATGGGCCCATTATCAAGACTGAACAGAAAAATACTCAACAAGCTCATTTATAATATTGATTGGTATTCAACTTGTTCATTTACGATGGGGTAATTCCTCTTAATGGCACTACTAATTTCTAAAATTTCCAACAGGTCAAGACGCTTGCCCTTTTTACCTGGGTGGAGGCATATCGTTTTCTCGAAGTCGATGGAATGGTTAAATTTTATACAATACTCTGAGAAACCAGTGGTGTTTCTGTTAAACAAAATTGACTTTTTATGTTCTTCTACGCGAGTGTTGATTTTTCTGCCTGTTTGTCCGATATAAAAGGATGGGCATTCATTACAAAAGATTTTGTAAACACCACTGTTTTCTCCAATATTGTTCCTATCTTTGTTATTGACTAAGAGTGACTTTAAATTACGTTTATTTGTACATATGCTTTTAATACCGTTTTGTGATAATCTGTTGATGATTTTATTACTAATTCCTGGAATATAGTTTATTAAATGATATTTTTGTTCGCATTTTATGACTGGTGAGGGATAAATTGAATTTAGAATATTCTTATGTCGTTTTTTCTTTATCATTTGATCAATCAAGATGTCTTTATAGCCGTTATTTAATGCTAATAATTTTAAAATATTAACTTCCTTAGTGAAATTTTCTTCAGAAAGAGGAATGGCAAAAAGTCTATGTATGAATGAGTGAAATGCACTTAATTTAATTTTAATTGGTTGACTGCTATCATTGTGTATTAGCGTATCTGTAAAAGTAGGTTTTCTGTAGATATTAAATGTAAGAGCATGTTCTTTTCTAGTTATTTGGATATCTAAAAAGTTAAGGGAATGTTGTTCATTTTCTATTTCTTTTGTGAATTGAATAGAAGGGTGAAAAGAGTTAATGTATTTGAGAAAATTATCTAACTGTCTATCCGTCCCACACCATATACAAAACATGTCATCAACATAAGGCCGCCGGCGTTATAACGGCTATAAAGACATTTTGATTGATCAAATGATAAAGAAAAAACGACATAAGAATATTCTAAATTCAATTTATCCCTCACCGGTCATAAAATGCGAACAAAAATATCATTTAATAAACTATATTCCAGGAATTAGTAACAAAATCATCAACAGATTATCACAAAACGGTATTAAAAGCATATGTACAAATAAACGTAATGTAAAGTCACTCTTAGTCAATAACAAAGATAGGAACAATATTGGAGAAAACAGTGGTGTTTACAAAGTCTTTTGTAATGAATGCCCATCCTTTTATATCGGACAAACAGGCAGAAAAATCAACACTCGCGTAGAAGAACATGAAAAGTCAATTTTGTTTAACACAAACACCACTGGTTTCTCAGAGCATTGTATAAAATTTAACCATTTCATCGACTTCGAGAAAACGATATGCCTCCACCCAGGTAAAAAGGGCAAGCGTCTTGACCTGTTGAAAATTTTAGAAATCAGTAGTGCCATTAAGAGGAATTACCCCATCGTAAATGAACAAGTTGAATACCAAATTTCCCCTCTACTACAATCAATATTATAAATGAGCTTGTTGAGTATTTTTCTGTTCAGTCTTGATAATGGGCCCATAACCCGAAACTAGTTGACTAATTTAATTGTTAATTTTTATTCAATATATTTGTGAAACTTAAAGCCAAGTGTTTTTATTTTAAATATCAATATTTAATCATGTTTCACCAAGTGATAAGCGAAACTTCAATATTAGTAACCAATGTAAATATTTTATGGTTAATGAATGTTAGTTGATTATCAATTAGATATTATTATTGAATGTATGTTTAGACTTGTTTTCAAGAAAATAATCACAAAAAAATATAACAATGGATGAAAATGACGTTACAGTTTCAACGCTTAACGTTAAAGTTATAAGTTGTTACATGAAATATCTGATCTCAATACAATAAGCCAAAATGTGACGTAACTAACATTGCTTTACATTTGAGGATGATTGATCGACCCGAAACATCGGTACATTAATACAGAGCAAAATTGTTAAACTAAGCTCTACGTGTATTGTCAATTTATTTATTATAATATTCATTAAATGAGCAATGTCAATTTATCAAACATCTTTCTTTTTTCAGGGCAAAAGAGGTTATGCTGCTGAAATCCATGAAACATCCCTGCGTAACATTAGCCCTCATCGCTTCAATGCCTAAAGTATTTGAATCAGTTCAAGATAAGTGTATCACCAAGGCAAATTGTAAAAAGGACTCGAAATCATTTTATGTAAGATAGTCAATTTTACGGACCAATTTGATAATGTAGGCTATTTAGAAAAATCGAACTCGTAGAATCATTATATATATATATATATATATATATATATATATATATATATATATATATATATATATATATATATATATATATATATTTATATATATATATATATATATATATATATATATATAAATATATATATATATATATATATATATATATATATATATATATATATATATATATATATATATATATAGGTATATATGTATTTAAAAAAATCTTACTTTTGATATGTTCAGGTTATTATTCTACTAACAAAACTAGTAGTTTACTATACTTTTACATGTATATACTTAAATTATGACTCCCTCAATTGTATATTTTCTTTCAGATAAAATACAATTTTCAATGTCTTCAGTGTCCAGAATTTTATGCAGATATGGACGGTAAGACTGGTGAAGCACTCACAATTTCAAATCCAATACCGCTGCCAGCATTGAACGTAAGTTTTTTCATCTCTTCATGCAAAATAAACCATCGTTCCACCATTTGTGTTACTGATTTTAAAAGAGTTGTTTTAGAGTACGGGATATTTTAACCAACTGTCATTAACGTCCTTTGCTTTCCGCTATATCCGATAATTTTATGTTTCTTGTGTACACTTCTTGGTGGCTCTGTTATCTTCACAGATCTCTTTTATACAGAATAGTGGAGAAGAAAAATCTTTTAATTATCTTTCGAAATATTTGATAATATATAAGATGCTCCATTTACGCCTAATGCACCATCCACAGTCAATGACCCTGTATATATTAGGCTATTAATGTAATGAATAAATTTTTTCAGAAAGGTCTTGTAATTTTTTTAGGCGATGGTTTCCCATGGCAGAGTAGAATTGCTGGCACATCCTTTGAGTCAAAAATACCTTCAGATGAAGTGGAACTCCTATGGAAAATATTTCCATGTGGCGAATGTGATGTTGTATAGTATATTCCTAGGTTTTGTTACCTGCTTCTCCTCTCAACTTATGGTGCGGCAGGAAAATAGAAGAAATATAACTTTAGATGTAAGTGACATTATATTCATTTCAGTTTTTCATTTTGTCCAATAAAATGAAATATATAAGTAATTTTCACTAATATATATATATATATATATATATATATATATATATATATATATATATATATATATATATATATATATATATATATATATATATATATATATATATATATATATATATATATATATATATATATATATATATTTATATATATATATATATATATATATATATATATATATATATATATATATATATATATATATATATATATATATATATATATATATATATATATATATAGATATATATATATATATATATATATATATATATATATATATATATATATATATATATATATATATATATATATATATATATATATATATATATATATATATATATATATATATATATATATACAGTATGGTGCAAATGAAAGGAATAAGTTCGTTATTTCGTAAAACGGGCTATTCGTAAGGATACCTTTTTATTTTTGACGTCATCTATGCGAGCGTGATGACGTCATAGCTGAAATTTTTAAATGGAAATGTGGGTGTTGTAATACATTATTTGAAAGGTGTTTTAAATACCTATTCAGCCATATCAATATGTACAGTAATTGATTTTTGTATTTGTTTAAAAAATTAATAAAATTTCATTATTACAATGAATATTTAATATGTATTACTCATTAAATACAACGAAACCTATATTAAGTGCTCAAATTGTTTACCTTCAGCTAAAATACAATGAGAAAGACGTCCCGCGAACTCTTCTCGAACCTTCTCTATAACTTCCGGAGTTATTTGTGCAACCTCAATACGTATCCTTTCTTTGAGTTCATTGACATTTTGTGGTTTATTTTGGTACACTTTGCTTCTCAAGTATCCCCATAAAAATAAATCAAGAGGAGTCAAATCAGGTGACCTAGGCGGCCATTCTATTGTTCCTCTTCGACCTATCCAACGATTTGGAAAGACGTTGTTCAAATAGTTGCGCACCAAGACAGCATAGTGTGGAGGCGCACCATCTTGCTGCAGCCATAAATCATTTCTGTTTGGAAACAGCCGGTTCAATTCGGGTAGCAAGAAGTTTTGAAGATTTTCAAAATATCGAGGACCTGTTAAGGTTTCTTTGAAAAAGTATGGACCAATAATCCTATTATCTATTATTTCCGCCTAAACATTAACTTTCTCTGGGTATTGAGTACGGTACTCTTGCATCCAGTGTGGATTTTTCCGTAGCCCAGTACCGATAAGTTTGATGATTGACATGACCGTTTAGTAGAAATGTAGCTTCATCCGAGAAAAGAACCTATTTTTAAAACATCGGATCTCTGTTATTTTGTTCCATCATAATTTCACAGAACTCAATTAGTTTATCAAAATCATCTCCAATCAGCTGTTGTACTAAACTTACTTTGTAGGGATGCAACTTTTTCTTCTTTAGCTTTCTAAGAACTGTTGAATGGTCCATGTCATTATCTAATGCTACTTGCCGTGAACTGGTATGGGGATTATCTTGAAAGTCTAACAGAACATCTAGTTGTTTGTTTTCTGATATTGGTTTTCTACTATTTTGATATGGCCCGTTTCTCTGAATTTCTTCTCAATTTTGCTTATAGTGGATTGTGAAATTGGTTCTCGGTTGGAGTATTTATTATTGAATAACGTACATACTTCTTTCTGCGTAGGTGCTTTATCTCCACAACCAATAATTATTAGAATTTTTCAATTCTTTGCGTTTCAGGCAGCTTCATGTTGATAGATACAAAGACTTTTTGAATTCGTCTAATACAATAATACTATCAATCACTTGACAGAAAGTTAATTATGTCAAAGTGCCAATGTTGATAAGGTAACTAGATTTTTAAAAAAGGTAAAAACTGAAATTTTATTAATTTTTTAAACAAATACAAAAATAATGTATTACAACAGCCACATTTGCATTTAAAAATTTTAGCGATGACGTCATCACGCTCGCATAGATGACGTCAAAAATACAAAGGTATCCTTATGAATAGCCCGTTTTGAAATAAAAATCGACGGGTTTCAGGATTTTTCTTTAAAGTCGCCGGTTTACGAAATAACGAATTTATTCCTTTCATTTGCACCATACTGTATATATATATATATATATATATATATATATGAACAAAAACAAAACTTTTTTTTTGCAATTTCGGTCACTAGACCATCATCGGGCTGATTGAGTTAAGAACTGATTACATAATTAGATATTTGCGCTTACGGGTGGGAAATAATTATTTCAGGTACCTGAATAGACAAGAGGAACACATTTCAAGAAGGGCTAATAGAAGTGGAGTTTAAAAATTACTAATGATTCTAAGTAATCAAGATTTTTAAACTCAATCATAATGCAAAAGATATCTTGCTAAACGACCAGATTGACTTGATATATTCTCCTATATTTAGTGTACTCAAATAATAATGATTTTTCTAAGAAAATTTTATTGTACCAATTTGGGAAATCCACTTCGATTAGCCCTTCTTGAAATGTGTTCCGTTTGTCTATTTAGGTACCGGCAATAATTATTTCCCGCCCGTAAGCGCAAATCTATAATTATGTATTCAGTTCTTAACTCAATCTGCCCGATGATGGTCTAATGACCGAAATGGCAATCGCAGTGTTATTGTTTTCAAAGTATTTTTGTGATTATAAACGTAGTAAATTCAAGTTTTGTTTTTGTTCATCATGTTATATTATCACGTAGTAACGACGGATTCCATCAACTATATATATATATATATATATATATATATATATATATATAATATATATACATATATATATATATATATATATATATATATATTCTAAGAGATATCAATTATTGGTATAACAGGTTTATTTCAAACATTACATTTTAAAATTAAAATTCATTGGACGTTTCAATGGAGTTTCCATCTTCATCAGCTAAAATCGGGATAAAATACAATTCAAATGCCTAAATATAAAACATATATACACATACACTAAAATAAAATAAAATAAATTGTATCTCACCAGAATGTTCGTCGATAGTTGTCACAATACTACTTGACTCTTGAATCTCAGGTTAACCGATGTATAATCGTTCATGCGCATAGAGCTCATGTATTACAATAATGGGGCATATATCGAACTTAGGCCCTTTATATCTATTTTGTTGTTAACTGTGTTGTCTTGGTTCTTCTGTATAAAAATCATTTCAAGGATTTCGCGTGATACGCAACAACTATCCTTCTCATATAATAGACAAAAACATCAAAATCCAAGTACATAAAACCTACAACAAGGAACCAAGATCTAACACACCAGAGTCTACAGATAAAAAAATATACGTACCTATTCCATACATCACATACCTGACCCCGAAAATAACTAACATTTTAAAACCGTTCAATATACAGATAGCGCATCAACCTCAGAATCAGATAAAACAACTCTACACCAACTTAAAGAGCAAAATTCCAACAGAAAAGAAATCCCACGTAGTATACAGCGTTCCCTGCAAAGATTGCAATAAAGTATATATCGGACAAACCTCACAACGTCTACAAGATAGACTAAAAGCCCACAGATATGCCAAAACAGCGAACACTGCACTGAACAAACACAAACAATCAGAAAGACATGATTTCGATTACGATGAAACACACATACTAACTATAGAAAAAAACTTAAAATCACGCGAAATCCTTGAAATGATTTTTATACAGAAGAACCAAGACAACACAGTTAACAACAAAATAGATATAAAGGGCCTAAGTTCGATATATGCCCCATTATTGTAATACATGAGCTCTATGCGCATGAACGATTATACATCGGTTAACCTGAGATTCAAGAGTCAAGTAGTATTGTGACAACTATCGACGAACATTCTGGTGAGATACAATTTATTTTATTCCATTGAAACGTCCAATGAATTTTAATTTTAAAATGTAATGTTTGAAATAAACCTGTTATACCAATAATTGATATCTCTTAGAATGAATACGATAAACAGGTAAAAATCAAGAATTCAAATATATATATATATATATATATATATATATATATATATATATATCCCATACGATTTGAAGAAACTTTGAGTGGTGGAATATTAGCGTATGAAGAAAATATCCAAGAGAGTTATTTTGAGGGGAAGTAATCAGAATACGAGGTGCTGAATATTTCATTATAGTCAAATCAAGGTCTTTCAGCAAAATATATTTTTTCGGAAATTTTTCCCTTAACTTGAGTAATTGATTTTCAGACGAATTGGAGCAAAATTTTCAAGTATGCTCGCAAGGTGAGTGATAGATGAAAATACAACGTCTTCGTTTGAAATTATATCATAGATTTTTCTTTAGAGGTACAATATACCTTTCAATAAATTCAACTGTCTGCAAGCTAAACACTTGGAGGAACATTGTTCAAAAATATGAATGCAATGAAGTAAAACAATTGTTCACACCAAAATTGCGATATTTACTTGACATATATGTTTCGGGTCATTAAACAATAATCAAGAGTTTTTTAATTGATTAAAAAATGAAAAATGCAAACAATCTACTTCTCTATATTATTACTTCAATGAGTGGAGATACCCTAACGTCTATTTGGTCATTATTAATGGGTAAGTTCCTTTAGTTCGACTAAATTTAGAGTCTCCAGAGCTTCTGAAAGTTCTACTCTCTCAACCTTGTTCAATAAAAATGCTATATCTTCGTATTGATTGAATCTGTAAAATGGTTATTCTTTATGCAATGTTTCCAAATTCCAGCCTAGTCCTGAATTTCTATGATTCATTTTTTATGTTAATCCAATCTGGTATCGATGTTTGAAAAAGGGAAAGGACCTCTTAAAAGGTCTAGATATCACGTTTTCCAGCTTCAGGAACTTACCCATCACTAATGATCAAAGGACCTTAGGATACCTCCACTCATTAAAGCAGTATTATAAATGGATAGATTGTTGTATTTTCAAAATAGCTAGAAAATTCTTGCAGGTTAATATATCCCAAAACCTATTATATCGATTAAATATAGCAATTTTATTGGAGGTGTTTTACTTTATTTGATTCATATAAAACATCTATAGGGGAGAAAAATTTTCGCACCTTTGTAACACCGTTTTCAAGTTTGATTAGCACACTAGACTTCACCGAATTTATGGGGAACGTGTAGTTTGGTAAATATTGATCATTCGAGTAAAATCCTCTTATTACCGTAGGAAACACTCAACATAGAACGGTCGATGGAAGACCTTCTGAACATCGAGATCAATCCGATCATGTACGTCTGCGCAATGGGTATTTTAACCTACATAGGTCTAGGAGCGCTCAAGGAAGTCATCCAAATGTACCAACAGAAGTGGATGTACTTATTGGATCCCATCAACATGGTGACGTGGTTACTTTATGGAGCTGCCATTGTTATGGTAAAGTTGTGTTATTTTTTAATAAGCATGCAAATTGATGAAAATAGTTTAATGTCATTGAAATAGATACAAAGAGCGAAGGAAGTCTTCTTGGTTTGAAATATTGGGAAGATCATGGAATGGACATATTCGTATATACCTACAAAACCTTAAGGATAGGAATTAAAATACTTTTGACAAAAGAATTTAGTAGTACAGCTATATATGATTAGAATAAATGATCTTCGGAGTAATGAATGAATGTTCTAAGCACTAGGACAACATTAGTGCTGTAACTCGATTGAAAAAAGCGGAACTGATTCTTTGAGAAGAAGAATTCTGTGAAATTGTTTTGGAATTCTAATGACGTTATAGGTATAGATTATTATAGAGTGGAGCAGTTGCATTTTAGCTCTCATATAATTGACTCAAATTGCTAACAAATGCAAATTGATTGGGTGTCAAATATATTCTTCGTTTTTGTATACAAGGTGCATAAATAGCGACCCCAAGATCATTTCTAACCGAGTATCTGTTTGCTTTTATTTCTTTCAAGACACAAGTAACTAGGTTATTATTGGAGGCCCAAATTATTAAGCCATTCAATAAACTGTAGGTATCTCCCAGGAACTAGCGTCCACTTCAATTTGATCTGGCACTAACACGTCCCCACCATTGCCAAGATAGCTGCACAAAAGCTCAGTTAGCATATTCATACAAAAAATTTGTTGACTTCAAAACAGCTCTTGCGTTTTATAAGGCTCAAGTTTGGTCAGCAAGGAAATCTGCTCTTCTACTTGGAGCTCTGCACCTATGCTCTCGTTTGACCTACTGCACTCAATTGAATGAAGAGCATTAAGGCTAATAGATGACCCATCATTAATCGCTTACCTACATTCGCTCAAACATTGGAGTTGAGTTGTCAACTTAGTCTCTTTTACAGATATTATCAAGCAAAAATTAAATTCCGTTTATTATCGGGAGACCATGAAATGGCTATTAGATACAAAGTGTGACCAGCTCTCTTGTAAAGTTATTCAATGGTTCTAAAATTACGTTATTGAAATAAGCGATATTTAAAAAAAATATCGGCAAGGTTTAACCATCAGCAATATTAATAAAAATTTATCTACAACTTCACTTGAATGGCATTTTCTCTAACTGTAAAGTTTGCTAGTATATTCACTCGAATTTGATTAGTCCATGTATAACAATCGTAGTACATTTTATACTCAATTAAGTATCTATTTTCAGGTTCTTCCGATTTTTGTGGGTACCATTTATGAACTTCAGTTTTCCTGTGCCTCCATTGTCGTGTTTTTGAGCTGGTTCAACTTGTTGCTGCTGTTGCAGCGGTTCGACCAAGTCGGAATTTACGTTGTGATGTTCCTGGAAATTCTCCAAACTCTGATCAAAGTATTGATGGTGTTCTCTATACTTATCATAGCCTTCGGTCTGGCTTTTTATATTCTTCTATCAAAGGTAGGGTATTTTTACCAAATAATATGGTAGTAGCTAGCAATCTATACAGTTTCTCTCGTTTTATTTCATAATTTTGTGTGTGATCACTTTTCATCGTTATGGTACTACCTTAACCTTTTATGTTTGCTCTTGTCATATTTTATAATACATTATTTCATTATTAAGGAACTGATATAATTGAAGCAAATATTTATTTTCTGACTGGAATTATGAAGCTCTCTACGAGTGAATTTTTGATAATTACTCCTGCAGGTAGCACCGTATACCTCAATTATTGGCGTACATGCACCTTCATCATCAATGATTGAGAACATTATTCCCATTTTGAATTAGGGGTAATTAAATAAATTTCAATAATATATTTTTACTAGGGCCACCATTTGTCGTTTAAGACTATACCAATGTCCTTGGTGAGGACGTTTTCCATGATGCTCGGCGAGATTGACTTTTTGGGCACGTACGTCAAACCGTATTACCTGAATGTAAATGAGGAGAAATCTTTCCTGCCATTTCCAATGCCTGCTTTCTTGATACTGGGTATTTTTATGGTGCTAATGCCCATTCTGCTCATGAATCTGCTCATTGGTCTAGCGGTTGGAGACATAGAGTCAGTGAGGAGGAATGCTCAGCTGAAAAGGCTAGCAATGCAGGTGAGAAGAATAAACATGTAAAAGTCACAGATTTCAAGATAGATGTTCACAGCCATTAGACAAAATGATCTTTTCGATTACTGAATGCTTGGTACAATGGATAATTCATAAACATCTGTGGAGTAACCTTATGAAAGTATTTCGAGAAAGGGTCCACACTGCAATAGCTATGAGCTTTGGTGAAAACAAGCAGTTTTTATTGCAACTTAGTTAACTTCACTAGCTTTTGTTGCAATAGTTTCTAGCGAGTGCAATTTTGGGCAATTAAAGTAGGATTGCATTATACACATTGAATTTATAAATAAATAAGTATATATGATGATTTTTTAATTGGGTTAAAGCCTAGTTATGATAAAGTGAAACATCTTGGTGAGATACAATTATCTTAGATTACATTCAATATATAACTACCAACAACCTTTTCCAAATTACGATCAAGTAAAGAATTTTCTTCAATTACCTGTAATTAAGTTTCAGGAATCTGTCATATTTCTTGTTATTGAATTAGCATCATTTTAATCTTATCTTTATGATCAGGTTGTGTTACATACGGAGCTTGAAACGAAGTTGCCGAAGATGATTTTGGAGAAAGTCGACAAATGTGAACTTATCGAGTATCCAAACGATACAAAACACGAATTAGGATTATGGGAATCAATTTTCAGGAAGTGGTTTGGAGATCCGTTTTCTGACGAAGGTAAATTGAAATTATTGTATTGACAGATACTCAGATAGATCTGAAATTAAGCCACATTGTAGTAATCATCAGCAATATCTATCGACAAATTACCAATTGAATTCTCTGAAATTAAATTAATAGAATTAGAAATTTCACTAAACCTTGCTGATTCTATTGAGTAGTTTCATATACAAATAGATGAAAAAGATAATTACGACTTACTTACATCATCGGCCAATATTGTTTCAGTGTCAGAATTGTATTTTCTTCTCCAACTACTTTATCTCTATCTCCTTAACGTTGGCATTTATTCGTTCTGTTCAGCTTTGAGGAAATGAGGAAGTTCTTATTTATTTTCAGTAATCCGAAATGTCTGCAAGTTAGTATTTATATACCCAACCATTAAGCTAGATATGTGCCCAATTCCAAATATCTCCAAAAAGAGAATCAATTTGGACCCCATCCACTGTATATGACGTCCAAAACATCCTCACGGTATTGTTTATGGTCAAAAATGCACGAATATGCATTATATTGTATATTTAGTTGTAGTATCTGCTTCTTTTTTCTTCCTCAGCCTGATCTGGTCCACTCCTGGACGTAGGTCTCTTCCCTCTGTGAGTGTTAGATAAAATTAATTATTCGATCCATAATTCTTTGATAAAATAAATAAAATTAATATTAAGGAATACCTTACACAATACGGAAATTAATTCAAGAATCTATTAAAACTCAATATTTGAAGCATAACCTCCAAATCTCAGTTTTGCAGTTTTGAGATCTCTGAATATAGTTGATCTACAGTATGTCTTTCTATAGTAAATTTTTTTTCTGGAAGGTTTCATTTAAACATTTATTTTTGCAGGGATCTGTCATAAAAGTCCGTTCCGTTTCAGAGCGAGAAGCTGCGGTAGGAATAAGCTTCTGTACAGTCAAAGTATGCTTCTGTACGGTGCTAACTGGTTTTGTTTTAGGGCTTATGTCCGCTGGACCCTATAGTGCATTTTGTGTATAAACAAAACCCTTATTGTTAGGACTTGTGTCTATTCAATGTTATGACGGGTGTGTCACCTAAAACAAATTAATATTAATGAAAAAATAACAAATCAATGTCGCTGACCTGTGAAATCACTAATACGATATAAATAAATTAAAACAATGGTTTATGAAAACAATTAACACATTTATTAAATAAAATACACATGACGCAAGTTTCGGTGAAACTTCACCTTCTTCAGATGGTAAATGCAAACTATTTTTCCGTTATATCGAATACAATAAATAAATAGTTGACAAATTATGTACGAAGGGTAAAAATAATTAGTGAAATAGGAAAAACCCAATTTAAACTGCTAGTCAGATAGTTCTGAAATTTTGGAAAGATTCAGAAGGGGGCTTGTCACGATATAATAATACACCTAAGATAGGATGTTGCGCATGAGGTCGTTAATAAGACGCGTGACGTCACTCACGACCTTATTCTGTATTGCTGAGAGAGCAGTTTTGTATGTTTTTCTCTATTTACGCGTTTATTTGATTAGTTACAAAAAAAACTGTCGAGACAAGGTATGTTCTAAATGATCTGTCCTATCCCCTAAAGACATAAAAGTTTTGAAATTTGTGATTATTATCACTTAAAACTCTTATTTTTAAATTTCTCTTCGAAGTATTAAAACGCGATTTTCATTAAAACGGTGCAAGATAGAGTAAAATGGAAAAGGAACTAATTTGTAGAGCGCAAAATTTACTACAATATTAGTCTAGGAATGCGAGATTAAATGAAAACGCGAAAACATTTTATAAAAAGTGGACTTTTTTTATTTATGGTTTTTACAGAGGCATATTTTTCCATTTAAATAGTTTCGAAATAGTAAATACCGGATTTCGAGATAACATTCCATTTCCTACATATCACGTGTTCTACATTTTATTAATATTTGATAATTAACAACTTACTTAATTTTTTCTTATTTTTTTTGGGAATTAAACCACAATATGTTTTTTATTTTTTATTTCAACGTTCCGGTAGCGTTCTAGTTACCGTTGTGAAGATGAATTAAATTTTTAAACAATTTTTGGTCCCTATCAGACACAACGAAAAAGTTTGGCAACAAGACAATCAATAATATTTTGAACCTTGTTGTCAAACCAGACAATTTGTTTTAATTTTTGATTATTTACTATTTTGGCTTAAAAATGTTCCATGTAAATATTTGATAAAGCTGGTGAGAGGCAAGAGCCCATGGCAAGACCAAAATTCTGTTCATAAAAATCGTTATTGAATTGAAAATATGTTTTTGTTATTTATAAGTAATGGGAACGTACAGAAGATATTAACAACTTAGATTACACATATCCACGACAAGATAAAAATGGTTCATACATTTAAAATAAACAGACTCAAATTTACGGTACCTGTACTAGTTAGTGTTATTTAGAATAAAATATAACAAAACAAAACCCTATTAAAGAAAATTACCAAAAAAATAATAACAATGAAAAACACGTGATGATTCGCTTAAATTTAAATCAATTTGCCAAGTGACAACTGTCAAATCTCTGTTTTATTAGGATAAAGTCTCCTATATTTTAATTAAGTTAAAGTTTTCTTCCACTTCCTTTTACGGGCAGTTTGGTCTGTCAAACTTTTTCGTTGTGTCTGATAGGGACCAAAAATTGTTTAAAAATTTAATTCATCTTCACAACGGTAACTAGAACGCTACCGAAACGTTGAAATAAAAAATACAAAAACATATTGTGGTTTAATTCCCAAAAAGATAAGAAAAAGAATAAGTAAGTTGTTAATTATTAAATATTAATAAAATGTAGAATACGTGATTTGTAGGAAATGAAATGTTATCTTGAAATTCGGTATTTATTTCGAAACTATTTAAATGGAAAAATATGCCTGCGTAAAAACCATAAATAAAAGTCCACTTTTTATAAAATGTTTTCGCATTTTTATTTAATCTCGCATTCCCCTCCTAGACTAGTGTTGTAGTAAATTTTGTGCTCTACAAATTAGTTCCTTTCCCAGTTTATTCTATCTTGCACCGTTTTAATGAAAATCGCGTTTTAATACTTCGAAGAGAAATTTCACAGTAAAAAATAAGAGTTTTGAGTGATAAGTATCACAAATTTCGAAACTTTTATGTCTTTATGGAATAGGACAGATAATTTAGAACATACTTTGTCTCTACAGTTATTTTTTTAACTAATTAAATAAACGCGTAAATAGAGAAAAACATACAAAACTGCTATCTCAGCAATACAAATAAGGTCGTGAGTGACGTCATGCGCACGACTAACGGAAAATGAAACACGGGAGCATACGGCCCTGGGGGCTTGTAGTATCATCAATTTGGCTATTCAATAGGAGACCTGATTGTTTGTACTTATTTATCTGCAATGATTCTAGAAAATTAAGTTTAATTTCCTTACTTTCAGCATTTAATATTTCAATGTCAAAATTGAATGTATGATTTTCTTGGATTGAATGATTTGGATAATGTGAATTCGACTTTTGATTAACAAAGCTACGTTTGTGTTCTGAAACTCTGGTCTGAAAGTTCTAAAAGTTCTACCAATGTTAAACTTATCACAATCACCACAATTAATTTCATAAAAATTCTTCTATTTATTTCTTGTGTTCGGTGTAACGAAGAAATATATTTAGTTTACATTCAGCATCTGAAGAAGATGAAGTTTCACCGAAACGTGCGTCATGCGAATTTTATTTAATAAATGTGTAAATTTATTGAAACAATGGTTACAAATAACAATTTACACATTTAGTATAAGAAATAACGCATGACGCACGTTTCGGTGGAACTTCACCTTCTTCAGATGCTAATGGCAAACTAACTATGATTCTCTGTTATATCGAAAACAAGAAATGACAAATTATGTAGAAGGGGTAAATACAAAGATGGTTACAAATAATTATTAGAAAAGGAAAAACCAATTCTGAACTGCTAGTCAGGTAGTTCGGTAATTTTGAAAAGATTCAGAAGGGGGCTTGAAGTATGATCGATTTGGCTATTCAATAGGAGACCGGAATGCTTGTATTTATTTATCTGTAATGATTCTAAAAAATTAATTTTAATTCCCTTACTTTCAGTATTTAATATTTTAAAATCGAAATTGAATGTGTGATTTTCTTGGATTAAATGGTTTGCATAATGTGAATCCGACTTCTGATTAACAAAGCTACGTTTGTGTTCTGAAATTCTAGTTTGAAAACTTCTAAAAGTTCTACCAATGTAAAACTTATCACAATCACAATTAATTTTATAAACTCCTGATTTATTATCTTTATGAACTTTGGATTTATTATTTTTTATATGATTTCCTAAATTATTACCGGTACGATAAGCAATGTTAATGTTGTGCTTAGATAAGAGAGATTTAAGTTTTTTACTTGAATTTCCTATGAAAGAGAGGCTGTTATATTTGATATTATTTTTAGTAAGGGGGTACGCCTGGTTAATCGCATTTTTGAAAAACTTTTTATCTATCATATTGTCTATAATATTGGGATCATAATTATTATTTACGGCAATTTGTTCAATTATATTTTTCTCGATGTTAAAATTGGCGATTGAAAGTGGAATATTTACTAAACGATGTACCATACTATTGAAAGCTGCCATTTTGTGTTGGAATGGATGTAGGGTACTATGTATGACGCTATCAGTGTGCGATGGTTTGCGAAAATTTGAAAAATTATGTTTGTTATCTACTTTTGTTATTTTCAAATCCAAATAGTTAATTGAGTTATCTTTTTCCATCTCTAAAGTGAATTTTATATTAGGGTGTAAAGTGTTAATGAATGTTTGAAAGCAGTCTAGTTGTCTAAGAGTACCAGTGAAACAACAAATAATATCATCCACATATCTAAACCAATAAACGAATTGTCGACTAACAGGATGATTATGAATTAACTGTTCCAAATTATCCATGAATACTTCAGCCAACAAAGGGCTCAGAGGGTTTCCCATAATTAAGCCTTCAGTACTACTGTATCATTGAAACTGAAATAATTCAGTTCCAGGCATAATTCCAAAAGCGACAATATATCTGATTTTATGAAAGGATTAACAAGATTGCTATTAAGTAACTTTTATATTAGGGTTGAAGGAACCTTGGGTGGTATACTTGGAAAAATATTTAGAATTAAGTGGCAATTGAATATTTTCAATTTTATTGACTAAATCGTACGAGTTTTTTATAGAGAATTTAGGCTGAAATTTACAATAATTTTGAATTATTTCTATTAGAAACTGCGACAAAAATACTGAAGGTGCTGTAGTGAATGACACTACTGGTCTGATTGGATAGCCTGGTTTGTGTAATTTAATTAAAGAGTAAAGTTGTGGTACCAAAGGATTTGAAACAATGAGTTTATACTTGTCTTTATTTTGTATAAGAATATTAATGTTCTCGATGGCTAATTTTAAATTTTTTTGAAATTTACTGGTTGGATCATGTTTTAGTAGTTTTACGTAAATAATCACAATTATTCAAAGCGTTAACTGTATTACCTTTGTCAGCTTTGGTGAAAATGATATCATCATTAGAGAGTGTTTTTTGTTTGATTGATTTTACAATGGACATTTCTGATAAATTGGCGTTGTATTTGTTATACTCATTTTTAATAATATTAGAAGCTAGGTGTTTTACAAGTGGATTATCAGGCAAATTTCTAACAGCTATTTCAGTATCTACGCCGAGTTGTTCAAAGTGACGTGTTGAATGAGTTGGTTGTATATTGTGTTTGAAACCTTTTTGCAATAAATTCACTTCCTTACTATCGAAATTAGTATTGGATTGAAATATTAAATACTGAAAGTAAAGGAATTAAACTTAATTTTTTAGAATCATTACAGATAAATAAATACAAGCATTCCGGTCTCCTTTTGAATAGCCAAATCGATCATACTTCAAGCCCCCTTCTTAATCTTTTCAAAATTACCGAACTACCTGACTAGCAGTTCAGAATTGGTTTTTCCTTTTCTAATAATTATTTGTAACTATCTTTGTATTTACCATGCTTGCCATTAGCATCTGAAGAAGGTAAAGTTCCACCGAAACGTGCGTCATGCGTTATTTCTCATAATAAATGTGTAAATTGTTATTTTTAACCATTGTTTCAATATGTTAATTAATTTACACCCAGTATCGGCCCAATCAATCCAAAATGTGTAAATTGTTTTTATAAACCATTGTTTCAATATGTTTTTTAATTAACATCATGTATCGGCCAAATCAATCCACAATATAATTAATATAATACTAAATTAATTTAGAAATATATAGTGCTTAGTATGCATGTTTGTTCATCTTCTGATACAAACAATCTAATTCTAAAATATATCAGAAATACACTAAACGAAACACCAATATTGAATTAATTGGATTTTGAACGAAATTTTAGCTGAATAAAAAGATATCTCAACAAGCTGATTGAATATTGTCAGAAACTCTTCGGTTTGATGGTGATGATTCAAATTTTATAGTCGAAGAATTGAGGAATCAAATTATCATAAAACGGCGTCATGGGACGCCAGGTAGGAACGAAGTTCCTTCGGATAATATAGAAGGGCCACAATTTTCGAAAACGAAAGATGTACGTGTCGGCGCGCACGATAGAAGTGATAACTTATACTAATCCAAGTTGAAATAATTAATATTGAAATATGGGGCTAAGAGCTCTTACGAGATTGTAAATAAAAAAATGAAAAAAGCCAAGGGTCACCTCTGGGATTCGAACCCAGAAATACGGCACACCACGGTTCAGTACTTAGACCACTCGGTCGTCAACGCAATGTAAAAATTAAATGCAAGAGTGTATATAACGAGAGGATAACGCATCGCCACGCTTTATAATTGGATATAAACCTACAATACGTTGTCATTATTTGTAACCAACCTCCCTTTTGAAAGATATTTATTTATGCCCAAGCTAGCAGGGGGATTGGTTAAACATATATAGGTTCTAGGTTGTTCTCAGTAATAATGTGATTTTAACCAAGCTGTGTACACGTAAATATTAATGAGGAATAAAGATGTACTTCTAGTATCTTTTAATTGTTGGTTAATAATTCCACATATTTTTTGAGAAATGTTTTCATTCAAAAAAGGCAAAGCCCCATATCCAGAAGGTTCAACTACCGAAGGATATGTTAGGAGTTGTTCTCTTTTATTCTTTATTCTACAAATCAAATTATCGATGATGCTGGGGTTATATCCATTATTGTAAGCAATCTGTCTAAGGATATTATATTCTTTATTGTAATTTGTGTGTGAAAGTGGAACATTGAGGAGTCTGTGAATGTAACAATAGAAAGCCGCCATTTTATGTTGGTGAGGATGATTAGACCAAGAAGGTATGACATGATCAGTTTGAGTAGGCTTCCTGTAGATGCTATATTCCAGTTTTTCATATTTACTGATGGTTAAGTCTAAGAAATTAAGTCTGTTATCAGATTCAAGTTCAAGTGTGAAAGTGATGTTAGGATGAATTAAGTTGATTTTATTTAAGAGATTTTTGGCGGTGTCTGAATTGCCCTTGATAAAAACAAGACAATCGTCTACATATCTAAACCAATGTAAAATTTCAATATTGCTTCCATTAATTATGTGGTTAACCTCCAAATTATCCATAAACAAATCTGCCAAGAAGGGGGACAAGCAACTGCCCATGGCTAAACCTTCAATTTGCCTATAAAATTTACCATTAAAAACAAAGAAATCCTGAGAAAGACATAAACTTAACAAAGTCAAAATTTGTGTGATGGTGTCATCATCGACAAGCTTAGATCTGAGAAGATCACCTACTAGCGGTAATGTTTCTGATTTAGGGACTGAAGTGAAAAGATTGCTCACATCAAAGGAGATCATGAGACAGTTCTCTATAGGCAAATTCAACTCATTTAATTTAGTCAATAAATCCAAAGTGTTACTTACCGAAAATTTCGGCTTGAAGTTAGTTAGTTCTCTGATAAGTTTATGAATGAAAGCTGCTATAGTAGATACTGGTGTGTTAGTGAAACTTACTACAGGCCTTATTGGAATGTCAACTTTGTGTATCTTAGGAAGTCCGTATAAACGGGGTATCAATGGATTACTAGAAATTAAGTTATATGGTGCATTATATTTCTTAAAAAATTCTTTACTGATGTTAATATATGTTTTGGATTTCTTAATGAAACTGTTAAGAGGGTTTGAACCAATAAGCCTGAAATCATGTTCGGAGAGAAAAGTTTCTACTTTATTAATGTAGTCATGCTTGTTGAGAATTACCAAACAATTGCCCTTATCGGCTTTTGAAAAATCCAAGCTATGGTCTTTACTTTTGATTTTGATATTCTTGAGAACCAAATTAAATTGTTTTTCTCTTACCGTTAATTTTCTTGATTTGTATTTTTTGATTCTATACAAGAAATTTTGGACATCGTTGCGTATAATCTTTTTAATGTTGTTGTCTCTTGAAAGAAATTCAACAGCAACATCTATTTCAACAGCAAATTCTAGCAAATTTCTCTCAGAAACACTACAAGCCAAAGAATGTTTCAAACCGAGTCTCAACAGCTCCATCTCATCTTCATCGAACTCAACATCCGAAAGATTTTTAACTCTATCGTGAAATTTAAAATCAGAAAATTTGTGAATGTTGTTTTTGTTATCTACAAGATTTCTATCCTTTAACAATTTCGAAAGTTTCCCGCTCACTCTATCAAATTTTGTTTCCTTAAGTATAGCTACTTCATTTTGAACTTCATTTAAAAAACCTTGCAAATGTATATAATCCAATGTTGTTACCAAACTATCGTACAAATTTTTCATGGCACAATTAATACTGTTGAGTTTGCCATAGTTCTTGCAAATTGTTTTCTTGATAAGTTTGAGTTCCATTTCAATCTTGAGATTAGCATTTACGTTCCTAGAGGTTCTCATCTTAGCAAAATTGGGTATGACCTGTTCACTTCTGCATCTGTTTAAAAACCAAATGTCCACCTGTAATGTGGATCTCTTCAAGGATAACTTCCTGTATTTGTCAGCCACTCTCTGTGTTAGTATTAAGGTTAACAATTTAATTTCTCAGTTCCGCGCTCACTCTTGAAAATTGTCAATACACTGTGGTCACTGAAGGTGGCACTTTTCAAAATTTGCACTATTTCATTAACTTTTTTAATTTCTGGTTTTGTTTTGTTTGTTTCCGTACTGTGGTTACTAAATTTGTCAGAAGTAATTTTAAGTAATTTTATATAAAGGTTTTATACCAAATTAATGACTTCGGGTGATTTCTTAGTTCTGTATTGAATCTCGTAAATGTATTATTATACTGTGGTCACTATAATTGTCAAATGTCGTTTTTCTAAATTTACGTCAATTCAGTGATGTCGTTGTTTGTCAAGTCATACTTCAATAAAATTCATTTCCCTCCACTCCACGTGTTTAGTGGATTGGAAGTTTTTGAAATTTTGGATTGTTAAAGAGGCATATTCTTGGTTAGCTCGTAGTGGGATACCAAATTTGAAAGTTTGTCTTTATAATCTACAATGTTTTGTCGTTCTTATTACAAGGGACTTCCATGTATACCTGACGAGTGAGTAACAGAACATTTTTTCAAAAACTGTTTAAATATTTTATTTGTTTTTACTCACTTACAGGTGATGCACTGATGATGGCCTAATAGCCGAAAGCGCTTTGCAAATTTAATAAAGAAAATTTTTTACACGAAGTACATCTTTATTCCTCAGTAATAATAACAAAATAAAATGTAGGTATTTACTGTTTTCTTTCACATAAGACTTATCTTTTTATTTTTTCTTTTATTTAATTTTCCATCGACGTTTGAGATTCATCTGTAGATGGATTGTACTCTTGACTTCTGCCCTTTTTGTCACTCGTTTCTTGGTAGCTCCAGATAAGGTGAATATTGGCTCCAGGTAACGTGGATTTCAAACTTCAGACAACGTGGCTTTTAGCTCTAACCAAGGTGGCTAAAATAATTCGGGGCAAATCAACATACAATCTCAAACTTAATATTTTCCAAGAATATCTGTAGGGTATCGATGGCCAATTCAAATTAACATTTAAATTTATTTTAAGCAAAGATGCTAAGAAAGACAGTATATGTTCCAACATTAAACTGAACATAAGATATGACCACGTGAAATTTGCCATCGTTAGCCTACAAAAATCTTGTGTTAAATTGAGAGAATGAAATAAGCAAATAAAGTAAAAATGTTTTAAATTAAGAAATGTGAGATGATTATTTCAATATTGAAAGATAAATAATTTAATATAGATGAATGAAAAAAATTGAAATGGCGGAAAAATGAAATAAGGAATCAATTCAGATTTTCAAGATAATGCATTAATACGGAATAGTTATATTTCTTCTCATAACTTACCGTCTATCAGACGCCACAGATACTTAATAAATTTTAATAAACTTTAACAAACTATTCGTCTAATAGATATTGACTATAATTTTAACAATTAATGAACTGGTATCTTCAAGAACCATTTGCTAAAAGAAAGAACGATCTTGTACCTGTTAATTCGAAGCTATCTCGAGATGTTCGTAACACGCATGTCATCCCGAACTGCGTGATTCTATCTTTCTGTGAAGCACGGTATTTTGATTTAATATTCAGTGGCGGCGGTTAAGCGGGGAATTGACACGTTACATATTTTATGGAACAAATTTGTGAAGCTTTGTCTTTTCATTATGCCATATCTGATATCTACCGTAATCTGTTCTTTTATGCATATTACTTATACAAAATTATTTCGATGTTTCACATCTGACGTATTCGAGTTGTTTGTACATGAATTAATAAGTACATATAATGCATTGGCGATTGACGTGGCGGAGTGGGATCAAAAGGAGAAGGGATAAGAGAACAGAAAGAAACTGGGAGAAAGAGAAAGGTATACAATAGTCGCTTGTGTTAACTAAAAGCGTGACTTTCGTCAGTCAGCGTGAAGCGTCAGTCTATTTCCGTCACACTTTTAGTCTCGCATATTTTTTAGTTTGGTCCCGTAGCGAAATCCCTATCCCCTCCAAGCCTGTCATAAGGGACTTCGTTCCAATAAATGAAACATTTATATTGTCAGAATTCTGTTGGATAGAGGACGATATTTACAACAAACTAACCAGCCACTAAACAGAAGAGAACTATTAATCGATGATATTCGATGGCTTATAGATAGCAAGCAGTAGGATTGAACATGAACTTAAATTTATATTAATTCATTTCTTAGTAGTTCACTGTAGGTTATGAAAATTTAATTCGACTCAAACTATTCTAGAAATACGGTTACCCAACAAAGCATTCACTGCATGATACAATACTACAAATATACAGGAAACAATAATTCGAGAAGCCTTCCAAACTTTTTTTTCATCACACATCAATGAAATTTATAAAGCGTGTTTTTCTCCAACTTTATTAACTTCATCAAGATAATGAAAACATTAGATATGATTCACAACAAAATCAATCTATCGAAGCTGAAATACCAAGCAACACAGTCATCAGATAATAATATCTAAAAAAAATTATTGGATCTACTTAAATTTAAGAATAGTAATCTGAAATGTTATATTTTTTATAAAGTATTTTGAACGATCTCATTCTGATACTGATAACTAAATAATTATCATTTAATTGATATTATTGTCATAATCAAAGTAATGTAATTTTTAATAAATGTTCATATTTGCATGTTTGGAAGCATATCACCTGCATGGTTGTTGGTATCGAATAAAAATAAATTTATTATGAAATATATGTTATGTAGGCACGAGTAGTTTTTAATTAGCAGGTATTTGGTTGTTATCAAATTTTATGTTGGTTTATTATAACTATTTTGGGTGAGGATATTCCTACATCACAGTTTGTAGCTCTAGATACAATAATTTAATTATTCTGAGAATCATGAATGAACAGTCACAATTAGGTAACTGTCGCCCAAAAATTCAATTTGCTGTTTTTTCTAGTACATGAAATGAATGACAGTTTCAGTGAATACTATGCAGAATATAACATTTAAGGAAACTAAAATTACCAATAATTTTCTAAAATAGACGAGCTTCACAAAGTTCAGAGAAAAGATTTTAGCCCACTTATATGTCAATACAGAAACTACAACACTAATCAAAGTATAAATAGAGAGAATCATAATTAACTTGCACCAAAATTTTAGAAATAGAAAAAAACAAAAAGGCCGTAAATCCTTCGAAATTTTATATTTATGAAAAAACTAATTCATAAATGATGAAACTGATACAAAACATTTGAGTACAATATATACAGATAAATTTTTATATAAAACAACATGAATACAAATACAATTAACCCAATAAACTATACCAAAAATAATTCAAGTTCTTCAAAAACTTCAACTCTACTAATCACTCCTATCTCCAATAGACCATATTCAAATACCGATTTGATTTCTTCTTTACCATCTGCATCTTCATAATATCCAACCAACCATTTTTTTCAAGAAATGACTTTTTGGTTCATACTGACATAGGTGTCAGATTTTATAGATTTATTGTTCAGAAATGTCAGTGTAATTCGGATCTTTTGAAAGGTCCGAGGAAGTTGCGCATTTCGAGACGAAACATTTACTAAATAATTAAATAGGTTTTCAAACTTCAAACGAATGTTATTGATAATGTTAAGAGAGTTTTCTTTCGTCATTCAGGTACAGTACGAAGTCTGGTTGGAAGGATATTTCTCAAGTGCACACTTAAACCAGCATCATCAGATGATCGTGATACAACTATTTCAAATTGATGTACTCCTGCAGATACCTGCAGAACTATAAAAACGTTGACTTATCTGTTTCCTCCGTATACTATGTATATGTGTTCGATAATCAGAGTGTCTAGTTATTGTTGCTAGTGTCTGCTATTAATGAAAGTGGTTTTATATCAACTTTAATTGCTAGACTAATTATAATATTTTTAATAGCTATGGACGTTGTCGGAATGGACAGCGCCGAAGATTATGTTGTGGCAGAAATATCGAAGACCAAGAGGAGGCTTAAAGAACTCTCATCAGCTATAGAAACGCAACAACATTTTTTGAGGCTTATTGTCCAGGTATTTATTGAAAAAAATGCATTAATTTGGTTCTGTCTAGTCTCTCGCTTGAATGTATGTTTACATTTTCAATTATAAATAAATGTATATCTAGGTGAGGTACTCACAAAATCATCTTTACTTAATAAGAATCAAAATAATCCAAATTAAAGTAAACCAGTTGAAAAAACAACATAATCAATCAGAGGGTATCAGTATTTCAGACAGATATGCCATAGATCACATATACCACTGACAATAATAACAAGTAAACTATTAATTCATTAGGTACAAATAAAATATTTCCAGAATAAAAAATTATTTTTCTCGTATAAATTTGTATACATTATTTTAATTATTTTGAAATTAAGTAATTCTGTTTATTCACAAACAGGCTAAAAAAATTGTTCTGCATTGATATGATTGTAAAAACCTATTGGACATGTCGGTACAATAAATCGAAATATAAAGTTTCTAAAGGAATTTTAATTAATTAGATTATCAATTCTTATACTTCCAAAAATTAATAAAATTTATCTTGAATGTCTGGGATTTTAGGAAATGATATTGCTAGTCCATTGCTTTTAAGTTATTTTCATATTATCAACCGAATGGCGCTCCAATTTACTGCAACCCCTGTAAATAACTTGTTGAATCAAAATTTCCCAAAAATTAGATTTGTAGGAATAGTTTCATTAAATGGCTAATATAAAGAAAAAACTTTGTATAGAGTGTATAAATCAATTTTATCTAAATTAGCAGAGCGCTTTCGACATATTTGTCATCTTCAGTGCAACTTTGTCAGGATACAGGAAGGAATCAATCAGAAGAAACAGAACAGTTTGTTGACTGATAGAGATTGCGGAGACAAGTCCACATGTTCAATTTTATTAATTTATTAATTTATTTACCATGTATTGATTCACTGGATTAATCCTAAATGATTTTAACTGATGTGTGTTTTATGTCTTGTTCTGTTTCTTCTTCCTGTATCCTGACAAAGTTGCACTGAAGATGACAAATATGTCGAAAGCGCTCTGCTAATTTAGATAAAATTGATTTATACACTCTATACAAAGTTTTTTCTTTATATTAATAATCACAAGTGTATTCAGCTCACTACATTAATCATTAAATGGCCTCCAAGATCACCAGATTTACAATCATTGGTCTTTGTCTTATATGTATATTTGAAAAGTGAATTCGTTTGAAGACATTTTCTGTAGATCAATAGTTCTAACAAGTTATTTACATTCGTTTCAACGCATAACAAAAAAAGCCATATTTATAATAGATATTTATTTTATTAGGAGTATTAGGAGTCACATTATGTGACTGAGTAGGAATGAATTAAATCCCTGCGAGTCACATAATGTACCTCATACTCCGAATAAAGTACAATGTATCATTTACAAACGATTTGCATTTGAAAATCGGAAAATTCGTGATTATTAAAGTGCATATAATCTAATTATACCTCCGGTATATAGTTATTAACCTAACAAGGCCGATATGTAGCAAATAACGGATGAGGTTGGATATTGTATCGGTAAGTTATAATCCGAGGCGCAGCCGAGGATTATAACTAACCGAATCCGTTATTTGCGTATCGGCCGTGTGTCGTTAAAAATTTTTCGTAATCCCGTTGAAAGATTATATTTTGATTCCGAAGAAAGAAAAAACCCCGTACCTCGCAATTCTACAGAAAAATCCCAACGTCGTGCACTTTGTTGTCATGGAACAGTTTGACAGTTTTATAAACAACGTCAGTTTTTTGTGTTCTCAAGTTCGCTTTAACGACGACCATGGATGAAATTGAGGAACAAAATCAAATTCCTGTAGAAATATCAGCGATATCAAAAAGAATATGAAAATTTTGAAATGTGGCGTAAAAGCAAGAATGTAAAGGTGGTTAATGAAGATGTATTATTAGCCTATGCGAAATGAAAATCAGAGGTTTATTCTCCCAACTCGCTGTGGACCAAGATTTCAATGTTGTTATTCTAAGCAGAATGATGTTTCGAAATAAATATTTGAACAAGTGATTTCTTAACGGCAACCGGCCGTTATGAAATTAACACTGACTTTTCAATTGTCATCTGAATACCGTTAAATCAAAATAACAGTATGGGATTACGAAAACAAATTAACGATGGACAAATAATTTGGCTTGAATTCATGGCAACCGTAAATAACGTCAGTGAATTAAATTAAATGACATCGATAATTTCATTTCTCGAAAAATATAGAGCCATATTCAATTGTGCTAAGATAATGTAGTATGGCTGATGAATCTAGTACACCATCCACGCCACCAAGTGTTGCAGCAGGAGCAAAATTAGCAATGCAGCAGCTATTACCAACAAAATCCGCGGCCGTTTACAAAGCGTCGTATCAAAGATTTCTGAATTATTGCCAGCGAGAAAATATAAGGAAGTATTCCGAACATGCTTTATTGGGTTATTTCATCGAATTGAAAGATCTTCATAAAATGAAGAGTTCTTCACTATGGAGCCACTATCCAATGATCAGGTCCTTGCTACATATCAGGGAAAAGATTGATATTTCGAAATTCCTCGACCTCCAGGCGTTTTTGAGAAAGTATCAGAGGGAGATCTACCATGTGAAAAAGTCGGCAGTTTTAACAAAGGACCAGTTTGTTAGACAACAATACAAGTTCAGAATCCGATACAAGTGAGATTTTACGTAGTGCCATTTTACATAACTGTACAGTAAATTTTAACTTTGAATAAAGTAATGTTCGTAAAAAATGGGTTACAGTATGTTTTATTTTAGATATATAAATATAGAGACAGAGAATTGTTTGTTGTCCAGTTTTCGTCCCCTGCCAAAAATAATGTGGCGATGAAAGAAGAATAGAAAAGGAAAAATTACAGAGATTTTATGTTCGAGCTGAGGACACTATACCCAGGGCATAAAGTTAGGAGGGATTCCGGCATGCAAATCTCTGGCCGATATATTGACGCGCAGAATGCAGAAAGCAGTGTTGCTCGGGTCACTTCGAGTCATCAGGTCCCATGAACTATAGAGGCCGCTTGCAGCTCATCTCTTTTGTTAAGGGACGCTGTAAGGGCAGGATGAAGAACTACTCCAAGGAATGTGTGAGAGGTTTTTTAGTGAGTAACCAGTAACATCTGGAGTCTCACACACCCTGAGAATGCGTGCGGGATACTCTCAGGGTAGTCTATAAAAGATTTTTCTCCACGATCATCACAGAATTCGTCAATTCTGATATCAAATTTGATTACAGAATGCTGGAATTCTCTCTCTTGAGATTGAAGAAATATTCTGCAACACCTCTGCCCCCATGCAATTTGAATGTATTTGCTTTCTCTCCCTTGTGATAGAATAATATTCTCACACTGGCTAGCAATAATGACATTAGCCTTGACGCAGTTGATTGTCATCGTAGTGGCAAATTTGAGTAAGTGTCAAAATCATTGCTGTCACGTTTTCATTTGAAAATATAATAAGTATTATGAATTTATGCAGTGGTTCAGAATCAGAGTGTGAAAATACACCACTACAATGGTCACTGTTATCGGAGGACGTCGGCTACTGTGTTAGTGGACACAGGAGCAGATATGGAAACACTAAAAAGGCATGGGAGGTGGAAGTCTTCTTAAGTGCCAGAAGGATACATAGAAAATTCGGTGCAAAATCGAATAAATAAAGCAAATAAGTTAGTCTCATCAATTACTGGATCTAATACACCGCTAATCATGCCTTCCACTTCAAATTATGTGACTGTTAGTAAGTTCATCTTCTACAAACCACGCAATTGTTGAAAATTCTTCCAATAATGCACCAGTTTTCATTTCGAAAACTGTACAAATATAACAATTAATACAAAGTAGAATGTTTCTTGAATTATTGAGTGTTTACCTAATATAATTGTGATTGAGTTCTGTAATATAAATTATCTTTTGTTCGTTTTCATATAAAAATATATATTTAAAATTTTCGATCGTGGAGAAAGTATAGTCTGCTACTCGGTTAGAATGAAAATTCGTGATGCTCGTGGTTCCTCACGCTCGCCTTCAGCTCGCGCTCGGAACTTTTCCACTCGCATCGAATTTTCATTCTAACCTTGTTACAGAATATACTATTCCTCTCACACAGACGTAAAAAAAAAATAAAAAATAATAGGTATTTATTCCCAGAATTGTGTACTATAACAAAATGAAAACAAGTCAAAAAATTCCTCACAATCAATAGATTAGTGATTACAATAACCATAAAATACACCCTATTCCATGCTATATACACGACAAATGTCTATGACCTCATTTACGGAATATGGTTCACATTGTACTAATATTGTGAATAATTCCTTCTTGAAAGGTCTGATTTTCTTCATATTTCTTATTTTTCTCGGCAAATAGTTAAACAGCTTCATACCATATAGAGACTATTTCAAATATCAAAATTTTATAGATATACAGACCAGGCACAGTTAGAATATTATGTCTTTTGAATGTGCCTCTACATGATTCCCTGTATTTCATGGAAAACATTATTCTCATCCTATACCTGCTCCAAACAATCGGCAAAATGACCATTATCTGACGTTTGAAAATAAAGATAATTAAAATACCTTTGAAATGATCTGCCACTTAACTAACTATTTAAGATAATTGAAGGGGTTGCTATGTAGGGGGATAACTTTACATCCATCATACTTAGCAGTATA
Organism: Cynegetis impunctata; assembly: GCA_030704885.1. Classification (NCBI taxonomy): domain Eukaryota; kingdom Metazoa; phylum Arthropoda; class Insecta; order Coleoptera; family Coccinellidae; genus Cynegetis; species Cynegetis impunctata. Next base: position 219,342 of record JARQZK010002895.1, on the reverse strand, counting down.
GAGCTATGAAAAAAATACTCTCGTCATATTTTTCATGATACATATAATGTCATTGCAGAAAATGGAAATTAAAACAGAAGCTGACGATGTGGACGAGGGGGTGTCTTCAAACGAAATAAATCCAGCCCTAGCGGCAGCTCACAAATGGACATCGCCAAAGATAAGGAAGAAACTGGGATCAATCTTGAACTTTAATAAGAGCATTTGAAGAATAATTTGGCCTTCATGATTTCGCTCTAAATTATAAAGATAATTGTAGCGACAGTGATAGGTCACCATTAATCTAAGAAAAAAAATTATTGTTTTTGACTACATTTTTCTTAGAAATGATTCAACTTTTACGAAGATAAACTTGAATGTTGATGAATTAGAGAATATTAAATGTGTTTCTTTGAGTCGTTGGATTTAATTTTATGTTTCCTTTCTTTTTCCCTCATTTATTATGGATCATTCTGATATTTATCTTCTAAATTGACAAAACCCATTGGATACTTCAACGTAATATGCAAAATTATTAATAAGGAGGATAAATCATAGAATGGCAATTTCACAAGTATTCCCATTGACCAAACCAGAAGGAATTAAATATAATAGTTTAACTTATTTTGGCGAAGCTTCCAACAAATCCTTTTTTTTTCCTCTAATTTAGATTTCAATTTAGCATTCAGAACAAGAAATAGTCTAGGAAAATACATAAAAAACAACTAGTCAGAAATAGATAAGCTCAATAAATCGGGAGTTCATAAACTTAAATGCGGAAATTACGATAAAATATAAGTAGGTCGGACACATAGAAATTTCAAAAAAAGGATTACTGAACACAGGAGAAGTTACATAAATCATAGCGAAGATCCAATATATGCTAGATATTCAATAAAAGAGAAACATGACTTCAATTCGGATTTCGAAATTCTACATCTCCCACCAAAAGTTCAAAATTAAATCTTATGGAAACTTTAGAAATTAATAGGTAGAAAAATTCCCAGAAGCTACTTAACCAATTGGATGTCAACAGCTCCCCCCTTCTTAACCTTTTCAAGGAATGAAGGTAGTTTGTTCTTAGAATCCCAGAACGGATTTCCCAAATTTATAATTGTACTTTGCAAACCTTGCATTAGATACTTCAGTTTTAGTTTGAAATTCGCACCTGACATCTGAAGAAGCTGTAGTGTCAGCGAAACGCGTTGTGCAACTATTGTTTTATTATATGTGAAATCGTACTAGTTCTCGTTGCCGAAATGTTTTCGTCTGTCTGAAAGATGTGGTTCAATTGTTTCCGACTGGTGGCGCTGTGTCATATTTATATGTCATGGAGTTACTAGAAGAAATATGTATGCGTTTGAAATGTTAGTTTGGTTATCACTCTCGGTGGATGGATGATACTGATGAGCCCCGATAAGGGCGAAACAGTCTGTCTATCAATTTCCATCGATTGTGATAAACAAATTAAAATTTCGAACAATTACCGTCTAGGGTAGATGTTGATATTTCGATGCTTCGTGAACTCTTATAACCAGCTCCGCTAGGAGGTTTGTTTGATTAGTTTCAAATAAATGTCCTAGTTCACTTAATTATATATATACACCGCTCAAAAAAATTAGAGGAACACTTTTGGATAACCCTGTAACTTTTTCGCTTGTTGTTATTAACAAATGGAAATTATATTTTCATAATTGATTTGCATTTTATTTTAGTGATTTGTTAAAAAGAAACGTAATTATGCCCATTTTTTCGAGATAAGTTCAATATTTCACAGGAAGTACAAAAAATAGAGTGATTATAAAAATATTTATATTTAGGTTTTATGTTGTGGCAGGCTTAGAGAGCTTCAATGAGCAACGGCATGACAGTTCGTAGTTGTTGAATTCATTATCTGTCAAAATGAGAAATCTTAGCGAGATAGAAGTCGCTCGTCCTATAGCTTTAATTGAAAATGGTGTTAAAATTCGACAAGTAGCAAGAAATTTTAATCGCAGTCCGTCAGTCATTAAACGTGTGTACGATCGCTATAGAGAGACAGGACTATATAAAAGATGAACCGGACAAGGTCGAAAGCGAAAAACTACACAAATTCAGGATCGATATTTAGTACTTTCTCCTTTGCGGAAACAGATAGCAACAGCAAAATATGTTGAAATTACACTTAGGATGGCTTTCAGGTAACCATTTCTGACCAGACTGTTAGAAACAGGTTACGGGAAGCACATTTGAAACCAAGAAGGCCGGTCTGAAAACCTGTTTTCACATGATATCATAATATTATGCGATTAGACTTTGCTCGTCATCATTTGAGATGGCAACTCCGACAATGGAGACCAGTACTGTTTACAGACGAATCAAGATACCGTCTCACTCGTTGTGATGGCCGGGTGCGTGTGTATAGACGCCATAATGAACGATACTTCGCTGCTGCTGTACAAGAAGCATCCAGATTTGGAGATGGTTCGGTAATGGTCTGGGGTGGAATAAGATTGGAGGAAAAAACCGATATCGTAGTGATACCAGGAAGTCTTACAGCTGCAAGAAATATTGATATCATTCTGTCAGATCACGTTATTCCTGCAGCATATGGTATAGGTCCTTATTTTCTTTTTATGCAGGATAATGCAAGGCCTCAAACTGCTGCGATTACTATAGATTTTCTTAACGAGCATGAAATTCGTAAAATGGATTGACCAGCGATAAACCCTGACCTTAATCCTATTGAACACTTATGGGATATATTCGATACACGTATTCGACATCGTCCAAATCCTCCTCAAACCCTTCAGCAACTAACAGAAGCCCTGGTCGAAGAGTGGGACAGTATACCACAGGAAGACATTCGAAGACTAGTGAGGAGTATGCCAAGAAGATGCCAAGGAGTAATTCGTGCTGCTGGAGGGCACACGCGATACTAAAGCCCATTGGGTGTCAGATAGCGGAACATTAGTATTGAAAAATCTCTTCATTTCATTTTGTTATTCGCACTTTTTTTAAATTATTAATCTTAGTTTACGAATGAACAATTAGTTGAAGGTTCTACAAATCGATTTATTAGAAGCAAATATGTGTCTTTAAGAATATAAATGTTCATCTGTATATAACTATCACTTCATAAGTTACAAGGTTATTCAAAAGTGTTCCTCTAATTTTTTTGAGCAGTGTATATATATATATATATATATATATATATATATATATATATATATATATATATATATATATATATATATATATATATATATAATAATAATATATAATAAGGTTCATTCAGTATAACACAATAACGAATATACAAAATAAGACACAGAGTTAATTATTTCATAACTGAAAATTTATCTGTACGTGACTATATTTAGCAATAGATGAAGCCTCAATATTCTCACACAGTCGAGCTCCGCATGCTGTATTACATCAATTATATATTTGTAACTTTTTTATCCCTATTTTGGGTTGATTTGTTCATATCGGTAGTCATTCCTAAATCGGGCATATTGTCGTCTCCATCGGTAGTTTTGTCTGTGTCTATAGAAGTTTCCATATTTTCCTTATTCACACAATGCAGCAATTTCTTGTAATATATCCCTCTTTTCATTTCTCAACCAGTTTTTTATCTTAGTCTTGAACCCATTATATCTTCTGATATTTCTTAATTCAAGTGGAATCATGTCATAATTTCGTGGGGCAAGGTAAGCACATATATATATATATATATATATATATATATATATATATATATATATATATATATATATATATATATATATATATATATATATATTACTGGTTTTTCGTTTATACGCGTTTAGGGTTATAATGCCATTTTCAATAAACAATACATATTAATTATTAACTTACGTAACAGTACACCACATAATTCAGACTTATGTCTCGATATATTTAAATCTTCGATTATCTGTCATCGGATGTTATCAGAGCAGGTTTTCTTTTTTATGTTTCACGAAAAATATTATAATATATTCTACCAAAATCATCGATGTCACTGATTCTTCAGTTGCAGTTGAAGTAGTTATCTAACGAATATCTTTTTTAATAACTGGCCATATTAAAATTATTGCTGTAATTTACTCCAAAATATCTAATAAAATTTATGACCAAAATGAAATCAAAAATAAATATAGGAAAATAAAAACCTTCACTTTTATTCAATATATATTCGTTCATTTCTTCATTAAATATACAAATATGTAAAGAATTAATCATATCTTTATTACACTAAGGCACTTGATACATAAAAATATAATGGCACGAATATAGCGCAAAACTAAACAGACAATCAACAAACCATAAAATTTGACAGAATTAAAATTACAAAATTACATACAGATGAGATTTCAATTATTGAGAAAAATAATAAAATATTTAACAGACTACTACAGGAATTATCTCGTGCTTAAAAAATTATTTGATCAAATATCATTCTATACAAAATTAGATTTTATTTTATTATATCACAGATAAAATAGGGCAAGATTAAATCTAGGATATTGCAGGCACCAAATTGTAACCGAAAAAAGGTTGAATTAATTCCAGAAAATATTGTTAAACTAATTTATAAATATAAAGTGTGTATTTGGTTGATACCGATGGTGTTGGTGGGGAGAAAAGATTTGTGGAAATTATCGAAAAAAATAATTGATTTAATAAGATATTACATAAGTTTCGACCTTTTAAGGCTTCATCAGAGATGGAAATCGTTTTATATGAGGATAAATGAAGAAATTCAATGAAAGTTATGTTAATTAAACAAAGAAAAAAAGTCTGGGTAATAGCTATCTAAATCATTAATTTTTCAGTCCATCTATTTTATGACGAGAAATTTCTAAAAATGAACTAACTATGTGTTTTTCAATGTAAAAAACAATTTTTGATATTGAGAACAATAGCTGAGCAATTAAAGAAATTCATTCAAGAAAAAGTAAATCCCCCACCAACCTCAATCGTTCCACATAATAAAGATGTCAACTCTTTCGAAAGTTTCGTACAGTTTTTTTAATCTTCCTTCAGTTAAAAATAAAAATCAATTTTTCAAATTTCTTTCCAATAAGTAAAATTCTATATGGTCAAATTCGGTGCCTATTCTCAATTAACAGGTCCTTTTCTAGCTCACCCTTAACATTAGTAAAAAACTAACCCTAATACACATCTATACAAGGAAAACGCTAGCGCGTTTTCCGAAAAATTCTCCAAAAAATTATGTACAGTTCGCCATAATTTCAATGGCACTAAGTTATTGTCATTCATCGTATTCGATTGACAGTACATTGGGATACACTTAGCGGCTAAAATTTAAATATTTGTTAAGTAACATGGAATTCTTTATTTAAACACAGCCCTGACCGAAAAGTACTACAGGCCATCTAGATGTGGAATAATTTTTCCTTAACCGATACAATGAAAATTCCAGTATTCGAGATAATCTTCAAAAATTATATTTAGAGGAATCATAATTACTTCAAGCCGTAGGTAAATGATATTAAAGGAATGGAAATTAATAATTTTTACATTAGGTTACATACACTTCAACAGAGAGATGAAATAACGATTGTCGAGCAAGACAAAATATTAAAAAAGATATATACATTGTACTAAAATCAGAACTCCTCAAAAGGTTTCGTTTTCAAACTTTCGTTCATCTTCAGAGTTCAAGACAAAAACTATGGATTATTGAAATGAGGAATTATAGACCTTCGAATAATATTCACCAAAGAAGGATTCTTACAAATGATCATATTATTTGTAAGATTATTTCAGTCTTATCAAATGAAACTTATTGGAAGGTAGATTATTCTGTGTTTCTTCAGTTTCAATTGCCGTAGTTAGCACATACCCTGAAGATGAAAATAAAGTCCAAAACAGCTCGCTCGTGTACTTCGAACCACTTAAATATATAAACGCTAGAATTCGTGAATTTTTACTTGTTAATTATTCATTGGTATTTCAATTTCAAAACTGGGAAGACATGTAAATCGAGATCACACAAAGTAAAATATTCACAAAACAAAGATTATCAATTTGTCGGCAATATATATATATATATATATATAATATATTAAAAATTAAATTTCAGGAGAATAGGCATTAACATGTAACTAGCAGAAGCAACAATGAATCTGATAATATATTCTTCAAATCAAGTTAAGCATATATATATATATATATATATATATATATATATATATGTGTGTGTGTGTGGGTGTGGGGTGTGTTTGTATGCCTGTACATTTTAGTTATGAAAAATTCATATATACATATGTAAAAAAGTTATTGGATCATGTCATCTCTCATCTAAACTGGATACCTACTGTTTGAAATAAATATGTTTCCGTATACATAAATATCGGTTTGGAGTCTCGCTTAAACTCCACCTGAACCAATAATGGTTTTTGCTCTTCCACCGGCAAAGCCCTTAACACATAAATTCTTGAACTCGATATATCAAAATTCAAATTTCGAGTTCACCTCACCGGGATCAAAGTTTCGCTCTCACTGGTCTCGACATCTTCAGACGTCCTACACCTTCCGCCCCGTCAGCATCGCGTCCTTGACGTTGCACTGCAACGGCTGCAGCTCCCTCTGCAGCCGGTCGAAGTCGTTGTAGTACTCGTGGTCCGACTCCTCTTCAGAGCTGCGAACGATCGGCAATGGCGCAGTTTGAACGTTGGTGGCGGCCGCCGCAGCCGCCGTCGCTTGCACGTATTCGTCGACAGGTGGCAATCCGACGGTCTGCGTAGGAGCGTCATTGTTCATAAGGTACTCGGGGTTATCGATGTTGGTGTTGTAGAAATCTGGATATGGACCGTACTGTCTACTGTCCTTGTCCGACTTCGAGTCGATGAGGTCCACGTAAGTTGAGGCCGCCATCGACTGTTGGGGTGAGGGCATCAGGTAGTCGTCTTCATCTACGGGTAGTTCTAGTTTGAGGGTGCCTACTTGCGCTTGGGAGCGACTGGTGGAGTCATACTCGTCAGAGCCGACGTCGTTATTCGTTTTCACGGAGTCGCCACTGAAAAGGAATCTAATATAAGCCACATAATATATACGACATATGCACTACAATAGCAATTGAACCATGTACCGTTCCACCAATAATCTTTGGAAATTGACAAGATTTTTCACGATTCCTCGTAAATTGGAATAAGAGCAAGGAGATATTTCAGCTGACAAAATTCAAGAGTTGAGACTTCAAATTAAATCCGTTTTATTCCTCATGGACCACAATGTTTCTTTCAATGTCTGATTTGGAATCTGAGGTTGTTCTTGAGACAGATCATAAGTATTGATGCATAGGAATTGTCAGTCCAAATATTTTCACTTTGGAAAATTTCTTAAACGGGTGACCAAACATGAGGAAGTTCATAATGAATAATATATTCGAAATTGATCCCTCTAAGCAATTTGGAATCTATACAATCATGTACATTTAACTATGTATTAATTATCATAAAGTTCACAGTCTACAAATTCTATCATTCTCTATATACTGGTAACTTTTCTCTTCATTGTTCCAATTACTCTAAATTGTTCAATGTATATTTTATAACATTTCTCGAAAAATATTATTTTCAATGTCTCACCTGTACTTTGAAATGTCCGACTGCGTCGTGCCGATCGACGTGGGATCCTGACTTCTGCCTTGCGAATATCTCAGCAGCTTCTGGTTCAAATGGTTTTGGTACTGGGAGGCCATGCTACCCTCAGATGTGAACTGGGAGAGCGATGGCCATAGTCTATTGCTATTGGAAGGCACTGGGGAGTCAGAAGTTAAGCCGTTCCCGTGAAGAGGGGCTCTGGATTGAGGTTGCAGGTACTCGTCGCCTTCAGAAGGTGACTCAGAGGTGTCCATGGTTGGGCTTACAGAAGTTCGGGTATCCTGTAAACAGAAAATAAATTGAGCACTTCCTTTCCAATCATATGATGAAATTATGGATTAGGTCAGTTAATGTTGTTTTCTCTTCCAACAACTTTAAATATGATGGTTCATATTTCCATACAAACTTAGAAATGCCCAAAACTAAGGTTAAATTTAACGGCATTTCCTTGTCTAAAGATTTGAGAAAGTATTTAAATCACGGTTGAAGTGACTTGAGTATATCCAGATGAAATTTTATCAACTGGAATTATACGAGAAAACTACTTACATGTATAATCTGCGAATTTTGCAAACGCATGAGCTTATCTCCTGGAATGGCCAAATACCGTCCTGGATCTCTGGCCATTTCTGAGAAGATATCCACCAGCTCCTTGAACGACGGCCTGCTCTCCGCCTCCAGCATCCAACACTGAAGCATGACTTTATAAACATCTAGGGTGAAATGGGTAGGTTGATGTAAGCGTTGCCCCTTTTCCAGCATTTCAGGTACTTCTCTAGCAGGAACGTTGTCATATGGCCTTTTGCCAAACGTCAGCACTTCCCAGATAGTGACGCCAAACGCCCAGACGTCGGATTTGTGCGTGAAGATTCGGTGCTGGATGCACTCCAGCGCCAGCCATTTGATCGGCATCTTTCCGCCGGCAGCTTTGTACTCCTCCTCGTTTATGTCTAGCAATTTGGCGAGCCCGAAATCGGTGATCTTGACACAGGCTGGTGTTTGTACTAGTACGTTTCGGGCAGCCAAATCCCTATGGACAAGTCGTTTCTCTTCGAGGTATGCCATACCTGCAAATAGGTTATTTCAAGGTGAGAAAAAACATCATTGATTGAAATGAACTGTCATCAGAGCCGAAGAAAAATCACTGCTAATATTGAATCAAAATAAATTTGCTTACCTTTGGCAATTTGTGTACACCAGTTCAAGAGATATTTCGAACCAATTTTCTCGCGATTGTTACGAACAAAATCCAACAGACATCCAAGAGGCATCAACTGAGTTACCAACATCATATCGGATGTCATACATACGGCCAACAGTTGAAGTAAGTTGGGATGATCCACCGTTGCCATAATGCAAGCTTCTTCGAGAAATTCTTTACTTGTATTAGCTCCAGTATCTTCTCGAAGCACCTTGATGGCGACCGGAATTTTGTTGTGGTCCCCTTCAGGAATCCAAACACCCTGAAATATTGGAACATTAGTACTGGTTTTAAGGCAAGTAAAGTTAACCTAGTGAATGTTGCTAACATTTTATTTGTTAAAAATAATAAAATTACAGGTCTTCACTCTACTGAGATAAAGTGTTCAATACTTCAACCAACAGACTGAAAACAACTGCATTATTGTTCGCACTTGTTCGTATCCTCATTTGGATCACGCAAGAAGAAAGACAAATTAGTCCTTCTTGCGTCATTTCCATGATATTTTACGGCGAAAATATTTGAGATCCCGTTAAGTATCAAGTTACCGTTACTGTTCCAAATTCTCTACAAGTTAAAGATCTTGACCATGGGGAATCACTAGCCCCACTACATGAATCAAAAAATATTTTAATTTTCTCACCTTATATACAGTTCCAAAGGCTCCAAAACCAAGAAAGCTTCCTTTCCTGATCTCGGTCTCCTTGATAATCCTCAAATGCGCAATGTTAGGCATAACGTTAGTAGGACGTAATGGTTCATCCTCGATAGACGTCAATGTCAGCGTCATCTTCAGGGCGTTCTCCTTTTCCTTCATCTTTCTACAGTAGCAGTACAGGAAAATCACTATCACTATAACTATCACAAAAAGTCCGACAACGGCACAAGCTACGATTAGGAGACTTTTACCGCTATCTAAAGAAGTCATAAACATGGACTGGGTAGATTTGTCCGTACAATAAGCACTTGCGTTCACGGGAAACATTCTGTACGGGAGTTCTGGAGGACACGCTGAAACGCAGGTGAAAGTGGAGTTTTCGCTCATATCGTCGTATATTTTGAAGTTTTGGCAAACGTGGCAGTGTTCCGGGCCGGGTCCTTCGCAACCTCTGCACTCCGAATGACACAGGTTGCACTTACGATTTTCCTCGTCGGGGTAGTGGTCAGAGGGGCATTCGTCCACGCACTGTTCGCCGTCGTTGTACTTTGAACATCTTGTGCATAGCTTGATGTGGAATCCGTAGCCTGTGCAGGTCTCGCATCTGAAAACGAAGGAATATATAGATCTATATAATATGTTACCTCTATTTGTCACTTTAGCATGTCACCAAGGATCACATTCGTCAAAAATGCTTCTGAAACATCTGGAAATTAGATATTACTCTAATTTTCTGATTCGGGATTTAGATGTTTTATATTATCATTCATGTTTTGAATTAGGTACTTAAAAAGTTGTTACTCAACATATCACTTTACGCTGTGATCAGGTACAAGTTACGATAAAGTTAAATTTAGAAGCAAGATAGTCATATTTGATAATAGTTTATCTCTTGAAAGAAACTCACCTAGGATGACACTGTCTGCAAATTGCCTTCCCCGCTAGAGGCTTCAACACGGTAGACTGTTCACGTGGCACAACCCAATCGTCATAGTAACCATCTGGGCACGATTCATCCTTCCTCAGGCACTTATCTATGTAATTCTCCTTCATGATAGCCTTCTCGCAGGAGTTGCAACCCTTTGGACCAACAGTATTCAACGGTCCCGTACATTCGTCCACGCAGTTCTCGTGACAGAATTTACAGATGCCGTGTTCTTCGTACTTGTTTTTAGGACACTTGGAGACGCAAAATGGACCGTCCTTGAAGTGTTTGCATGTGGTGCAGCGATCGGCAGTTGGACCTGTGCAGGATGAGCCACATTCTTCATGGCAGGGCTTGCATTCATTGTAAGTAGCACGATATATCCTGGAAAAAGATTCAGTTATTTCGAAATACTAGTGAAGTAGCAAGTAATTTTTGAAAGTCGAAGATTTGAGCATCTGAGTAGAAAGAACATCAGCAAAATTCCATATCACTTCGAAAGTAAATTTCTCGGTTTTCAGAAATTTTTTAAATATTTCAATAGAGAATACTGTCTAGCAAGCGTCATTCAAAGCATAATATCGAAGTAGGTGTTCAAGTATCATGAATTATCAAAATGCATTAGATTCGCAATAAATATTTTCGAAATATACTTAAAAATAATGCTGTAAATCATGATAAAATCTAAACGAGTTCAATAGAATAATTATTCACTATTTTTCATGATATATCTGTGACGGAGCAAAACAACTATGTAAATTTTGCAGTACTCTCGATTATACATAATTTTGACATAAATATACAAATTCCAGATGTATAAAGTTGCGCTTTATTTAATATTCAAATTGGTTCTAGAAAACTGCTAACTCAAGATAATTTGAATCTCAGAAATGCTATATTTCATATCTCCTGAATATAATTTGTAATTAATTACTTAATGACATTTTCTTCATCTCAAAGTAGCAAATAAATTTAATAGTTTAAGGAAGACTCGAACTAAAATACCAGTTGTGAAATAACTATGAAACTACTTAAAATAAGACATAAGATATGATAAATTCTCGATCAGATAATATCACGATGTAATTAAATGAATTTCCCATTGAACTAGACTATATTTCACACAATGATTCGGTACAATACAATAAATTATCAATGAATTTTCCGATCACTATGCATGTAATATCACCTTATCTTCTATAAGAATTTGAGGTATATAAACCCCTTAGAACTGACTTATTAGATTTGTTTACGTATTGATGTAACAAACTATATAGTTCAAAAACATATTAGTTCAATTCAAATATTACCGAAAGGAAACAAGTATAACTATTTTAACTCACCCAGGTCGTACGCTACAATTCTGCAAACAAGTATTTCCAAGTCGAAAATGTGCACAAGATAAACACTGATCCGGTCCTGAGCCCCAACAGCCTTCGCTACTGCACTGCTCGTCACACACCAGTCCTTTCTTCTGACAATTATTGGAATCTTCGTTAGCGGTTATCATCAACGCAGGATCCTTGTTCTTCCTTATTTTATTCCAGTTGATGCTCGAAGCGAAACACAAGTTCTTGTTTTCCAAAATCACGACAGTGCCCGAATTGATTTTTTTCAGGGAACGGAGTTCCAGAGACTGTAGCGAAGTCTTCACAATGTACAGGGACGAGTAGTATTCGTAAGGTTCCCTTCCACCGATTATTTCCAAGTTCCTAAAGTACGACAAATTCTTGAAGTCCGGGTGGTTAGCCTGAATGTCAATAAAACCCGTCACTTCCTTAAGGGTGCTGAATACTTCGAGTCTATCTGGATGCATGTCGGGGTAACGTTCCCCGAAAGTGTAATTCGGGTAAATTTGTTGGAAACTTTTGAAGCTATTCTCTAGGATATGTAAGTGTCCTTCGATCACCGTGCAACCACGAAACCCTTCAATATTACCGGAGTGAACGTGCGTATCACCACCAGGGCATGTTTTTGGACAAGGCCCATCACAAGGAACGCATTCACCATTCTTGGCCTGTTTATGAGGAGGGCAAGACCTTACGCAAGCACCGTTATCTTTGAGCAAATGTTCCGGACAGTTCTTAACGCATGTAGCTCCGTACGCGTATTTTCCTTTGGGATTCGGCTCCCAGGAATAGTTCACCGTGTTATAGATTTGCATCGGAGGACACTCTTGCGTACAAACACCGTCGTCGTAGAAGTTCCTGCAAGCTATGCAATCGCTTTGCTTTGGACCAACGCAGCCTCCGGCGCAAAATAGATGGCAACATTCTCTAGGATTTGATCCAAAACACCTCCCTTGGAAACATTGCGGGCTGCAGTTTTCCTTCGAAAACTTCTGGCAATTCTCTTCACCTTCACCCCAGCATCCAGCTTCGCATTTTTTATCACAAGGTGGACATTCTCTTTCCACCGAAGTGAAGTTATAAACGTAAATATGCTTAGCAGTAGGATCAGTTATAATTTCATTCCAATTGATAGTCTTCACGTGACAAAGGTTGTAGTTGTTGAATAAACCAACATTACCCCGTAAAACATCTCGTAACGCTGGAAGTTCTAGAGTGAACATCTTAGACAGAGAAACAATAAGTGAAAACTCTTGCCCGCCATTATTCATCTTAAACAGGGTTCTTCCTCTAATAATCTGTAGTTTCGGTAGAACAATTCGTTTGATATCAACATGCGATATCAGCACGTACCCTGTCACTTCCCGTATATACTGCAAGAAACTGAGGTCCAAATACTCGTCTTGCAGCCACGTAAGTTCCAAATTTCCGTCGACATAGGTGCAATTTGTGAATCTGTCCTTCAAGTTTCTATAATGATGGTCCCTATTCGATGGTACAGACATACGTCCATTGGTCCCGATACAAACTGAAACAAAAACCTTTAATGAGTTTCAAATTGTATGATAATCAAATCTTCAGATGAGAATAAGCGGTGATTTGAGAGGACTTTTTGATGGATGACTTTCGAACACTCACATGTGTGGCGAGCTTCTCACAGATCAACAAGTTGATTGATAATGATTTCGCCTATTTATAATAATTTATTAATTTGTAGGTTTCTTATGAATGCTCATTCATTCATTGTGCAATAATAAAGATTGAAACATTTATTAGGTTTTATTTAATATACATCAATCGACTAGTCCATATTCATATTGACACAATGGTTAATAGCAACAAATTGAAAATTAGAAATTTTAAAGTATATGGAATATTAACAAACAACGTTCTGCGGCAACACTAGAAGCTCCCATAAAGATGAAAAACGTCCTCGTACTTTGTAGAGATGCATTTTCGAATCAACAAACCTCATATTTTGTTTATTGCCTTCACTTCCCGCCAACTCGCAGAGACAATTTATTAAATCGAAATGTACAGCAAAGTTCAGGAGTGCCTGGTGCACAACAACAAAACAGTGTTAAGCGATTAGTGCAACAAGAGGTATAAAAAGAATTATGTTGATGAGAGGACGTAACGCTGATTCTAAATTGGTACGGAGCGACGAATCGTGGGCGGACCAGTCTGAACCAAGATAAATGTCCGTACAGTTTACCCGATCTAACGCTGAGGGTCCGCTAGAATTCGGATGCTACTGATTTTACATCCGAACGTTGGAGTAACAAACGGAATACAAATCTTGTTGATTTATGCTGACACTAAGATTCATCCGATTGTAGTAACAAGATTTATAATAAAATATTGCTAGATGTCAAAATAGCTCGTTAACATCGAGCCAAATGTTAAGTACCTTCCTAATAAGTTGGACAGATATAAAACTAAGAAGTTTTATGTCGGGGTAACAATCACAAAACAAGTAATTACGTAATATACCTGGGTGTCTTCACAAGTCCAGATCTAAAATTGCCTGAGAATTCCAGGATATTCCAGAAGTTTTAATTATTTTTCCAGGTGTATCGCGATACTATTTTGATCTCGTGGACCTCTCCTGTCAAAGGTTTTTTTTTCTGTTAATGTCTTAAGACACACGAGTTTATTACATCTTTTTACCAAGAGAGTTTATGAAAGAACTTGTGATATGTGCAAATGCTGTCAGACAATTTGCGTGAATTTTTATCAGGATTTTATATCATTTCTGTATACTTGAAGATTTTTTTCTTGCAATTTAATACATTTTTGCATAAAGCAAATTTGGAAAAAACTAATAACACTTGAGAACATTCCCTGAGTGAACCCAAAATTTCCTGAGAATTCCAGGATATTCCAGGAGCAAAAATTTCCTGAAATTTCCAGTACTATTTTTGGATTTGGTTTCATAACTCAATATTAAACAAAATATTCACGTAAAAAGTTCCACTTGGGACATCCTGTATAATACGTAACGATTATTTTATTCAATTTACTCATTCCAACTAGGAAAACATATATTCTACAATTATTTGCTGTAGACTAAGAAAAACAGAAAAAAATTTATACAATACAGTAGCAAAATTTCAATTATATAATTCTTACAGAAGGTATACTATTAAAAAGAATTTATACAATACAGTAGCAAAATTTCAATTATATAATTCTTACAGAAGGTATACTATTAAAAAGAATTTATACAATACAGTAGCAAAATTTCAATTATATAATTCTTACAGAAGGTATACTATTAAAAAGAATTTATACAATACAGTAGCAAAATTTCAATTATATAATTCTTACAGAAGGTATACTATTAAAAAGAATTTATACAATACAGTAGCAAAATTTCAATTATATAATTCTTACAGAAGGTATACTCAGAATAGCTCGAATATTGAAAATATTAAGTAGGAGT
This sequence comes from Cynegetis impunctata, assembly GCA_030704885.1. NCBI lineage: Eukaryota > Metazoa > Arthropoda > Insecta > Coleoptera > Coccinellidae > Cynegetis > Cynegetis impunctata. The sequence goes on along the minus strand of JARQZK010002895.1, from coordinate 204,169 downwards.
AATGTAACTGTTCATTTTATAATCCTTTGGAATGCTAATGCTTGTTTATTTCCAGACATGTAAAAAGTTCAGTTTTAATCCTCTACACTCAGCCTGCAAAATGTTGATTTCGAAGTTGAGTGTGTTAATCTCATTTACAACAAACTAGTATGATGATATATTTCAATTTTCAAAGTGGATATATATTTCCTGGTTTATTTATTATAACTAACTGTTACAATTTATAAATGTCCTCTTATGGGTTTTGTAGTCTTATCTACTTATTGCGTTTTATATGTTGCTACCCAGAATTTGGATAATGCATTTACTGAAGAAATATCCAATATGTGTTAAATGCAGAACTGAAGCATTTTTCAGAACCTTATCTGTCATTATATTCATTTCTGTGAGTTTTTATCAGATGGAGCCACCTGGTGGTGAAACGCCGCATCATAGATTCAATTACAGGAATATTTGAACACAAACATGTGTTTTTACTAATAAAATTAATACTTATTACAAATATGAAGACGGGATACCGAAATTATTATATCAAAACCAACCCATAAAATGTTGAATAGTAGGATATCTTTCCATTTTCCACAGTCCACAGTCAGGGCCGGATTTAGATTTAATGTTCCTAGGCCACTGGGTTTTAGCTGCCCCCCTTCATACCATCGTGAAAAAGGGATAATTATACCTCAGAAAGATCTTTGTGAAGGTAATTTTTATTTTTTCTAATTTATCGTGAAGTAAAATCCATTGAATAATTTAAAATAATGAGAGAATAAACGGTTTTTAAATTTGGGTATATAACGTATAAATAAATATGAAAACGTGACTAAAATAAGTTTGAACCATTTAATACCCATTATACACTTACTGATATACATATACACAATTCATCCTACATAATATAACCTACAACAATGCATAATGAATTATTCAAGTTAAACTGATATTCAATAATTAAATTTTCTACTGATAAATCATAAAATTATACGAAATTGGTTTTAAAAAAATCATACGAAGTAAAAGTCAATTTAGTCTATGTTTAAACTGTAAAAAGAGCATTTTTAAGTGCAACAAGATTAAAAAGGAGCGTATAACAAAAAAATTGCAGGATTAATTTTGAGCCCCTAGGCAGAGGCCTATGGAGCCTATTGGTAAATCCAACACTGCTCCCAGTCACATTGACGATATTTAATGCAATTAATGTAACCTTTTTTCTATCAAGAAAGAACTCAACATTGTATAAATATGTCATGGTTTGTATTATGTAGTGCTTCATTTCTCGAAATGAACACTAACGAATATACTGATAGGTAACACACGACTATAAATCTAGAATTCTATGTCCAAATGAATGATTGTTGTTATTCATTGGAGTCCGTGATCTCATGATTTTGCGTCCTACAATTCATATGTCAATGTAAAAAGTTGAACTTATTATTCGACGAAATGATTTAATAATGCCAGAACGTTGGGCGACCGAAAAACAACAATGGCTACTATTGTTTTTAGTACTATTGAAACGTTTCGAGTATTTCACCTTTGAATCAATTATATTTGTTATGACATTTTTATTTGGGTTGTCTGGAAATTTTTCTTTTGAGTCTATGTTCACATATTTATCAAATTCAACAACTTTATACCAAATAACAAAGTTTAAACTTTATAATAAAACACACTTGGCTGTTTCACTATATAAAAATATTTAGATACTGTATTTAGCAGTAAAGGATAGTCGACATGTTTTGAGTTATGAACTCATTATCAAGACTGACTAGAGGAGAGAATTTCATCTTATTTTATAAAACACACAATAGCAGAGGTGATACCTGAAAATCAATTTGTTCGTTTATAAGGGGTAATTTACTTTTATGGGCGGAACTTATTTCAAGAATTTCAAGAAGGTCAAGGCGCTTTCCTTTGTTACCTAAATGCAAAAATTGGGTTTTTTTGAAATCCAGGAAATTTTAAATAATGTTCGGAGAAGCTAGTGGTATTTTCATTTTGTAAAATTGACTTTTTATATTCTTCAACACGAATGTTTATATTCCTTCCTGTTTGTCCAATATAGAAAGCAGGAAATTCGTCGAAAAATATTTTGTAAATACCACTGTTTTCTCCGATGTCAGATTTTTCTTTATTATTGACCTAGAATAACTTCGAGTTTCTTTTATTTGTACAAATTGTTTTAACGTTATTTTTCGATAGTCTGTTACAAATTTTGTTACTCAAATTCGGCACATAATTTATTGGGAAGTATTTTTGTTCTTCATTAATAGTTTGCGTGGGGTATAATATTGAATGCAACAGATTATTTATTCATTTTTTCTCTATCCATTTTTCCCCTATCCTTTACTGCTAAATACAGTATCTAAATATTTTTAAATAGTGAAACTTAAGCCAAGTGTGTTTTATTTTAAAGTTTGAACTTTATTCTTTATGATGTTTCACCAAGTGATGTGCGAGAATTCAATCTCAACTATAGATTTATTTTAAATCGTTCAAAATGAGTTCAAAAATATTTCACGGAACTTGCAAAGAAATATATTTCGATCACTTATTTTTCACAATAAAAACAGAATATTTGTAAAACATAAAATTCACTTTCATCAAAACATACTTCTTCCAAAGATTTTAGTTATTTTGAAAGTGAAGAGTCCTAAAGGAAACAAGTATCATGAGATTGAGTTATATAACAGTTTTCCAGTTTTCCTGTCCGTAGTTGAACTCACTTGCAATATTTTCATTTCTCCCCATCAAAAGCCCCAATAAAGATTTCAGTGATTCAAAAGTGAAGTTTCCTAGAGTAAACAACACTGATGAGGTTGAGAATTTATACAACAGTTTTCCAGTTTTCTTGTCTAGAGTTGAACTCACAATATTTTCATTTCTCTCCATAAAATAAAGTTCTTAATAATTAGATTCTGTATCTATTTAACCAGTCCCTTCTATACTAATAATTTCTGCATAAACATCCAGTTCTTGCGATAGGGGGGATTTATTCATTCATAGTTATTGAAATGAGTATAGGAGATCTACAAATAAGGTAATTTTGTCTTCCGTTGTTCGTGATACTTGCTACTTAATGACTAATATATTGCATGACAATTGTTGCAAGTAAAAGGAAGGTAAGGTGTGAAATTATTAATTTATTCCCGCCGACGCCAACACCAGCAATTTGAAGAGTTGAAGGCTGAGAGGAAATTGAACGTCTTGTATTTTAAATGCACGATATTATATAAAACAACGCTAGGTTCCGCACGATATATCGTGGATTACTAACTTCTTTTATGTTCAGATAATCTAATTCCGAAGTTTATGCCGCTTTGGCCAAGATATACCATAGGACATGAACCGCAAGTTAGCTTATAGCTACCTGATTTATTATTTTTTTTATAACAGATTTCTACGGCTGTCGCCGCCTCTCTGTCCCCAGTTTCCAATTTCGTCTATCATAAAAAGTTTCTTCTAAATTTCTAGCGTCCATTGCTTCTTTTATATCGTCTCGCCAGCTTCTTCTCGGTCGTCCTCTCTTCCTTCGTTCTGATGGTATCCATTCCAGACCTTTCCTGGGCCATCTTCTGTTCTCCATTCTTTTGTATGTCCAAACCATACTAGTTGTCTTCTTTCGATTTCGTCTGCTACAGTCTGTTCCTTGCACATCATTTCACTTATTCTCGTGTTCCGTACCCTCTCCTTTCTGGACTCCTTCTTAAGAAATCCATTTCCGTTGCTAGTAATTTTTGTTTATTCTTTTTGCTCACATCCCATACTTCGGCCGCATAAATCATCACGCTCTCCTCTATGCCTTTGTATATTCTATTTTTTGTTTCCTTTTTGATTTTTTTCTCCCAAAGGAGTGAGTTTAATGCTCCAATGGCTTTTCCACCCTTGGTAATCCGTTCCCTAATTTCTTCATTGCTGTTGGCCTGTTTATTTAGGATAACTCCTAGGTATTTACTCTGGTCTACTCCTTTTATTATTCCGCATTGTAAGGGTAGCTCGTTACGCTCATTGTTACCAACAGATATTCACATTTACTCATATTCATGGTCAGTCCAGCTTTTCCATATTCTTCCTGGAGTTTTCTAACCATGTAACTTAAATCGTCTTCGTCCCCCGCTAAAACAACTTGGTCGTCCGCGAAATATAGACTATATAGTGTCTCATCTCCCACTCTTCCCCCCTGATTTATTATGAGGTGTAGTTTAATCTTTTGAATTTCTCATTTTGATTACTTATTGTATTAGAGGGGCCGTATTAACCATTAGGCAGAGTAGGCAACTGCCTAGGGGCCCGTGCGCGCACCAAAAAAAAATCATCGAATGAAAATTTTATTCGAAAATTTGTATGAAATTCCCCAACAATATTATTGCTTTCTTTCGACGCATGTTGACAATTGATGAAATACTTCATATATACGGAGCCATCTAGTATCGAGTAGTAGAACTAATAAACTGTCTTCGTTCAACACGATACCTCAGTTCAATAGTGCAACAAGTCCAAAAAATTCAAATTTGAGTTACTACATGCATAACGTTCCTAATACTACGTTCTATCAATTTAAATAATGAAACAACTCGTATTTCATATCTTAGTTCATAGATGGCACGACTTTAAAATGCAACAACTACAAATTTAAAAATGCTTCAGTTCCTTAGTGTAACAACTTGACTTGAATAAGACAGATTATTACATTAGTTAGACGCGTGATTTTGTAGTTGTTACGAGATTCTTAAAAAATGAGTGAAATTAAATTAAATAAAGTGAATAAAAAGCCCTATGAGTCTCGTGCTGCTTTTTTGGTACGTTTAGCAGAAATTAAAAAAAAAATAAAATCGGATGAAAACATTCAAGTATTGTGTTTTGATCTTCAGGCAGTCCTCACGACTCCTTGTGGTGAAATAAGTAGTTTTTTTTATAAAAGGGGACTGTCTAGTTACAACTCTACTATCTTCGATCTAAAATAAAAAGTGGGCCACTGCTTTTTCTGGCACGAAGGAATCGCAAAAAGAGGAGCAAATGAAATTGGTAGCTGTATTTATAATTTTTTTAAAAGTGAAGCATGCAAAAGTGAGAATGTCATTTTCTACTCTGTCAACTGCTCAGGGCAGAACAAGAATAAGTTTTTGTTTAGTTTGTACCTGTTTTGTGTGATGTATGAGAATAAAATCAAGACACATAAATTTTTAGAAAAAGGGCACACCCAGAATGAAGGTGATAGCATGCATGCCACAATCGAAAAGGAGAAAAACGGGTGCTTAAAAGCGGTCCAATTTATATTCCTGCACAGTGGGCAACTATTATCAAATCGGCGAAGAAAACTGGAGTGCCCTACAATGTCAATGAAATTAGTACTCAGGATATTTATGATTTGAAGTCATGAAGTACTGAAATGGGAAAAAATTTCGTAAAAAATACAGAAAAAGAAAAGGTAGTTTGGAACGACTTGAAAATTATTAAAGTAGAAAAAACATAACCCAATATAATATTTTACAAAACTTCTTATACTCAAGATAGTTTTAAGTCTATTGATATCAGGCAAAACATCAAACAACTTAGAATTAATCAGGAACAGAAGCAAATCTCGTTGAAGCCAGCCTACAAAACTCCGCCTTCGATTGAGAAAAGGAAGAAGAAGGATCTGTTGGACCTCTGCAGAGACAATTCTATCAGACCTGTTTACTGGTCATTTTACGAAAGTTTAACAGAAAAACCGGATGGATTAGAGGAATGCTCTGAGTCGGACACCGAGTAGAGTTTTTCATAACTATTTTTAAGATTATTATGCTGAAGTTTTTTTTTTAAATTGTTAGTTTTCGATATTATAAGTTGTTTTTATTTTAAATGTTTTAATAAAAAAAATTTTAAACAATTTACCAGTTTTCGATCCAGGACAACAAGTGATATATCGTAATTCCAGAAAAAAATTAATTCAATAGTGTAACAACTCACTCAAAGTTCATATTTCTATTAGTTTGAAAGAAAATTTCCCAAAGTTTTCACGTATTATTATAACTTAAGGCTATTCAAACTTAATCCCGCTATTTCTGTATGTAAAACAAAAACTCATTAAAAATATTCAAGGTTATCGTTCATTAAATATCTTCTAATCGATTTTCTCCAACATTGCAATTTTGTACTTGTTACACTTTTGAACTGAGGTATCGAACAATGTCTCAGAACCGTTTGAATTCATTTTCGATAATGGCCACTTTAAATTATGTATTAGAAAAGGTCAACTTCCAAGATGGTTTAAACGATTTTGTTTCTAAAAAAGTTAGAAAAGTTGATATTTAAACTTACTGTACTGTACAAAAAGTTGACGTTTTCCAATTTGTACTTCATAAAACTGTTTTCTTTCGTTTATTGTATTTTATTGCGTTTAACAAGATCAAAATGAAAATAACCGCGTCCCGTCTCATTTCTCTTTCCTAGCCCATCATGCAACCTGGATCATCATTCATCACTTATCTATACACAGAAAATAATAATGAGCCTGATATCAATCACTGGCAATGATTGACCGCATATTCATTATCATAACGTATTTTTCATTAGGACAATGTCCAAAATTTATTGATAATAATGAATTTCTGTGATTGATCAATCAACGATTTTGTTGTTATAATGAAATCTATGCCATTATAATAATGTAAATGAAACATGAATTTAATGAAAAAAGTCATCTTTATAATGTTATTTACATCAGAGCAATATGAAAAATACATCAAGATAATGACTACATAGTGATCAATACTATGTACCTTTAATCATCACGACACATTGTCATAATCCCTCTTTTAATAAAGCTATGCTCAATAGGCATAACATTAATGATTGAAAACATTAACCTATGTATAGTTCATCATAGCAATGCACTGCGTTCATCACCTAATGCTTTAAGTCATTCGGTCAATGTCCGAGAGCATTGGGACAATGCTTAAAGAATCATCGATTGATGAATTTCTGGCTGCACCCCCACCGTCTCAACGTAAATATGCCAAATTTCCGCCTGATTCGCTATACGAGTATCTATTTAACACTAACAGCCAAACGGTGAAGTGTTATTTGTGTATAAGTAAATTTTTGTGGAATCAGTTTCTTTAGAAGGTGGTAAGTACAGTAACTGTATTTTTTGAATCTTGTTTGTTTTTTATAACATTTGAATAAAAGTTACGAAAATCTTTTTTGCCAGAATACAATCTCAAAAAAATAAGTAGTTACACTGAACAGTGTTGAAAGAGACGAACGAATGAAAGCATGGCGTGTTTCGAGCACTTATAGTGAAAATATATAAATATATTGCATTTTGAACAATTTTTATATTATTTCGCGAACTACTATGAATTTTGCTATAAGAAATAGATATGCTCAATAATGGAACTTGCTCATACATTGTTTTGATAAATACCCCTGTAAATTCAGTAAATTACTGAAAAGAAAATTGTATTTACAAAAAATCTACTATTTACTAAAATTTGACGGTCTACACTATTTCAACATCATCTTGAAAAATAATCATTTATTGCAGGTTGTGACCATACTTGTAAGTGTGATCTGGATCTGAAGTAGAAACCGAAATATTCCAAGCACCTTCATATTTATTCAGTATTTACTTTTCCCCAATACAAATCATGGTCGGACAACTATCTGTATAACAACCCAGAGCGCCCTCCACCAAAGATATTGGAAACCAACAATTCACCGCTGAGATCGAAAATGCAGAAACCCGTCGCTAGAATACAAACTTCCTGACATGAGATGTCTACTTTGCAACTGTGGCGTAGGTATGTTTTTTTAAAAATTATTGAAGAATTTTCCTTGTTCACTTTATGTAATATATTAAATTGTCCATGGTCAACTAGTATATTTTTCATGATTTTTAATTTAATCTTGTATAATTTCATGTAATACCTATAACATTCAATATAATATAGCTATAGTTGCAACTAACTATTATAACTTTACTTCTAGATTGATATGGACTCAACCATGAAGAACGAAAATGATAATTGTTTTCTCAAAAACTGTGAAAAAGAAGTGCCAAAATCATTGCATTTCTGTTCAATGGCAATGTCAAAGACAAGGCGATTGAGTTTTTACTAGGCCCATTGGAAATCGAAAATTTCGAGGAAAGTATCTGCTTGTGTAGATTGTATATTTCAGTGAATGGTGTTCACCCCGTGATGCTAATGTTATTAGTTCAAAAAGAGCTTGATATTATTATTCTATGTCAGATGGTTGTTTTAGTCACAGGGTTGAAAGAGAACACTTTTTTCATTTGTTATGAAATAAAATGACAGCTTCAGAATAATTTGATACATATTTCGTGAACATCATATTTAAAGTTCATAACATACTTATTTCATTAAAAAGTAGAGTCCCAATGAAAAAGAAAATCAGTTTTCTAAAATCTGGAATTCACCTTTTTCATTTTCGACCATAATATATTTTTATTTCCAGATGGGCGAGATGAGGCACCCACCAACAAAGTTGTAAAGAAAGATATTACTGGAAAAATGCATAACAAAAAATTTTCACTTACAGCACTCATTTTTATATCTTGCAAAAACACCACAAGAAATTGAAGAATGGATATACTTTTTGAATTCGAAGAAAACTCCAATTCAATCCTGTGAGTTCGCAATTGACGAAGATATAACAAAAATTCAAGAAGAGTTTACATACTTCGATGGAATTAGATATAAGGTTCTCAATGTTACAAGAGCTGTTGATAGTTGTTTAAATATTATTTATGTTTCCGATTTAAGTTTTTCTCCAGAAAGTATTATGTTTTGGTCGTTTATTGAATACTTTTTTTTAAACCTCAATCCAGGAATTGTATACAGTAAAACACATTTCTTATGTCAATATTTGAAGAATAAATTGTATTATTCCAATTCAATGAATCTTTTGTTTCTGTTTGTAGTTATCTTTGGAACGAACTCGTTCGACAGTGCCATCATAATTGCTTGGAGCATCATTAGCAATAATATGTAGACATTTTTTCCCTATTTGCAATTATATACCTGTCACTATATATATATATATATATATATATATATATATATATATATATATATATATATATATATATATATATATATATATATATATATATATATATATATATATATATTTTATATAGTCTAGTCTATTTTATTTATGAAAACAAAAGGTGCAACCTGTAGGCTCAGATCGATGTGTTTTTACATTATATTAACGTCTTCGAACATTGAACGATGTTCGAAAGTCATTGTGCGCATGGCTTAGAATTAATGTATCGGTGATTGAGTCAATGTCCTGAGTTCCTTAATTCAATGACTGCAGTTGATCGGTTTATGTACAGAAAACATTAATATCATGCTGGATGTTGATTGACTGATACACAGTGGTCATTAGTAGAATGTACTTTGTTCTGAAATCCAGGTGATGAGATTAATGCCTCTCGGAGATTGATATAATCACTTGAACATCAAGCAATCAATAATAATACATTGATTCAATGAACTCGAGCATCGGTTGAAAATTGATGTCCGAATACATTATCACAATGGTTTTATTCGTTATATTTACGTACGTTTTTCGTTCTGTGATAACCTATTCATTAAGACCATTTCAATAAAGATAACGAGTCAGGTAGGGTGATGCTGCAGCATCAAGTCAAAGTAACCATGTTGTTGCAATATCACATAAGACTTTCAAGTAACAGGATACCTGGAGTCAATCATCTGGAAGTTACTTACTTACATCCCTTTATCAACTTAAAAGACCTGGGGCCCGGACAGGGTTGTTGCATAGGGACAGGGTTAATCCGGCCCTGGTTTCAAAGGATATTCTTAAATTTGGATTTGACAGGAAAGTATGAATTTTGAGTGTATACAATCCATATAAGTTTATAATTCAAAGTTTTCATCAATATCTTTCACTTTTGGATATACTTAATAAATGGCTGCATTATATATTATTGTTCTTAAAATATCATCTATAATTTTTGGAGGATATCCATTATTATGATCTGCTTTTTTCTATAATTTGTAATTCTTTTGTGCAATTCTCTTGTGATAGACAATAACGATTTCAAAATAGTATGTATAGAGAAGAAAGGCTATAAACTTAATTTATCAGAAACTCTTGAAATTAACAGTAGGAAAAGTTCCAATAATTTATTGAATGAAAAATAAGATATGAATAATTCTCCATAGTTACATTTATTTTAGTGAAATATAAATCCTTGTATATAGATTACGTTTAAGTTTTCCCATACCCATTTGTATTCCACATTTCTATACCTATTTGTAAGATATTCAATTTGTAAAGTTAGTTTGAATTACTCATCTGAAGAAGCCACTCTGTTTGGCGAAGGAATTGTTATGGTTAACAAAAAACCCTAGTTTTATTTTCATTATTTTCATGTATTCTCATCAAGTATCGGTCCAATCAATTGGTTATTTTAATATATTTTTTATCTGCATCACTATTCTTCAAGATATTATTGTTGACAATGGATATAAAACTCCAAATTTATGATGAATTATAATACTTATTTATGTACCAAATGCGTTATATGGATCCTAACGCCCGATGGGCGTAAGGATGTGGTAACGCACGTGGTGCATACAAATTTTATTTTTCACGAAAAAATTATTTTATTATAATAAACAATAGATTTTAAAATCCGTTCATTGCTACTATACTTTCCATTTTCCTTCTCATAGTAGGCATGTCATTTGTTGATATTTTGACGTTTGTGAATATTTTTGTCATCATATTTAGTGAATGTCATTGCTGCTTTCTTTGTGTAGTCTTATATAAATAATGGAAATGTAAATGAATTTACCCAAGAATATCATAGAAAATGCAGCTAAAGCTGCGAATAATTCGTTGTCGGAGAAATCCAGAGTGGTATACGACAAGGATTTATGAAGCATTTAATCAATGGAAGTTGTTTCATTTCTCCTCGTACAATTAGCGGGCGTTATGATATATAATGCCCGCTCATAACGGGCATAATGAGTGTATTTATAGCAACCGTATCTAAGGTAAAATCAACAAATAATATACAAGTGAAATATAAATAATTTCGTGCAACTGAATATTTCCATGGCTTCAAAATAATATAGAATAATAAATTATTCAAACTATACTTCCTAGCTCTATATCCACTTAAATCATAGTTAGCATACCAGAGACAGATTTTGAAAATGATTCGCCTGAAGCATACTTTAATTTAATCCGAAACTTTCATCACATATTTCCGCCAACGCTAACGAGAAAAAATGGACTTCACGTTACCTTCCGTTGTTGGTGTTAATTGTCCACATCCTAAATTAACTAACCAGAATCGCCGGCAAACGAACCTTGTCGAACAAGCGAGATCCAAAAACGAACGAAAATAATTGGACTAATCAGATCAGTGAAACGCGACCGGATTAAATCCGTCCGTTAATTTGTCGATTAACAATACGGTTTCTCGAAAATCGGAATTCGCCGAGAAATTCCGGAGTAGGAATTTTGCGAACTATCTGCGGACAATGGATAAGAAACCCAGGTACAAGATTGTTGTTAGATAGACGGCGTAGAGTTCGGATAAAACGAATTGGAAATAAGAGTCGAAAGGACGTAGCTGCGTTCCGAGATCGGGAGAGTGAGATTTGTGTTCCAAGTACTAGCTGCAGATCCGTAACGAAAATTTTCGAGAAAACACAAAAATCAGTTATGTGCCCTGCATGGCTTCTAGGGGGAAACAATCCTAATAGTATGCATGCCATAGGAAAGATCTTGGCTATACTTTCCTTATAATGTTTCACACTTGGACCAAGCTAGTTAGTCGAGTACTTGGGAGGTCTCGGGTTCAAATCCCGGGGCCGTCTAGTCTGCCATGAGTTTTTTTCAGAGGTTTCCTCATGGTAATGTAAGTCACTGCTTGCAAACTTATAAGGCGAATGCTGGGCCATTATTAATCCTCTGAACCCTACCCACACTTCCTATGTTCCATAAATATCCCGTCTCACCTATCCTTAATGCACTTGTACATACAAGTGTATCCTCTAATCTGGCTGAAGGAATTAATCCCAAACCCGCCTCCCTGACACATACTTCAGGGAGGATTCAAACACGTGTGTTTCCTTCCTTCCTTTCACACTTGGTGATCCGATCCTTCTTTGTGACAGGAAAACCAGCCAAATGGACTATTGAAGTAAAACTTCCTTGTGCGCATGAGAGTAAAATTCTTACGGATGAAACGCAAAAAAGTGAAACGCGAAAACGTGAAACGTTTTTGTCCAAGAATATTGAGACCGATTGAGAGAGTGAGAAGCATGTGGCATTTTATCATTATATTTCATAAAATATAAAATAAAATATTTCAAAAATTCTCTTATTCTACTTAGAATAGTATAAATATAAACGAGATTTAAAAATTAGTTTGCCAAAGAAGTTTGACTTTATTGGACAAAAATCACCAGGATAATTGCTTTTCAAGTTTTCCTATATAGTTGTATTTTTTGGAAAAATGCAAGTTTACAAAAAAAATTGTTTATGATAGCCTACTGTTCGTTGTCATGCTGAAAACTCCATTTAACACCAAGTTAGTTCTGGTGATACTTGTACTGTAATCAACCTTTAAATTTATATTTCTCTTCATAATTAAATAAAATGGAAGTTCTTAAAATTGATTCAAGAAAATACTAAATTATTAGTTTTAAGATTTTGATATATTTGTTAAAATTAATATTCATTTGTCTTATACTCATTATTGTACGTTGATAGTTAACTGCCATTATATATTATGTTGGCTAATAATATTGTGGTCGGGTCAAGAAAAAGTTTCTCAAGCTATTCGATACTCTTTGTGAAACTGAGCATATGATTTCTGAGCTTCGAAAAACCGACCCAGACTACGAATCATCCTCCACCAAGACAATTCCAATTCGCATACAGCCAGCAAGATAATCGAATTTAATTAACAAAACGTCGAATTATTAGATAATCCTCCCTACAATCCAGATCTGAGATTCAATGACGGCTTGAAAAACGTCATTATGACGGTACCAACAATGGGTGGAATAACTGATTTGAGAATCGACTGGAGCGAATGTAAAGAAGCATAAATATTTGTGTAAAATATTTCGAAAAATAAGTCTTAAAAATCCATCTATTACTTTATTCCGCTGTATATGTAGAACTTATGAAGCTGCCCTCGTATATCCGTTGATATATCTACTTGAAATCTATATTATTCGCCATATTCGCGATAATCGTAAGATGTAACGATTAAATATGGAATAATATACACAGAACAAAGAAAATCGCCATTAATCACATAAATCTTTTTTTCTCTCATGCGTTCAAGTGCAGCTCTGTCTCGTTTAAACTGGCAATGCCACGCATACAAATCGACCACTTGAAAAGTCGCGGCGCCACCGTCTATTTAACCTCTAACGGGAATCGCAATAACTGCCCACCCCTTACCCCCTGAGAGCAAGACCGACTAGACTTTTTAGCCGTTTCTCGTATACCTGTTCATCTAGCACTCGACGATCTACCATCTAGATTCTAGACTAGAGTACCGTGGGCACTAAATCAGGTAAGACAGCGGGCCGTGTCAAAAGCGACTAACAAAGGGATATAACGACGTTTGGATATATTTCTGCGAAGTTATTTATGTTCATATTGAAAATGAGATGCGTATACCTTGGGGGTGTTTCTCAAGTGGATCATATCCTTGGAATTTTGAGCTACTTTGTAAATTTGTGGCCTTCATTTGTCGGGTTATTTGTTATTAAAATGAGACGGAATCATGAATAAAGATATAAGGATCAAAAGTGTGTTATTTTCTATGCAAATTCAAGAGGAGCATTCACATTATTGAAATTTAATTTTGGGATATGAAAAATTCAACTGAATTATGAAAAATATATTAATACGTAAATAACTGCTGCATTCATATTTGTCATAAATTACGGTTATTTATAAATAACTGGATAATTCATGAAAATTAAATTTCCTCTTTGAAAGATAATTGATTATGGTCTTGGACAACCTCCGACAAAGCTTGAATTTCAAAAAAATTATCAATTTTGAACAATTCATCAAATTGTTATGTTTACCTCGAAAACACTAAAATTGTTCCACTCAATAAAATACATTTACAAAGAAACCTGAATATTTATAAAAAAATTAGTGAACAGCAGAGCTAGTTTAGTAAGATCGTACTTTCCCCACATTTTGGTTCTTTTTTATATACAAATTATTATATAGGGGATTTGAAAGTGAGCAAAACATCCATAAAAAACTATAAAGGCTCTACATCAGAATGGTGGCGGTCAAGATAAACAGTTAAATCCACCTAAGGGAGCTTTGGAGGTGAACAAATTCTAAAAAACTACGGAAAAACAAGAGATCTACACATAAAATCATACATAACAGTTACCCACATAAATTTAATTCACATACAAATTTTCAATCTTTTAACTCCATTCAAAGGGAGCTTAGGGATTGAAAAACCTATTTTTGAAGCTCCATGCATCCTACCAAAAGATCTAGAAGTCTGAATTGCGGAAATTAAATTTTGCGTTTAATTATTTTAAAAGGCAATATTCTGATTTGATTCTTGATTTGATTACCACCGATTTGAAACATTTCCGTTAATGCACTTCTTCGTCACTCAATTTCCCAAAATGTTGACTGAATTTACCCAAATTTTGGCAGTGTTCTTCTGCTTTCAAAGTCAGATACCCAATTTCATCTTATTTGATGATGTTTTATTGGTGGTTGACTTTGTGTTGTTTTGATTATAGAATTTTACAATGATCTTAAGTGGATTTTTGGTGTTTCAAGGTGACCAAAGTTTTCACTGTAGGGAACACAGACTATTGACTTAATTTAGTGCCAGAAAAAACTATATAAAATAAATAAATTTAAAAAAATCGATAACTTTGTACTACCCGATACTTTTCACTATTCATGAGGTATAGGTATAATTAAAATCTCCAAAATAATGGTCGGAGAGGTATGAAAATGACCAAAAACAACCTAATTGTTTTTTCATTAATCCCATTGTTTATTTCATTTATCCGTTTTCCTCGTATGGAACTTACTGTACTTACAGTTCACATACACGTGGCCATATTTCAATCTGATCCTTCTTCAAATCCCTACCATATGGTAGAGCTTATTCGAATCGCTCTGGGACTTAAAATCACAAATTATCCTACGAGTGGAATACACGAAATGCATTTATAAAACTCGCCACTTTATCGCAGTACTTTGAAATAAAAGAACGGCCGTCTTTGCTTAATCTCCGAGAAATATTCCCGTGCGTTCTCTTACAGAAGTTTTTTAAACGTGTCCACAATCTCACAGATATCCCTAATGTAGCTGTAATGAGTATTATATTTCAAAGTGGATGAGGCGAACATGCGATGTAGATGGTTGACATTCCATGGGATAATGGCAGTTCGGAAATGTTTTTAATATGGACGTCGACTCTGAAGATAAATACCTTGCATCATGAAGGACATTAGCAATGTTAAAAATTGTTGGGACATCTGAAACCCCTTTAGAAATTATGTAAAGTTCAATTTTCAACAGGTGACCTAAATTTTGGATTGTAAAAGCGATTGGTTGTGGATCAAAAGCTGTCATTTTGTGACTGAATTCTCTACGCTGAAAATAATATTATTAAAATATGTATTTGTAGAATCATAACAGTCATGATATATATATATATATATATATATATATATAATATAATTAAGTGAAACTAGGTCGTTTATTTGAAACGAATCAAACAAACCTCCTAGCGGAGTTGGTTATAAGAGTTCACGAAGCATCGAAATATCTCCATCTACCTCAGACGGTACATGTTAGAAATGTTAAGATGTTTATCACAATCGATGGAAATTGATAGACAGACTGTTTCGCCCTTAGTTGGGCTCATCAGTATCATCCATCCATCGAAAGTGATAACCAACCTAACATTTCAAACGTTCTTCTATTTTCCTTCTAGCAACACAATGGCATATAAATATGACACAGCGCCACCAGTCGGAAACAATTGAACCACATCTTTCAGACAGATGAAACACTTCGGCAACGAGAACTCGTACGTCCTGACACCCGAAGGTGGCTACTATATCTGCTAGGGTAAGGTTGCTACATCAATTCGATGTAATTCAATATTTACACACCGTAAGTAGCAATCGCTCCGAATTTTATCCCTCTATAAAGGCAAATGAATATAACTATGAATTCTTTGTGTTATCAAGACACTTCCGTGGTTATAAAATTAAAAAAACATTTTCGTTGTACAATTTATAGCTTCGGATTGGTTTTTTTGAGGCGTATATGTAAAGCATACATGCATTATCTCAGGAACTATAAATAATAGAACGACAATTTTTTATTCAACGAAGGCAGATAAAAACAAAAATTATTTCAGAGCACAGTAACAGCTTTTACAAAATTGATCCTAGTCAATTATTTTTTGTTGTAATGTTCAATTTTGTATGATCAACAATTATTTTAAACATTCGAATCTGTGAAAACTGATCTGATTTGAAATGTACTTAAAGGTCCACTAAGATACGTTGCTTTGTGATACATTTTGACATTTTCTATAATTTACTGTTGCATTGTGAATATAGATTTCGCACATATAACCACCTCCCTTGGATATTTTATCGATGATTTTGAATTATTGGAAAATTTTCTTTTTTCACTTTAGGGGCCGTTCAAGTATTACGTAACGCAATTTTTGAAGATTTTTGACCCTCCCTCCCCCCTATGTAACGCTCCGTAACGTTTTCATGAACCCCTCCCCCCCTATAAACGTTACGTAACACCCAAGTGACCATTTTTACCTAAAAGTCACAAATATGTTGCGCAAAGTACCGGAAAGTTGCTAAAATACCGTTTTTATTGTATTAATCGTGTTTTCGTTAATAATAAACAAAACAAGAGACTTTTATTTAATAAACAATCATACATAATGTGATATGTTGAAAAGGGCCCAAATTTGTCCTAATAAACTTTTACTACTAATCTTACATTTAATTATGCCGTTTTCCTGACTTAGCCCTGTCGTTGCATAACTAGCTAACTTCATCCACCTTTATTTATCTCATGCATTATTCAATTTTCGCTTATTAGCAGGTTTTCACTTTGAAAACCTGCTTATTGAAATGGGTGCGATTAGCGAAGTAGGACCTAGGCCCAAGATAGTTTTTGGTTTCATGACATTTCAGGATGCTTGGCATCAAAAACCCAATTTCAAAAGTCTCTCTTTCTCTACATATGTATATAATATATGTATATATATATATATATATATATATATATATATATATATATATATATATATATATATATATATTTATATATATTTATATATATATATATATATATAGAGATATATATGTATGTGCGGATGTATGTAGGTAGATAGTTTCGTAGTTTCGCTCCTGTGTATTACGTGTTTAAAACACTTAATGAAAACTGGCAACGGAAACAAAATATAAATGACGAATAATACAGTCGAGGTATTCCCTATAAAACATAAACGGATAGAGTTGCCAACTTGGGACAACAAAATAAAACTGACTTACAATACAATCGAGGGATTCCCCGTAAAAAACGAACGAAAAGAGTTCACAACTTCGGAGATTCAAATTCTCTAGTTTTTTACTTCAATAAAAATCAATGTTACGTAGCGCGTTGTTCGAACCCCCCTCCCGCCCCTGTAACGCATCGTAACGTTTAACAAGACCCCCCCCTCCCCCCAAATTGCGTTACGTAATACTTGAACGCCCCCTTATGTGATATTATAAATTTTCTTCGTTTATCGAATATTAGAAAAACTACATGTTTCGAGAACTTCATAGGAAATGCTGACGATTGAATATATTTTTGTTAAAATGTTTGAGCTCTTTGTAAATGTTATTTGAAAATACGTGTATATGTTGATAGCGGTTATACTTTAAGTTATTTCGATATGTAAACTTTATGTTGAACTTGAATTTTTTTCTGTAGTTATTATTTTTTCAAATAGCCACTGAGTTAAATAAGAATTGTAGTTTAGAAGCTTAAATACGGTACCCGCTTCGTCTTCAAGTAACTGACTTACAGTAATGCTTTGTGACTAGTTTCAAGGCAAACTAGCCAAACGTTTAAGCATACCAAAAGGATTAAGGCTTTGCATTCGACATGACATAATTTCAAAACCCCCTGGCAAAAGATGATTACAGCTTTAAACAGTTCGATACGTTACTAATTTTGTACCGAGAAAATTTTTAATTATATGGTTTCCTGAAGAATACTTCGCTAATTACACGTTTCTATGGATGAAACGTGCGCGTCGTCTTGATAAATATCGAGTATTTATGTTGGTTTGGTGCGCGGATGAAATAGATCACGGTTTTAAACGAAAATTTAATTATACGGTGGTCCTGAAAAACCCATTAAAATCGATAAAATAATTTCAGATAAAGAACGATAGTTTTTTTCGAGTTTAGGTATTGAGTGAATTATCTTAATTATATCTGGTGTTCTTAATGTTTCGAAGAACATCGCAAAAATTGTAAAATATGCGCTTTTATGGAAACATTTAGCAATAACAGTACGCTTGAATTATACATTTTAAATATAAGGCAATGATTTAAAGATATAGGTAAGCTTTTCGAAGGTCATCCTATATAGAGTCAGATCTTATTGAACACTCAACGTCCATTCAATTATCTTTGTTGTTTTAAATTCCGTTATCTGCTAATTTCTATTTACTTCCTATATTTGCTATGCTATCTAACATAAATTTAAGGCTAAAAGTTTCAGAATAATTGAAAATAATCAAACTCTTACAAAATCAATTCATGAAAAAATACTAGTGGATTATGGTCAATTTCATATGTCACATAAAGTAAACAAGGAAAATTCTTCAATAATTTGAAATTTACTATACAATGTTCCAAGGAATTTGGTTTAATGTATTCTGCTACGCGAAATCTGCATTCTTAATGCAACAGTGAATAGAAGATATCAAGTCACCCCGATTGCATACAGCTGTTTCGATCTTATTAGATTATTAGTCCAAGATCCCAGAGCCGTCAGACGTTACTAATTTTCTCAGCAATATATGTATGGGATGAAGTAGTGTTCTTATGTACTTTCAGTGTATGGATACCTGCTACCTTATGCCGACGGCCAATTTCCAGCTAGGTGCTAAAGATGGGAAAAAACTCAACTCACTTTTCTTATTTTCTCAGTCTTGATTTCTATATATGATACTCAGGGAACTATTTCAATACCTCATGCAAGCAGCCAGACCGATCGTATGGGCCAAACATCCCGCCAGACACAAATAAACTGTCCCTATGAGTATGACAGTATGAGCGAAATGCTATGACAGTAAGTATAGAAGGGAGATCGACGCGCATAGATAACCACAATTAACTTAAATGAGCAAAGCATGTTATTTCGCTCACACTGTCATACTCATAGGGACACTTTATTTGTGTCTGGAGGGATGTTTGGCCCATAAGATCGGTGTGGCTGCTTGCATAAAGTATAAAAATAGTTCCCAGAGTATCATATATAAAAATCAAGACTGAAAAAGTAAGAAAAGTAAGTTGAGTTTTTTTCCATCTTTAGCACCTGAAAGCCGGAAATTGGCCGTCGGCACAAGGTAGCAGGTATCCATACACTGAAAGTACATAAGAACACTACTTCATCCCATACATATTATTGCTAAGAAAATAAGTAACGTCTGGCGGCTCTGAGATCTTGCTCTACTAGTAGCTATATATCACATAAAATAAACAAGGAAAATTCTTCAATAATTTAAAAATTAACAAACAATCTTCTGCATTCACAATGCAACACCAGCTTCCTTGAAAGAAAGATTTATAATTTTTATATTACATATTGAAAAATGTTCATTGCTTACTTCATGTGACAAACAAATACAACACTGCTTTTGAGTTTTTATATGAGAGAATCATCCATGTACCAACGGACCTTTTCATCTTGAAACCATTGTCTCAGCAGATGAGTTCAAAACTAACAAAACGGTAATATGTCCCTACATATTTGAACAGATAATTGAGCAAATATGCACACCTGCATTTCTCGTTCTCGTGCCGTGCTCAGGTCAAAATGAGTTGAATGGTTAACAAAAGTTCCAAGAATCAGATGAACTCATCTACTTACCGAAACGCGAGAGAGAAATTCAATGTTCAAATATTGGATATTGATCTTACTTTATTCGATTTTGGAGACCTTGGCAATCCATTGGCGGTGTTTTCGAGATCCTTACTAATTGTTATAAAGATATGTTCAGGTGTTTCGTAAAGGACAGCCTTGTACAAATACGCATAAAAATAAAATACAAAATTCCTACTATATTTCGGCTAAGCTAGATATTAAATTGCATAAAAACTTATTAATTTTAATAATATATTGAACTTCATTCATAACATATATATATATATATATATATATATATATATATATATATATATATATATATATATATATATATAAATATATATATATATATGTATATATATATATATGTGTGTGTGTGTGTGTGTGTGTGTGTGTGTGTGTGTGTATCGGACGGCTCTGTCAAACCAAATCAGCTGGGATTGTTTTCGAGGGGCAGAACAACATTAATAAAATTTGGGCGAATTATTGCAACGGTCGCCTTTTTCACGTAGATATTTGTGTTAGCATATATTTATTTTTCCCTGTACATATTGACATCTCCCACCGAACCAAATATGCTGAAATTATATATATGAGGGGTATATTTTTCCGACCGTCGCCATTTTTACTTAGTTATTTCTTGTTTTTTCATTATTTTTGAAAATTTGCTCACCTTCATAGCTTCTGCAGATAGGGTTGGAATTCGATTAAGTTCATGCTGAAATATGATACTTTGTGAGTTTGAACTCTTTTTCTTGACCGCGCTGCACTTCGAGGAGACTATCCCATTCGAATCGCATCTCGACCTGCTTCGCTATTAGTACGTGTAAATTATTTTCTAATTTTTATGATAGTTTGCTTTTAAGGCTTGGTTTTCTTCACTACGCGATGCACTTCGCGAAGTATTCTCTCGGACCTCTGCTGCTCATGGGTTTATTGTTCGTTGAATTAAATTCGAAAATAATTACTGCGTTCATAACTATAACTATTTAGAAACTATACGGATGCTGCTCTACCAACAACTAGTTCATTTATTTCTAGTACACTTCTCATACCATGGTGTTCTAGAGCTCCTACTGGGATAATGATTCAAAGGTTACAACTGTTCTTTAACCACCGCCATTGTAAAAGAGTCTCCATGTTTATTCATCGGTTTCAAGCTTTTGCTCACCTACACATCCCTTCTAAACTGACTTATGAGGTTAAAAATACGAGAGCTTGTAAAAGGGAAAACACTACCTTCAGTATTTTTAGCAGGTTTTTACTTTGAAAACCTGCTTATTGAAATGGGTGCGATTAGCAAAGTTCGACCTAGGACCAAGATAGTTTTTCGTTTCATGGCTTTTTATGATGCTTGGCATCAAAAATTCAATTTCATGCATCTTTATATATATATATATATATATATATATATATATATATATATATTTTTATATATATATATATATATATATATATATATATATATATATATATATATTTATATATATATATATATATTTTTTATATATATATTTTTATTTATATATAAATATATCTATATTTATATATATTTATATATTTTTATATATATATATATATATATATATATATATATATATATATATATATATATATATATATATATATATATATATATATTATATATATATATATATATATATATATGTTCGTATATAGCCGTTGTTTACACGATAACGGGCGCAATTTTGAAGCAATAGGGTTGAAAGTTTTGTAAATAGGTAGTTTCGTATGATATCTTGGATGGGATTGTTTTTGGTTCGAATTGGTTGGGGGTTGACCCTCCTGGGGGGAAACTAAATCTTATTTACCCGATAAAGGTCGCAATTTTGTAGCAATAGGGTTAAAAGTGTTTGTATATACTTAGGTAGTTTTGTATGATATCTTGAAAGGGATTGGTTTTGGTTCGAATTGGTTGGGGGTTGACCCCCAACCAAGAAGAAGAAATGAATCTTGTTCACATGATGAAGGGCGTAATTTTGGAGCAATAGGATTGAAAGTTTGTGAGTAGGTAGTTTCGTATGATATATTGAATGGAATAGGTTTTAATGCGAATTGGTTGGGGGGTTGACCCCCCAGGGAAATAAATCTTGTTTACACGATAGAAAACGCAATTTTTGTACCACAGGGTTGAAACTTTGTGGTAGGTAGTTTCGTACGATATCTTGGATGCTATTTATTTCTATATGAATTGGTTAGAGGGTTGACCCCCCGGAGAAGGAAGTAAATCTTGTTTACACGATAAAAGGCGCAGTTTTATAAAAATAGAGTTGAAAGTTTGTAGGTACGTAGTTTCGTATGATACCTTGGATGTGATTGGATTTGGTACGAATTGTTTACACATTTTTGGAAAAAAATCATAATTTAATGAATATATTTTTCAAACTGGATATGTTATGAAATATTACGTATTACGTATATGGATACGTTTTCAAATATTATCAACTACAGAACACTTTGGAGTCTCTCAGGGCCAAAATATTGCGAGCGCGTGCGTTGTTCGTCCATCGACAAACGACTGCTTATTTTCTCAATTACACGACCATACACGTTTCTTATGCCCCACGGTTGGAGTTGCTGAAATAGCCGACGTCATTATAGATATGTTATTGAATACAATAAATCATTAAGTGCCATATGCCGAAGGTGAATTCCCAGCATATTGCATTCGTTGCCAGACCTGGTGGCATGATGTGAGGCCGTTTCTTGCGACGTACTGAAAATCATCCGAACATATAACATTGTTTCGAAAAATGCCTATAATACTCAGGGAGGGACTTCTATAGCATTCAGGATTCATTTTTAAAATGTCTTTCGATCGTCTGTTACAGTTGAATTTGAAGAATCTCCAGTGTTTTTTATTTGTATTTAAATATGTTTTTCGTTTGCTTGTTTGTAATTTTTATGAGATTTTACACTATATTTATTTAGATTGAGTTAAGTCTTTATTCTGTTAACTTATTATATAATCATTGAAACAGAATATATATATATATATATATATATATATATATATATATATATATATATATATATATATATATATATATATATATCTTCCCTATTCTATTCAAGGAAATCCATTTTCTAATTCGAAATTCCCAAACTGACATTTGAAACTCAATAGTTACACGCTCAAATGAGTTACAGAAATGCATCGGTAAGTAGGTGGAAAAATAGAAAATTATACTAAATTCAGATGACTATATTGATATTGAGATTTCCTCGTTTGCAAGATAATACTTCGATAGGTAAATAAACAAAGACATTATATATATATATATATATATATATATATATATATATATATATACACATATATGACAGAGCTAATCTCAAACACAGCATGACCGATCAACGCCAAACTTGGCACATCTACGTATTTTATCATAGAGAAGGTCTTTATGGGAAAGAATAACAAAAATTAACTATGCAGTTTCTGTAAAAATTAATTTTTTAGAACTCATGACCAGACAGCGTATGTGGCGCATGCACCATTTTGCATTTCAGACAAATTGAGCCCAGTGAGCCGTTTTTAGTTTGTTAGATCCCATCTGTGTTGCTTACTCGAACCGTAGTAATTTCACCTTTACCAAGGTGAGACGCCGATCGAGAATCGATATAGTTCCAAAAATTTGACTTGATTTAAGGCAGGTGCTCTGACACAAACCACATTCCGAATACAACTCTGCTTTCTTCAGTGCGCACTCTCGATCTATCTGTGTCTTTAGCATCGTAATTAGTTCGGGGTTTCGAAACGCAACGTGCGCCAGATATAATCTGAATACATTCCGATACATTTAACGGCAGACAAAGAAACTAATCGAGCCGTTGGTGCAAGTCATGCCTCTTTTTATCCATAGAGTCGATACTCGATGGTTCGTTCCATCGAAAGACTTGGGCCGCCCGATTCCACGTCTCGAGATATTAATTTCATATTAATTTATAAGCCGAGGAGAGTCCATAGAGCCCTGGGGGAATTATGAACTGCAAAAAACTACCCAGAACTGATTGTACTGGACGGAGTTGATGAGACAGTCCCAACAATGGAATCCTCTTGGAAGTGAACGTTTCTTGACTTGCCGCCCTTGAGCTTCAAAAACGATGCATATGAAATTTCACACAGAAGTACGATTCGTGACGGATTTGTAAGTTTGAGATACGAAATATCACTCGGCTGGCATTTAAAATTTTTCATTTCACGGACGTTCTATGGTAAAGTTTTATTGAGATTTTGAAAATATAGACATACTTCGTTTTTTATGGTTATACAGCTATAGTTAATGTATAATACGTATCGATGGAATATTTGTGTTTAAAACCAGCCAAGAAAAATTGTTCATTATCGTTGGAGTTTTGGAAAATATTATTGGGTTGAATATGCTTTCATAGTATCCTCTTCATTTCAAAAATTAGTCTATTCAATCAAATAAAGAAGAAGTTAAAAAATTTCATCATGGAAAATTATTAGATGCAGAGCGTCTAGTGTTGGAATTCGATGGGAATTCATAGGGCGTTCACATTATATTTGATGTTCTATTTTACTCTCTTTTATATCTTGTTTTATTTTATATCTTATTTTGCATTATATTTCATTTTATTTTATTCATTGTTATGATGGTGTAAAGTTTTTTTTTATTTTTTGTATTATTTTTAAGTTGGCCAGCCTATGTACAAGTGACTTAGTTCACTTCTGTAGGAATATTACATGTAATGTTGTACAGGTGACTAGTTCACCTCAAACTTCTTGTGATATATTTTTTTTCTGGTTAATAAATTCTAAATTCTAAATGTATAAAGAATGAAATAACCCAATTTCCTAGCTGTCGCTTCTACAAAATGTTTGAAACGAAGCAGCTTTCGCTATATGTTATGAATTGAATAGCAGGCCCAATGATATTTGCAGGAGAGCAAAGTTTATACAGAATTCAGTAGACCAAAAACAATATTTTCAGTAGGGCCATATGCAAGTTACCTTTTTTCTAAAAACAACTTTGCATAAAAACCTATAACTTTCTGACAGCCGGCCTGAAGTTTATGAAGGCTAATTTCCTCAAGTGGAGAGGCAAATTATTGTAAACAATTATCGCAATGTGATGTGGAGACCTCCTGAATAACGATGTACGATGTTTTGGTACTACCATGGTCTACATGAGTTTCCAGTTTCATGACCTCTACTTCCCAGCATTTCAAACTTATGTAGGTTTTTTAACGCATATAGTGCTGCGTTAAAAATATAGATGCTAGGAAATGTTAGAATTGACTTCATTTGGAATATCTCCCTACATGAATCTAGTGGTCCAAGCCCAAAAATAAACCTAATCATTCTCTTCTGAGCCTCAAAAACTCTGTGCCACTGCACAGCATTGCTCCATAATATTATGTTGTATGAGAGGAGGCAATATGCCAGACTATAATACACTTCCATCAAGTTGCTCTCACCGATGCAAATTCTCAGCTGAAGTAGGGCAAAATATGTCCTATTTAGCATCTTGCAAATATGTTCAATATGGTGATCAAACTTTAGAGAAGGATCCACGATGGTTCCAAAATGTCTGAAGCTATCAGCAAAGACTAAGATTCATGTTTAATGAATTATCCCGGCAGGGCCATCTTAACGGCAAGGCATACGAGGCACGTGCCTTGGGGAATCGGCCTCAGGGGGGCATTGCGCTAGTCCCGAGGTGGTGAATTTTTGATGGTGAGTATTGAAAAAAAATTAATACAACACAAAAATATTTCAATTTTGTAGGAAAACCTGAAATACATTCGATTCAAAACAGCTTATTATACATTTTCGACAACCTCTTATTGGGTCACTCGACGCTGATGTTTGCCGCTGTCGCGCAGCGGGAGGGGGGTTTTAGGGGTTAAACCCAGCCCGACTGAAAATTTATTTTCAAGATTTGATTAACTTTCAATTATAACTCAACTGTACCAGTCATCACATGTTCTTGTGACATAGTGTTTTCTTCCTCAAAATTTCCTAAAAATTATTCGCGGAATCCTACTGGTGAAGTATATACATTCCATACATCCCTATCCTGGAAGACGAAATGCTTGATGTTTTAACTCTTCAATCTCGCCCTCCTACTATTTTATTCTAATTAATAAGTAAATTTTAATATTTTTTATTATGTTGATGCCTTTTTTGTTTTTGTTTTAATTTCATGAGTAAACTTATACTGCCTTGAAGTATTTTTGTTATTGTCATTCATGAATTTTAAATGTATTTTATGTGTATGCTGTTTGAGACTTTATATATATATATATATATATATATATATATATATATATATATATATATATATATATATATATATACTCGGTACTTTATATGTACGTTACTGTTTCTGTTCCATAATATATTCTAGTTTTTTATACTCTTCCCAATTTTTTCTGGAATTACAAAATTCTGATTGCGCCACTGGTTTGCCGTACTCAAATCAAGAAAACAACCTTATTATATATATTTTATGATCTTTGTATCTTACTGAGTAGGTACATTCATTTCAGATAAATATAAAAAAGTATTGGGGCACTAAAAAATCCGCTGCCTTGGGACACCGAAACTCTTAAGATGGGCCTGATTATCCGCCATATTTTTTGAACGCATCACGCCACTTGTTAATAAAAAGCAACTTCGTGACAAACTGAACGAGGATTTTCAATGAGAAATTCCATTGAAAAAAATTTTATTTCTCTCCAAACATGTTTAGATTCCAGAAGATAAAAACTAATATAGATCAGAACTAGCTGATCCTTGTAATAAAAAATTAATTTTCTTGAGATCTCTATGAACAAAATAGAAAACAACAGAGATTCTCAACTCATATCTCATTAATTAATAAAACAATGCTAATATGATATTTGTTCTTATTATTCTATTTCAAACATCGTGCATGGGAAACATGTCACATTGAAAGTCACATGAAGGCTAGATAAAATTACTCAAGCATGTCTATAATTACGTGAATTACAATTATGATACAGTGAGGTAATATTTTTTTGTAAGTTTCTACATAGATAATGTAGTGAAAATAATCGATAAAGATATATGACGGCAACAACTTTCTACTAAAATATCGAAATATTCTGAAATTATCCGCAAAAATCGTTCCAAATTTTGTTAGTTACATTCATGAAATTTCACACTTAGTTTTTATAAAAAGTTCAAGTTCTTGAAAACACGAAAGTTCGTAAGGTTTTCTGTGCTACTAAGGAGACATTAAAAGCTCTCACTAATTTTGTACAGGGTGGGCCAAATTGGACACTTAAAGGGAAAGTCCTGTTTTTAAACTAGATAGATGAAAACTGATGACGGTGTCTGAGGCTCAATTTTTATGAAAAACTTGATGGTGAAAACCGCATATCGATATCTGTCATCGTTTCTGAGTTACAGCATGTTTTTCGAAAATGTTCATTTTCGAAAAGTTGCTGTAACTTTTTTACTGTCAAAAATTCTTTGGTTCTATGAAAACATTCTCAAAGCACCTTTATACGTAGAATTCAATGGTTTAAGTAATTTATTTTTTCAAATCATACATCAACAGTTATTGACGGAAAAATCATTTTTTTAAATGAGACACCCTGTGTATTTCTGCATATTACGATAGAACTTAAAATTACCATTTCAAAAATGTAGCACACTTGACGTTTTACTAGAGTCATCTCTGAAATTCAGAGCTTTTAAGTTCATGTAGACTTTGAAACGCACACTATGAACAAGTAGGCTTTGGACGAAGCGGCAATAAAACAGGAACTGTGTTCACTTGTTAGTAGCTGTCAAATTTTGATATAAGTAGTGAAGACGCTCTTCAATTTGTGGTTTTTATTCATTTTTCAAACACATTTGCAATGAAGTATGATAATTATTATGAAAAATGGGATATGATAGTCTGTACCGCGGAAAATGTAGATGCAGCAAACAATTTGTATTGCGAGAGGTATCCAGATAGAAGGCAACGTTTTAGATACATTTTCGCAAGATTGCGACACAACCTAATTGATGGTGGTCAATTTGAAAAGACAAGGCCAAAATCATATGCATCAACTAGGGATAGGGAATTGAAAGAAATAGTCGTTTTAAGAGCTGTTGCAAATAATCCGAAAACGTCAATGCGAAATTAAAAAATTACAACAGGCCTACCAAGAACTAACGTTAGGCGAATTTTGAAAAAGTATCATTTCAAGCCATACAGGCCCAGAAGAGTTCATGAACTTAGACCAGGAGATTTTGAACGCCACATGGATTTTTGCCACTGGTTTCTGAAAAATTGTAACCAAGTGCTTGATTTTTTATCAAATAGTATTTGGCCAGATGAAGCTTATGTCAGCAGTGCCGGTATTTTCAACCGCTATAAATCTCATTCTTGGGCACAATAAAAACCTCCTTCTATTGTGGAGCAGAGAAGTCAAGGAAGATTCGGATTCAGTGTATGGGCAGGCGTTTTTAGGGATAGAATTATCAGCCCCGTCATTTGTAATGGCACTCTAACTTCTCAGAGGTATTTAGAAATTTTAAGGCAACATATTGAACCCCTTGTTGACGAATTGCCGCTAATGGAGCTCAGGAAAATATATTTTCAGCAAGACCTGGCTTCGCCTCACAACACTGCAATTGTCTGCAATTTTTTGGCTGCAAATTTAGGCAATAATTGGATAGCCAACCAAGGACCCAACCGTTGGCCGGCCAGGTCACCGGAACTAACGCCTATGGACTTTTACCTCTGGGGAAGGTTGAAAGATCTTATCTTCAAACTTTCGACATTTTTAACACTTCTTCTAAAGAAATATTTTGTTCTTTATTATTATTATTGTTTTAGTTTTATTTATTAGTGTAAATATAGTATAAATTGTTATCACTTTTACTGAAACTATGAGTTTTAAGTACTGCTGTCAACAGCTTTCCTAACAATTGATAGCTACTAGTGAACACTTGTTTCCTGTTTTATCGCCGCTTCGTCCAAAGCCTACTTGTTCATAGTGTGCGTTTCGAAGTCTACATGAATAAACTTAAAAGCTCTGAATTTCAGAGATGACTCTACTAAAACGTCAAGTGTGCTACATTTTTGAAATGGTAATTTTAAGTTCTATCGTAATATGCAGAAATATACAGGGTGTCTCATTAAAAAAAAATGATTTTTCCTTCAATAACTGTTTATGTATGATTTGAAAAAACAAATTACTAAAACCATTGAATTCTACGTAAAAAAGTGCTTCGAGGATGTTTTCATAGAACCAAAGAACTTTTGACAGGAAAAAAGTTACAGCAAAATTTCGAAAATGAACATTTTCGAAAAACATGCTGTAACTCATAAACGATGATAGATATCAATATGCGGTTTTCACCATTAAGTTTGTCATAAAAATTGAGCCTCAGACACCGTCATCAGTTTTTATCTATCTAGTTTGAAAACAGGACTTTCCCTTTAAAAGTGTCCAATTTGGCCCACCCTGTACATAATTATTGAAACGTTGAATTGGTACAGTTCTTAATACATTTTCATTATTATTACGAAAACATGCCAGACGCTGTTGTATGGAGTCTTTAATCATTTACGCAAACTTCAATTCAATTCGTCGATATTGTACTCAAAAATAGAGTAAATAATTTCTTTGCAATAAAAATCTATTGAATAATAATATAATAGATGCGTCCTCTTTTCCTGTATAGCATAAAAATAAAAATTTATTTTCTACACCTGAATATGCTTTGTTATGTATTGTATTCTTTCTTAATCGAATGAATGAAAAAATTCTCTTTATTTCATTATTGTCGCATATAAACTCTACAATATTTTGAGTTACTGCATTCGTTCAAATTTTCCAAAGTTACGAACATGGTAGCTGGTATTCTAAACACTTTAAAATTTTACAATATATCTCAATATATTAGTTTGATAGTTAATATATTGAAAAATGAAGAGATTAGGTGTGCGTTTGTTGTGAATGTGGAATATGGAAATTTTCCTTTTCCAACTGTCAGATATAATTTAAACGAAAATATACCGTGGCATCACTTGGATTTGAGACCTGACTTATACATAGTTAACTTGGAAAATATAGAATCGGAACAATTTTTCAACGTTATCTCAATGAATTACGATTACAACCCAAGAGCCAAATTCATCATAATCGGAAACCATTCTCGGCGTTTAACTAGGAAACTATCCAAACGTTTCATAACAGATGTGATTTTTTTAAATTCAATTAATGGATCTACTTATGCGAAAACCAACGATGTTTTGAAGAAGAGTTACGAAGAAGCAAAGAATGAATCGATTCTAAAAATATGTTTTTATTTTCTAAACCCCTATATACTGGAAAAGTCTCCAAGGAAGCTCACAGGTCTTAAAATTGAAATTATGAACCTAATTTTAAACAAAATGAACCTAACCGCGAATTTCGTGAAGATGTCTTACGTTGATATTCGCACAAAGGCAAAAATATACGTCTTAACCGGAGATTGCGATATGCTTGGTATTCCGTTCAACATGAACAACGGTCTGTTCGACATTATACAGCACATCAACGACGATTTTATGGTTTGGTTCGTTCCTAGACCAGACAAAGTTCCAAAATGGAAATATATGTTCAAAGTATTCAGCTACGAAATTTGGATAATAATGTTCGTTACGCAGATCTTTGCATCCGTGGTTTGGTTATGTTCGGATAAGATTCACTCATATAAATCGAAAAATTATATCAGTTTGACAATAAAGAAGTTTATGGTCATCGGTAAAATAGGTATCGACCAATCTGCTACGTTGAAACTGAATAATTTCAGTCAAATTGTACTGCTCAGTTTCACCCTTTTTTGTATGGTCATCGTAAACGCTATGTACAAAAGCAAAATTACGTCGTTTTTTCAAAATCAAGATCTATACGAGGACGGAATAATGTCATTCGATGATTTGATGAGGGAAGAATATAATTTGATTTTGTCGAAATCAAAGACACGTAATTGGGAAATTATGAATCCCCACTTGAAGAGTTATCCTTCTGAAAAGATTCTAACCGAGAGCAACTACCCTGACTTCGACGAATGGTTGGGTCTGGTGGCATTCTCGAATAAAACAGCGGCTTTTAGGAACTACCTGTCGTTTCGTTACTCATATACCAAATATCTAGATGGGGAACAATATAGCTTGATACGTCCTTTAGATGATATTCGTATCAGATTCATGCACGGCTATCTTTTCTTGAAAGGAAACCCTGTCGTATCTCGCATTGGGCACGTTATAGATACGTTGAGAGACCATGGATTTGTTCAACGATTGTTATCGAAATATGATTCGAAATTAAGTCAGTTTGATATTAAAAAATCTCATAAAATTGTAGGCGACGATATCACAGGTCCAATAACACTTTGGATCGCAGGATGCTGCCTAGCGTTAGTTGCGTTTCTGGTAGAAGTTGCAACTACGAAATTCGAAAACGCACCTCGCTTGTCCTTAAGAAAATTCGGGACGTCCGTGGGAAACCTCAAACGAAAGATATATAATCTTCACTGTGGAAATTGAATTGACATCTTAATTTCAGAATGTAAAATTGTAGGTACTGTTTGTCTCTTGATTATATTAATAAATGGATTATTGTGCACAATACAACAGAATGTTATTTATCAAACCAATTCCAACGATTAAAACTAATATAAATAATGTAAATAAAACTTATGTTTTTGGTTTTCACTATATTTTGTTAAATATTACAATTGTTTCGGCAAACGTAATTTATTGACTGATCAATATTAGATATGAATAATTCCCCCTTAAATTTATTTTAGTGAAATATGAATCTTTGTACCTGTTGTATCAATTTATAAATTTAGTTTGAATTACTCATTTAAAGAAGCCCCTGCCTTTGGTTAAACAATTGTTTTGTTTAACAAAATATGTATAGTGAAAATCAGAAACCCAAGTTATATTTACATAATCAAATCATGAAAAACATACTAGTCGACCATGGTCAATTTCATACATTACATAAAGTGAACAAGGAAAATTCTTCAATAATTTAAAAAAATTATCAAACAACTTTCCAAGGAAGCTGGTTATACGTATTCAGCAACGCAAAATCTGCATTCACAATCGAACGGTGAATTATAGAAATTGTCAAGTCACCCCGACTCAAAATCTGCATACAGCTGTTTCAATCTTATTAGATCTCATCAGTGCAGCTTATTTGACTCGGAGTGAATTAACAAATTTCTAATTGTTCCCCAATACAAATCGTGGTCAGTAACAATGGATGAATAACAATCCAGAGCGCCATCCCACCAAAGATATTGATAAACAATAATTCACCGCTTAGACTGAAAATGCAGAAATTCGTCGCTCAAAACACGTACCTCCTGATATGAAGATATCTACTCTACAACAGTGGTGTATATGATTCCAAGGCACACTAACATAGTGATTTAAAAACCTTTGGATATACTCACGAGAGCGCGCTCCGAATATTCTAGTCGCTTAATACGCAAAATATAACAATCAAATCATGAAAAACATACTAGTCGACCATGGTCAATTTCATACATTACATAAAGTGAACAAGGAAAATTCTTCAATAATTTTAAAAAATTATCAAACAACTTTCCAAGGAAGCTGGTTATACGTATTCAGCAACGCAAAATCTGCATTCACAATCGATGATTTGATTGTTATATTTTGCGTATTAAGCGACTACAATATTCGGAGCGCGCTCTCGTGAGTATATCCAAAGGTTTTTAAATCACTATGTTAGTGTGCCTTGGAATCATATACACCACTGTTGTAGAGTAGATATCTTCATATCAGGAGGTACGTGTTTTGAGCGACGAATTTCTGCATTTTCAGTCTAAGCGGTGAATTGTTGTTTACCAATATCTTTGGTGGGATGGCGCTCTGGATTGTTATTCATCCATTGTTACTGACCACGATTTGTATTGGGGAACAATTAGAAATTTGTTAATTCACTCCGAGTCAAATAAGCTGCACTGATGAGATCTAATAAGATCGAAACAGATGTATGCAGATTTTGAGTCGGGGTGACTTGACAATTTCTATAATTCACCGTTCGATTGTGAATGCAGATTTTGCGTTGCTGAATACGTATAACCAGCTTCCTTGGAAAGTTGTTTGATAATTTTTTTAAATTATTGAAGAATTTTCCTTGTTCACTTTATGTAATGTATTATGTTTACATTATTATCATAGATTTTTATCACGTATCGACCCAATCAATTGGTTATTGAATAAAATGAAAATGGAGCATCATTTAAAGCAACATATGCATTTCATTGTTCAATATTCAAAGCAGTGGAATATTCACAAATATATAATAGATATATATATATATATATATATATATATATATATATATATATATATATATATATATATATATATATATATATATATATATATATATATATATATATATATACATAATATATATGTGTATATATATATATATATATATATAAATATATATATATATATATATATATATATATATATATATATATATATATATATATATATATATAAGAGGAGGGTAGTCGCTGACTAGTTTAGAGGAAAACTATTTGTAGGGACTGCAGCAATGTAAAAGGAAACTCTTTGAAGTTTTTCCAAGCTTTCGGAATCGTTTATTCCATCATCAGGGAGAATCTATCGTGAGGATGATTACATATATGTTGATAATACGATATAAGAAACATTAAAAATGAAGCTATTTGTTATAAAATAATTAGAAAATATGATACATTTTTGAAGTTATAATTAAATTTCTGAATGAAATGACAGATCGGTGTCTTCTCATAAGAGTGATAGTAGATTACACCCTGAGAGATGTGCTTTAGCTAAACATGTCAATGATTGTGACCACCAGATGAACTACCTTTCAACAACTGTTCTTGCAAGAGAATCACATCTTTCAAAAAGATCTTTCTTAGAAATGGCCTTTATTTATCAAGACAATAAATCCATCAATAAAAAAACAGATATAAGCCATTTGAGTGAAATTTATTCTTTTTTACTTTCACTCGATATAAAATAACACTAATTCAAATTAATTCAACGTAACGAACTAATGTCAAACTTCAATTTGAAAATAAAAAAATAAAAAAATGAGTGACACCGATTTGTCATTTCGTTTAGAAATTTAATTATAACTTCAAAAATGTATCAAATTTTCTAATTATTATTTAAAAAATAGCTTCATTTTCAATGTTTCTTATATCGTATTATCAACATATATGTAATCATCCTCACGATAGATTCTTCCTGATGATGGAATAAACGATTCCGAAAGCTTGTAAAAACTTCAAAGAGTTTTTTTTACATCGTTTCTCTGTTTATTATATTTTTTATGAAATATTATGGTATATTTTGCTCTAATTTTTAATATCATTTCCAGGATTTCTCGTTTTCTCTTGTTGGTTTCCCTGTGTAGTATTTTGCTATTCTCAAACTGGAACTCATGTTTGTATTTAGCTTTATGGTATGAAAGGTTTGTTATATTTTTTTATCATATTTATGTCCGTTTAGACGGTTTGATGAGTATTGGATCGATTGTCCGATATAGACAGCATCACAGTTGGAACATGGAATTTCATATATGGTA
Source organism: Cynegetis impunctata (assembly GCA_030704885.1). NCBI lineage: Eukaryota > Metazoa > Arthropoda > Insecta > Coleoptera > Coccinellidae > Cynegetis > Cynegetis impunctata. Next base: position 169,342 of record JARQZK010002895.1, on the reverse strand, counting down.
TGTCTTGTCTTATTAACAGGAGTATTTGTTTTTAGTTTGAAGTAGTTCCTTGAAACGTGTTTTGATATATATATATATATATATATATATATATATATATATATATATATATATATATATATATATATATATATATATATATATATATATATATATATATATATATATATATATATATATATGATTAACAAAACTAAATTGATTTTACTACGTTTATTATCACAAAATATATTTTGTGATAATAAAACGTAGTAAAATCAAATTTAGTTTTGTTAATCATGTTAAATTATCACGTAGTAACGACGGATTCCATCAACTATATATATATATATATATATATATATATATATATATATATATATATATATATATATATATACATATATATATATATATATATATATATATATATATATATATATATATATGTGTGTGGTATAAACTAAATCGCTTTATACTTTCAGCAACAAATAACCCAATAAAACTTCTGGTTCCAAAATCAAAATCATATCTGTCACATTTGCTGACGTAAGCATCGGCAGATAAACTAACTTAATGAGTTCGTACTTCATGTGCATGACTAAAACAAGGTCCCTAAGGACTGTCCCGTCAATAAAAATTTTCCTCTTGAAATTTTTCAACCAGGCTCGCCGAGGTATCGAAGATCAATAGATACCAAGAACTCTGATTGGCTGTACCTCGCACTTCAAAGCTCTGCATGCGTCCAGACCACTTGATCATGATTAATGACGCTGAACGACCACATACGTCCTCTTTTGTTTCAGTGGAAAACAACGCCGTAGCCTGCTGTGTTGTTTCACGGAGTGAATTTGCTGATGCGCTGGTTAGTATAAGTCCAAGTTTTTTTAGGTGGATTCAATATAATTATCCGAAGATGATTGAGTAGGATGTTGCAGAAAGATTCATAAAACGTACAGTCTGAAAATTCGAAACTCCGTACAAGGTTTTGAGATATCTTCACGGTGAAAAAAGATTTAAAAATGATTAATAATAATTTTCAAAGAAATTAATTCACAAGTGGATTTTGATAGTGGTGTATTATCATTGTTTTTGAAGAAAACCATTTATTTATGTATGAATACCAAGTTAAGGTGAATTTTTTTCCAAACTAAAAGATATATCGTTCATCAATTAATGCAACGAATTATAATGGTATATATTTTTTAAAGTTAAGGAGTAAAAGTGACACTTTTTGTGGCTCGTCTAAATGTTTGTGGGCTGAACCGACAACACCGAGATAAATATTTCGGTGCGTTCAGCCGACAATTTTAGTCGAGCCACAAAAAGTTCTTTTCTCCGAATAAAACATGCAATTTTTACCGCAAACGGTATTCAAACGATAGAATTAAGATAATATTTTTAAAAAGGATAAGATGTAAAAAAATGTGGAACTAGATTGCTTTGCTTACTGGTTTTGTAGGTGTCAAGGCAACACGAATTTGACAATTAAACAAAAATAATTGTAAGAAACATTATTAAAGTCACTTGTCTACGCACTATAGGACTGTGCGTTTTTGGCGAGTATTGAGAAATAACTTGTTGTAGTGAAATATACACAATTTCTCTTATAGATTACATTATGTCGGATTCGCACTCAATTGTACGCCGCTCGACGTTCTTGAAATTGCCGTGAGTGTACAAAAAAGTGTACTTTTTTGCACGCTCACTTCCGGATAAAAAAGTAAAAACAAAATGACGTCTGTGAAATCAAACTTCGACATTAAGAAGTGAGGTTAAAAAAGTCGTCATTTTTTGACGTTTTCGGAAAAAAATACATTTCTTCAGTTTTTGTTCGTAATACTTTTTCTGTTAATTCGAAATCAAAGTTTCAGTAGAGATGAATATACGGCACTCACTATCCTTGAAGTTCTCCAGTTATACAAGTTATGGGGATATACCCGGCAACAGTAAACAGTAACTGTAACTGTACATTAACTGCCATAATATTTCTGGTAACTGAAAAAAATCCACATTTTCTACAGGTAATAACTTAACATGTCGTTAAACTCAGAGTTTCATTTCTCAATCAGGTTAACAATTGATTTTCATCGAGTAACAGCCTCGTCAATTTAAAAAAAAATAAAAAAAAAAGTTATAAATTGTTGAGAAAATTTAAAACCGCTCGCATCATGTAACTCTATGGATAATCGAATTTATTGAAAAACGGTAATTTTAATAGTTCCAAAATGTGCATCTCGAGCTCGTACTGATTTTCTTGCGTTGTTTTCTGTTCGCACCAAAATAACAACTGCCACAACATTTGGCCAACGACAGTTTTTCCCGTTTTATATCAATCAGGATCATTAATTGCTTGCCGCGGTATTCTTTTGAGAATTGAGATTATAAAATGAAAGTAATGGCATAGACAACTTCGATACCAAACCAGTTGATAACGAGAGGTATGACCCAAATCCGGCCAAATGGAAGGAATGCAATCACGTATGTATTTCGTTAGCTAATTGACTCATTTCTTCGAGTAGAAAGGTAATGAACTTTTCGCGCGCCACAACATTAATTACAAAATGAATATGGAGAAATGACGGAGTTTTTTTTCTTATTATTTTATCTCCATTCGTAAAAAGATGCATTGAATGGTTGCTCCGCATTATAAAAAAAATTCTTTCGATCTCAGGAGAGAATGGAAATATCGGCAACAATGCAGGTATATACTCTAGTATGTGTAATCAAATTTTTGATTTTACGAGCTTTTTATCTCAAACAATCGAATGGAAATCCTCAGATAAAAATAAGTGATTTGACTTATTGCATGTAAGGTGGTAATTTGATATATCTTATCAAGTTTTCATTTTTATATCGGCAATACTACACCAAAGAGCGAACTCAGATTTTATGTTGCAAACAAAAATTCACCTATATATATATATATATATATATATATATATATATATATATATATATATATATATATATATATATATATATATATAAATATATTATTTATATATATATATATATATATATATATATATATATATATATATATATATATATATATATATATATATATATATATATATATATATATATATATATATATATATATGTATATATATATATATATGTATATATATATATATATATATATATATATATATATATATATATATATATATATATATATATATATATATATATATATATATATATATATATATATATATATATATATATATATATATATATATATATATATATCGCCCCCTTAGTGCAACAACTAGATAACTCGAATTTTATGCGTTTTGAGTTATCCAGTTAAAGCTGACCTATTTTTCATGCTCTTTTCAATGCAACATCTAGATATCTAGTACGAGCAACCAAACTCGTTTAAATAGTGAGCAGAAATAGATAACTCCGAAAATGCACATTCTATAACAAGACATCTTGAGCTATCTAGTTGTAGCACTGGCATTATTGAGTTACTCGCCGGCAACTTCTTGGTCTCTATGAGATATCTAGTTGTGTGATTGAAACAACAGGTGGATTTCTGTGCTACTGAATTGGTTTTACAGTGTTTTTCAAACGGTGTCAATGCAAAAACGATGTCGAGGGGTAAGAAGATTTTGGAAATTCTGCGTAGTCAATCACAATATTTTATATCTTTGTATCAAAGTCAACTACCTCTTAAAAAATTAAAAATACGACGACCTAATGTCTTTTTTCAAAATGAAACCTCCGGCACTCCCTAGCTTGTATGAAGCATTTTATCAGAGTCTCCCATTCCAAGGAGACCAAAGTAAAAGGCTTCATAACACAGAATCTTCCGAAAGTGATGTCACTGATATTGATATTTAAGTCGTGATAAGTGTTGAAATATTTTGTGTTTTAGTTGAACTATTCTTTTTCATTTTTCATTCCAAATAAAGTTGTATTTAACAGGTGATTTGCTTTTAATTGCTAGTGGTTATAAATAGATAACTTTACTTTTTTTTGACTAGATTTTCAGCAACAACTAGATATCTCAAGTTTTTGATCAAATTCTGCAAATATATAAAACCTGATTGTCAATAAAATTGACTATACATAATTTGGTATGCAACATATCTCTATACACATCAAATATTATATTTTTGACTGCTTAACGGTTGTATTTTTTTAAAGTTTTGAAACTTTAAAATCGATTTTCTCGAAACTATAAATTTCAAGTTACCTAGTTGTTGCACTAAGGGGGCGATATATATATATATATATATATATATATATATATATATATATATATATATATATATATATATATATATATATATTATATATATATATATATATATATATTATATATATATATATATATATATATATATAATATATATATATATATATATATATATATATATATATATATATATATATATATATATATATATATATATATATATATATATATATATATATATATATATATATATATATATATATATATATATATATATATATATATATATATATATATATAGATATTATATATATTATATATATATATATGTATGTATGTATATTATGTAACTTAAGAGTCTGTAGGTATGCAATATTTCACTATATAAGGGTCTAATGACTCCAAACTGAGTCATTAGACCCTTATATAGTAATATATATATATATATATATATATATATATATATATATATATATATATATATATATATATATATATATAAAATAATAATATATATATATATTGGTGTGTGTGTGTGTGTTGTGTACACAAATTGGAACCATAACTGATTTATACTACTATGAGTTGATATAATATAATTTGTCCATTGAATTTTGACTGCTTTATGTTTTTCTTATGATATTATTCATTTCAAAACCTTTGGGAAAAACGATTAGATTTATGTAGTGGCAATAATACTATATTTAAGTACGTAAAGCGAAAGCAATGCTCCCATTTTTCAAAATATTGCGTGCTCAGTGAGAGATTTGAAAAAGTAAAAATTTTTATAGAGACGTATTGCAGGCCGCTTTTATATAATGTGTTATAGATATATGAATTAAATTTCTGGAAAAAAGTTTTCTAGCCAGGGCAGCGCATCCGCCATTCTGTATAATCAGCATCAATTCAATTCACGTTTCAACCCCCTATTTTAAACTAAAATTCGCGTAGTACATCGTGTGATGATAGCTAAGCAGGTCATGATGCGATTGTGGAAAATGGTTGAAACTACAAAAGGCACTTTCCCAACATTAAATCAATCTACGTACCAAGTTTGAACCCTCTGACTCAATCTGCAGAAGTTGTGTAGTTTGGCAAATTTTCAAAAATCTCGCAAAACAGGAAAATCGATGTAAAACTAGTGACTGTTAAAAAAATTTCACCAATTTTTGACAGTTTTGTTCTGCCTCGGAAACCACTTCAGATACCAAATTTCAGCTCATTTGGTATGACGCGAACAGCTGGAGATGTCAATATGTACCAGGAAGGACATTTATACGAAAATTGGAAATATCTACGTAAAAATGGTTGTAAAAATTTAACTGACAATCAAAATGTTTAGAAAATTGTGTTCTAGGAGGTCTAAAATGGATAAAAAAAGCTATTCCCTCGTCTGACTGCTTTCCTTCGATAAACTGCAATAGTAATAATAATAATAGTAATAAGTTTATTGTAATTGCCTTACATCTAGGCTTACAAATGGAAGGAGTTTAGCCAAGCTAATATTCCACTCCTCCGGTATGAACAACTTAACACTGTAAAAAACAATCAAAAAACAATCAAAAATTTAACAAATCTTTCCCTAGTAAGAAATAAGACGCCTTAAGTTACGCATAAACACAACTCAACAATATTCAAAGAATATACTTATTTCAATATACTTATTCTAATCTAACCAAAACTTAAAACTTAACCAAAACTATCCTCTCTCAACCGATTATACAATTTTTTCTTAAATGAACTTATTGACATATCAGCCTCAAACAGAGCCTTATACTTATTTAACGTATGAGGGGCCATATAATCAAAGCAACCCTCAAATTTGGATGTTCTATGCCGAGGAACGCTGTAATTATCAGCCTGGCGTATATTCACCTGATGAGCTGACCCACGCAATTCCAATCTATTGAAAAGATAGTCAAGAGTTTCACTGGCAATCAATCTGGCAAGAAAACCAGCCAGTAAATACTCTGCCCTCTGTGCGAATGTGATCTCTTCAATTCAAGTTTACTACGGTAGGGCGTGATATGACTTTTGTAGGGAATACAACTTACAAATCGAAGACATGAATTCTGAACTTTGGCCAGATTATATTTTTCTTTCTTCGTCAGCAAACCAAAGTACACCGGACAGCAGTAATCGAATAAAGGGTAGACCAGAGATCTAACAAGTCTGAACTTAGTTGCCTCATTCAATTCATATTTAAATCTCTGTAGTCCCTTCAACTTCATATAACTGGATTTCCTTATAGATGCAATGTGATGCCTAAATGACAACTCCTCGTCCATCCAAACCCCCAAATTTTTAGCACAACTCTCTCATAGTATGTATTTTATGAGAAAAAATACGAATAAAAAGCTGACGTATGAGAATATTTTTTTGTTTTTTTTTTTTATTTTTGGCTTCGTCATCTATGGACATTAGCCATCAAATTACTAAATGAGGGGAACCACTGAAAACTCAGAACGCACACAAACACCCAGGATTACGGTGGGAATCGAACCCACCTACTCCGTCAACGAAGACGGCATAGCGCTACCTATAACCACTCCGCCACGGAGCCTCCAGAATAATGAATGGATCAATAATAATTCGTTTAATCAATGTTGAATATTCTAAAGATTTTGTATTTCTATCACGTGCTCATGACATGGAAAATGTCTTTCTCTAGTTAATTATCAAAGCAAATACGAGAAAGTTTCTAACTCGTACAAATACACGCTGTCCTCGTCAGTTTAATAAATTCAAACGTATTCTCGGGAACCTCATATTTATGGACGGACGTCAACACTATTGTCTTATGATAAATATTCCTTCAACAGAATAAACAATCCGAAATTATTTGAATACAAACTCCGTAATATTTTACGACCAAGGTACATAATTTACTTAGATATTGTAACGGTATATGAAATTCAGTTAATTTTTCACAGAATTCAATTTAGTATCAAACAGAACAGAATTGAACTTACTCAGCAAGCCGAACACGTTAGGTGATTTTGTGGTTTGGCATATTTCGTGTATAACCCATTACATAACCTAAAATTCACATCGTATGTTCTCAAAATTACCAGTAATCGAAGGTATAAAAGAAGAAATTGCAATAAGATATATCAAACATTGGAATATAAAAATTTTTGTTTATGCATTACTCTGGCAGATATTTAGAGCATTGCATCAATAAATTTTTGTTCATTTTATTGTTATAGAAAAAATAATGAACTCGGTTTCGACAAAAATTGTTTATTTATATGTCCACTTGTTATCTTCCAAAACACTTTTATAATTTTTATATTTTCCATCGAATTAGACATATGATCTGTGCGCTATTATTTATATTAGTGAAATGTACTACTATACGATAAATTTAAAAATATAATATTAAATATTGAGAAATAATTGGTTCGTTTTCAACACTCAACATCTTCCGTTAGTTAAAGTCACATTTCGCGATTTGTAGAGAGTTTCTCTTCATTATCTAAGAGTCAATCGAATCCGGATCTGGCAATTATGTTATAAATAAAATCACCTTTCACGTGAGACCAGATCAACACAATAACAATAAAACTTTCAGTATGGCGTTCGTGTACGCAGCTCGAAACGTTGGAAACAGTTGAATGTAGGTTAGGTAAGCGAATTCAATTACGTCTAAATAGCATACAATCGGAGCAATTCGGCTTAGGAAAATTATCACTTCACCACATATTAATGAGTTTCTTGAAGTAAACATCGTAACCGAATATTTGACATAACTACTTGAAGGATATTTATATTAAAAAATAAATAATAAGACAACAACTTGTCTAAAAACCACAAAATGAAAATAACTTTTATTCGACTAGATTCGCCTTCTACAGCATTATCAAGACTGAATATATTAGTCTTGATAATGCTGTAAAAGGCGAAACTAGTCGAATAAAAGTTATTTTCATTTTGTGGTTTTTAGACAAGTTGTTTTCTTATTATTCATTTTTTAATATAAATATGAACTACCACAGAGTTGATTCATCGTCCATTGAATTAATTATAATATTGTAAATGAAACTTCTTAGTTTTCGATTTTCACTATATTTTGTTCACATGAAAATTGTTTCGCCAAACTCAGTGGCTTCTTCAGATGTATACTAACTTTTACAACAAGAATATTGAAAGATGGGAATATACAATAAGAATGGGAAAGAACCTAAAGATAATCTCTTAGCAGGAAACAATTGTCACGTTAACAAAATATAGTGAAAATCAACCTGAAGTTTTATTTACAAGAATATATGATGGTATATAGAAAGATCTTGACTTGCTTCTTATGATTAAATAGTTTTTCGGAAATATACTTGTTAGTTTTTAATGTTTTTTTATTCGTTCTAAATGAGAAAAAACATAATTCAAAAAAACCTTAAATTCAAAATATAAAAGATTCAATTAATAATTATAATACAAGTTAAAGAAATCAGCAACCTTTTTACCTATGTAATTTCTCATTTTCAGCTTTTGAGAACTGATAAAATTGAAAATATAACCACATTTCAATATCTATTCATCTAGCAAGGAAACTGCAGTTTAACGCCAGTTTGAAACGGTCATTGGACTTGAATCTATGTTATTACCCAACATATAAAAATTTTTGAAATACTAAATCTCATAGGAAATATCCACATTTTAATAGTAGTATATAATATATATATATATATATATATATATATATATATATATAAGTAACTGTAATTAATTTAACAATTTGTTGAGTCAGATCCGTTTCTGAAATTTTTTTATTTTTATTTAAATGTATTTAGTTTTTTTTTAAGCGATTACCACTTATGGTAGTGAGATTTTAAGGGGAATGTGTAGTCTAGTATCCATAATCTCATTTTATGTAAGTGGGAGTCCAATATCGTCAGTGGATGGTGATTTATTGTATATTTTTTGTATTTTGTAGTAGCCCTGAAGAAGGTCCCAATGGTTGGACCGAAACGTTGATATAATAAAGAAGAGTTTACCTGTTTCCACCACTTTGACCCGTTTCACCAAATAACTTAATTAGAGTTGTATATTACGGAGTAACTTTCTCTCAAAAAAAAAAAAAATATATATATATATATATAATATTAAAAAAATCAAATAATAAGAAAACAACTTGTCTAAAAACCACAAAATGAAAATAACTTTTTATTCGACTAGTTTCCCCGGTTACAGCATTATCAAGACTGAATACATGTATTCAGTCTTGATAATGCTGTAACAGGCGAAACTAGTCGAATAAAAAGTTATTTTCATTTTGTGGTTTTTATACAAGATGTTTTCTTATTATTTTATTTTTTTCATATAAATATGAACTACCACAGAGTTGATTCATCGTCCATCGAATTTATTTTTATATATATATATAAATATATATATATATATATATATATATATATATATATATATATATATATATATATATATATATATATATATATATATATATAGATATATATATATATATATATATAAATATATATATATATATATGTATATATATGTATATATATATATTATATATATATATATATATATATATGTATATATATATATATATATATATATATATAGGTATATATATATATATATATATATATATATATATATATATATATATATCACTCAATAAATGTAAAACTAACACAATTTACAGCTTGTTTGTTAAATATTATTTAATCTTCTCAAATAATTCAGATGAGAATAAATATCGTGCTCCCCATAGTAATGAAACATAAATTGCAATATAGGATAGGTGGGTACTTTAATATAACGAAGTCCCTTACAGCACGTTACAATGCAAACACTTGGCGAACGAACGATAGGTCTAAACCTGTGTCCGCCACGACTGTCGCCACAGCGTTGCCAGTATTGTTGTTAATATATTGATGTAGAATGATTTCTGAAAGAAATTCAGAAGAAGTTGAGGATAGCGATGATGAAGTCATGTGAGTACAGGTGTTCGTAAATTTTTTCAAGATGTTCTATGTAAACATAATTATATGGGTATAATAACAGTGTATTAGTATAGATAACGTGTTATTCAGAAGTGAAGAATTGATAACAATTTTCACTAATGAGCTACTTCCGCTTCGTATAATGAAAATTGTGGATCAGAATAGTCGATTTCAATACCAACTTTTTTGATAGAACTTCAGAACCAGTTTTTCATTTTTCTGAAATGTTGAATTTCATTGTCTTCCATCTTCTTTTATTCTCTAGTATATAATTGAATTTCTTTGATATTTTTCTGCTTTGAAATGTACCGAGAGTTAGGTACTTAAAATAATGTGTATTTCACTTATTCACAATTGAACAAGACGAGATAACATCTACAGAGATATACAAAATTTATGAAGTACAAAAAACGATATCGTCGAATTGCTTTCCATTAATTTTAACCTCGTGAACTTCTATACCTATCTCACAAGATTTAATGGATAAAACATCTTCGCAGTTCATGAAACATTCAATGAGATAACAAACGAGGAAGAATTTCAAAGACACCTCTTACTCTCTTATATACAACCACATTTCAAAGATATTTCCAGCGTTGGGGCACTCCAATCGGAATTCGATAACAGATTAAAACAGTCCCCAAGACTGGATGTACAGTTTCAACAACGTTCGAATTTATGCAAATATCTCCTTAATAAACGCTGTCATACGTTCGAGTCGTTTATATGAAAATGAGAAAAAATGAATATTCAGTATTTCATCGAATAGCTAAGTGAATCGAAGAGTTTGAAAGTGGCGATTGGGAATCATTTTAAAGGAGCTATTGAACTCGAAATACCGAGAAACTAACCCGTGTGAAATTTGTTGGTATTAAATGGATGGCCGCGATTATAGTGTTATAATCGAGCTGCAAGTGTAAAATAAAAATTTAGAATATAGAAATTTGGAATGTATGCGGCCTTGTATCAAGTAAAAACGAGAAGATGTTTTTAGAATATAGAACTTCAATTCATTTTATTTTTTAATCGAAAATAACACTTATTCAGCATATATATATATATATATATATATATATTTATATATATATATATATATATATATATATATATATATTTATATATATATATATATATATATATATATTATATATATGAAGGCATTATTCCAAAAACCAGTCCAAAATTTATAATTTTGAGAAACTTGAAAAAACAGTGTAGCTTCCTTTGTAGCGCTTGGAAAAAATTTTTACTTTTTATATAGTCAGTTCTTTCTGATAACTTTGCGTAAGTTCCATAATAAAATTTCTATATATAACATATTTTGAAAAAAAAATGAAATTCATTGGTCTGGTTTTTGCAGAAAAGTACTACCAATTTTCAGTTTGTAATAATGTATTGCTTATGTAATGTTATTACAAAAAATAGTGTTCGCAAAATAACAGGCCTTTAGTTATCTTCACAACCATTGGAATTATCATCGTCATCAATATCAACGTTGCCATCTACATTTGCTTTTTGTTGCTTCTGCATGTTGTATTTCTGTTGGTGACTGGTGAAGTTTTGGAATTTCAATAGTATTTACTATGCTTTTGAAGGACTTATTTATATATGCCTTTCCCACAATCCATAGTACGATTTTCGCAGATTAACATGAATATCATATTTGTCAAACAATATCATTCTTACTTCTTGTAGTTTTGGTGGAGGTTTAGGTGTTTAAAAAAAAAATTCTACAGCACTTCTAATATCGAAAAAGTCTTTCTGGGTCATTATTTTCAGCTTGAATTAGAGATGAAACGGATAGTGGTTTGGCCAGATACCGGATATTCGGCAAGCTACGAGGCTGGAGCGCCGGATATTCGGCCCTTAATCGCCTTACATGACGCGATCAGTTTGATTTCAATATAGGCGCGGTGAACAAGATCGAAATAATCGGGCGCGTTTGGGTGATACCGCACGTGAGCGGAGATCAGGACGATCGCCAACTTGGCATTATTTCGATTTAAACAGTGACAATAACAAGTACACGGCATGTTTATTGTGTCAGATTTTTGAATTTTACTATCCGGAATCTGGCCGGAAACTGAATGACTATTCGGTATCCGGCCGGATAGTGAAAGCAAGGCCGGATATGCCGGATACCGGATAGTTACCGGATAGTAACCGGATATCCGTTTCATCTCTAGCTTGAATGGTGAAGGATGTTTTCGTGCGTCTTGAACTACTTTGTCCCACTGTTCTGGAAGTGTCACTATGTTGGCTTTCTTTTTCTTGTTCCCGACTAAGCCGAAATCTTGATCATTAGAAAGATAGCTGTGTCCTCTCATCGGAAAGAGTTATGTAACTTTCTTGAAAATTTTTAAGACTTGGACTACACTGGACTTGTCTGGTTTTTGCCGGAATTGTCAGGGACTTATCTTGTTTTTGTAGAATCGCACTTATTTTTATGCCTTATATCTCCCAACATATCCGGTTTTTGGTAAAACAAATTACACCAGTAGATAGCCAATCTCTCAAAGCATATAAAATTGCGACAACTTGAAAATACGATATTTTGGACTTGTCTGGTTTTTGTAATAATACCTTCATATATATATATATATATATATATATATATATATATATATATATATATATATATATATATATATATATTATATATATATATATATATATATATATATTATATATATATATATATATATATATATTATATTATATATATATATATATATATATATATATTTATATATATAGTATATATATATATATATATATATATATATATATGTATAAAGAGTATGAGAAAATAATTCAGTATTATGTATCAAATAAATGTGTCAAGTACCAAATTAATGTGCTTAAAAATAAAAATTATTTAGCATTTGAAATTTGGAATAATTCTGAAAAATACTGGACTCTTAGAATTCTAGGAAACCATAATTCACTTATATATATATATATATATATATATATATATATATATATATATATTGGTTTCAGATTAATTTATAGAGAAACAATTTTGTTTATACGCGTTTCATCTTATAAAGCCATATTCAATAAACACTACATATTAATTACATTACATTTTTACGTTGAATAAGAGTTCACTACATAATTCGGACTTCATGTCTGAATATATTTAAATCTTCGATTAGGTATCAGTTATCGGATGTTATAAGAGCAGGTGTTTTAAATAAAATATTATTATATATTCTACCAAAATCATCTATGTCCCTTCTGGAGACAATAGCATTGATTTCTTCTTTTAAGATGTTAATCATTTCTAAAATGTTTCTTTTGTAATGGTTTCTGTCTTATTTCTGGACTTTTGAAATCAAATGTAAGGTTATTTCTAAAAGCCCTTAGATAGGTTAATTTTGCTTTGAAGGAGACATCTTTTAATCGTAATTCTTCGATTTAGACTCATCTCCTTCAACAATCTTAAATAGCAAAAGGGGGTCAAATGGCACGTCATTTTAAAGATATTCCAACTCCTCTTGGTAATAAAATCCCTGATTGACAATTTTCCGAACATTTTGTACTACCTAATGTGTTAATGAAAATCTTCACTAAAGAACATGGAAAATCAATGAACATAAATTCTATCTCTGATTGGAACTAAATGGCTAGTGTTTGGAAAACTTAATCATTTAAATTTCCTTCGAAAACATTCGATTGTTCACATCAATTTCAACGCAAAATAAAAATAATTAAAATATCTTTGAAAACTGCGAGTAAAGATTCTTGAAGTTATTGCCACTTGCCATCCACTTTGATGTCTCTACGTACATGACATTACGAACAAAACATATCCGACTCGAAAAAGAAACTGAGCGCTTTCGTTCCAGAAAAACCTGTAGGTTTGAATATATTCCAGGTGAATTGATTTAAATAATACACATCTTCTATCTATATCTGTAATTTAAAAAACTAGTTTGATTGTGATTGTGTACGGGAATGTGTGGTATGAAGATGAATATGTTATTGGTGTCGTATTTGTGGAGATTAATCTTATTGATTATTATTTTTAGTAGGTATTTTTTCTTAGATTTCGAGGAAATTATCTTGAACAGAAGAACAAATTATTCTTATCTACTGTTGATATTATTAAAATTTGATATAACTTTCTGATCGTCTCGTAATTATCAGTGGTGTAAAAGGAAACGCCATTTACATGAAAATAAACGATGTATGGCGTAATTACCCCGAGGCGAAGCTAAAGGGGTTATAGTCTCAGGACAAAAAGTTGGTAACTGGCCCGATTTTAAAAATTCCAACGGATATCGATATGATTTCACATATGATTTCATTAGGGAATTTGAATTCCCAATTTTTACCAACGAAGAATAAAAAAATATAGCGTTTTTTAGATAGGCATTACGACATGCGCATGCGCCAAGATCGATATGTATGAAGTCCTACAAAACATGCGTCGAAGTGCTCTGTGTGCCACGGTAACCAAGCGACGTTGATAGCTTAAGCTTGATTCTGCGTCTGTGTCTGCTCCCCATCCATAGAGATATCTTATCAATTTGATTCATAATTTGCAGCAAAATGAGCCGGGATAGGATATTCAAATTCGACAGTCAAACAATGAATTTTTTTGCTAAATTTTCACGGATTTTTTTCGTAATATCGACTTATTAATACATTTATTGCAATTTTCCTTCATTTCATTCGTAAAATCGACTTTCATTGTTATTTAATTTATATAATAGGTACATTCAAAAAATATTGACGACATGCACATGCGCCGAGGGGTTTTATCATTTCTAGTGCTACGCAGTAGGGTGTCCTTCACTTTTTATTATTAATTTGACGCAAATACCATCGGATATAATATCTAAACATATACCATTAAATAAATTCAACCGATCAAGCGTATTTTAACATTATAGGCTCGGGTGTAGATCTGAAATTATGATGCTTCTGTATTCTTGCATTTCCGCTAGATATTTTCTATGAAACAGGATCTGCTTGAGCTATTATTAAAATATAGTATGCTGTAACGAATTTATTTCCTGCCACACTTCTGCAACTTCCTCTGGAATCAATCTATAATAGGCACCTTGTGCCGATAAAATACATTATTTCAAATACTGTAATGTGATATTTTAGCAGCCCATTCATTGAGTTACTCAACTTCCGATTCAAGTAGCTATATAGAATATAGATAAATTTCTAATATTCTGCCAATCCCCCCGCCCATATTAACAATTTCTTAGGACGGAAGGAAAAGTTAATAGCTCGGTTAATAGGTACCTATGCACTTTTCAAACTCAAAATTAATTTAATTTCATCTAATTGCAGTCATTTTTATTGACATGGCATTTGAAAGTATAAACTGAAGTTTTTTAATTGTACGAAAGCATAATGAGGAAAAAAATTTCGGTACTATTAGAGAGGATATTATTTATTTTGAAGTACCTACTCTGGACTCTGGACTATTTCTTATGTATAGAAGATAGCATTTCTCATATTCGAGAAATAGGTGAGAATTCAGAATATTGTAGACAATTTGAAAGAAAATCAAAAATATAAGGAGTTTTTTCCCAATCATTTATGATATTGTTAGATATTTGTCAAGCAATATTTGGTAATTATAGAGACCTTCCCTAATTCAGTGGTTTGCTTATTTTGGCTGAAACTGCCGAATGTGCACTCAGATTTTGTCGCTCCATAACCCATTTTCTCAATGAATTAATCTAACATAACCTAAGTCAATCTCAATAATATCACTGTAGGATCAAGAAAGGAGCAAATTTATGAAATAGATAAATATGATTTTGTTTGATAGAAATAATTCATTTTCAGACGAAAATGAGGAAATGACAGAAATGTTATCAAATTTCATTGAAAAATGAAATAATAGATTATTCAACCAATTTATAAATTTTTTAAAAATCTATATTTAATACCGAAATTGAACAGGATTTGAAAAGAAACGCCGTTTTTCTTATTAATCCCTCAAGTGGTTTAAATCATTTTTTTTAATGCCTGTAATGGTTTACATTATTTTCATTGAAAAATATTAGAATTTCATATTTCGCTAACAATATTAGTTGTGGTTAAATATACCTAAATATAGAAGACCACCTGATTTTGACACCCTTCAATAGGTTTACGACCTAATTTGAAAGAAGTTAAGAACTAGAAACTATCTTATTCGTATCTCTTTTTTTGATGATGAAGTTTACACCCTGATGTTGACTAATTTACAATTATTTTGGAGTGTATTTTCAAAGATTTTTGAAGATGAGCTCGAATTCTCATATTTGTATAGGTTTTATATTTTGTTATAGAATAGTTAGCACTAATTTTGAGTAGTTTCATATATTTGACTTACGATCTTTTGTAAATATTATTAGAATTTTATAATTCACCACAGAAATTGAGTTGTGGAGCCTTTCACAAATGAATATTATAATTTTAAATTTTTTAAAACATATTTACTACCTATCTATGTTTGAGTATAATAACAAAACATTGATTTGTTGACAATACATGGCCATTTTTAATTGAGAAAAAGCACAGAAATAGCTACTTCTTTTTTATGGATATCTCGTTTGATATTTTTCTCACTAGAAGAAGTTCAGAGCAATAAATTCTGAACAAAACTATTTACGAAATAATTTTTGTAGAAAATGCTACGAACATAGATATAATCGGTCAGAATAATAGATTGAAAACGGATCAATTCTCAAAATCGGGTGTCAATAAATAGTTATGATTGAAACAAAATGTAGAACACATAGAAACTTCAGGAAAAGAATCAAATAAGTCAAACTAGGAAAACTATTTTATCCTAAGACAATCTAATTATTACAGTCATTTAATAAATGAGTATAATTCATTCAATACAGATTTCCATAGAGATAGGGGGGGATTGAAATTGGACTTTTGGAATGCTCTAATAATTAACAAATATAACAATTCTGTTTTCTCGAAGGATTATCTCCTATCATCCCACTATCTAATTTCTGATTTTAATATATATATATATATATATATATATATATATATATATATATATATATATATATATATATATATATATAAGGTACTGAAATATAAGTAAACTGAGATACCAAAATTTTATTATTCAGTTCTATCTGATGAAGTCACATAGTAGTGAAACGTCGCGTCATAGGTATAATTAAAGTAATTGTTATAATCGAATATGTGTTTTTTAATAATATTGTGGCTTTTAATCAAGCAATGGCTTATCAATTCAAAATATATGATGCAGGTCTCAATTCCGAAACATACGATTTGTTTACAAAACAAGACGATTCACAGGTTACCGTCTGTCTCTCTTTAACTACGAACGAACAAAATAAACTCAAGATTTGAATGTCCAGCCTATGAGCTTACATGTCAACGTCCAACCCAGTCAAGTCCCGTTCATAACACAGGATAAGACTTACTTTTTCCCTTATTCAGATCCCTCTCCTGTCCCCTATCCCTAGCGTAATCCCTGAACGTACTCGTCCTATTCCTATCCTGTATGTGTCTCTGGAGGCTCTTCGCCGTGTTAACGTTAACATGTTCGTACTTTTGACCACCTTTGTGTCTTTTGCCGCAATCCACACTCACTAGCACCAGGAGAAAGAGCACTCCTACGAGGTAGTACCTCGATATCGTCCCCATGGACAGGTACATCGTCCGCTGGGTAACGCGGATCACATGGCGCGCCTTCCTTCCCGCTTAGCGCTCGATACACTACTGTCGACACCGCCGGTACTGGCGCTGGGGCTGCTCCGGTACGACCCGGTATCTGCTGGCATCGCGCTGCAAAAGAAGGGACCATTGGTTAGTTTACCTGTGCAATAAAGGTGAACACGGACACGCGAGCGATTGTAAATTGGATACAGATATTATGAGGCCACTCAAGAGGGCTTTATTCGTGTTTGAATCTCGATCCGGAAGTGCTATATGCAACGACTCGGAGATCTTGACTTCCTCAATACCTTTGAACAATTTAAATTAATTTGGTGTTTTATTTTTTCAACAAATTCATGAAAGCCAAATTAATTTCAATCTTTCAAAAGATTTGAAAAAATCACGAATGTCGTTAACTGTTCAATGAAGTGGTTTTTTGAATCAAATGGCCAGATATATATATATATATATATATATATATATATATATATTTATATATATATATATATATATATATATATATATATATATATATATATATATATATATATATATATATATATATATATATATATTTAAGGAAAGTACAAGGGTATTAAGACTCTTTTGGATCTCAGTCTTGTGTCTTATAATGTATGACTGATCTCAGTGTAACCAACAATTTAACCTCACTATTGGTGAGAAACTAATTTAGATCATATTTATATGTCTTCATTTTGATAACACCTTCATAAATAATATTCGTTG
The DNA here is from genome assembly GCA_030704885.1 of Cynegetis impunctata. Classification (NCBI taxonomy): domain Eukaryota; kingdom Metazoa; phylum Arthropoda; class Insecta; order Coleoptera; family Coccinellidae; genus Cynegetis; species Cynegetis impunctata. Next base: position 150,763 of record JARQZK010002895.1, on the reverse strand, counting down.
AAATTTCAGATGCCCTGAAGAAGCAACAAATGAGAGATCCAGAAGAGTCTGAATACTCTTATATTTTCCTTAAATAATATAAAGACTCTGAAACTAATTTAAAATATATATATATATATATTTATATTTATTTATTATATAAATATATATATATATATATATATATATATATATATATATATATATATATATATATTATTTAGTTATATATATATATATATATATATATATATATATATATATATATATATAAAACAAAAGCAAAATTATCGGTCTAGCCCGCATATGTCAAAGCAGCCGTTGACAGGTGTTTCGGACTCATTGTTCCTCATCAGACTGCTTCGACATATGCGGGATAGCCCGATAATTTTGCTTTTGTTTTATATATTATTTCCCCGCGATAAATCTCCTCTTTATATATATATATATATATATATATATATATATATATATATATATATATATATATATTATTATATATATATATATATATATATATATATGTATATATATATATATATATATATATATATATATATATATATATATATATATAATATCATTAGAGTACCAAGATAAGTTATATATAATGATCTTTTCTGCATATTATAGCCATAACATATTTCGGATAAAAACTGTATTACGAAAAAAGATCCCTTGAGAAGAATAACATGAAGTATGCTGGGTTTTATGCGCAACTGTATCAACTGATTGAGAAAAAATAAAAGATTTATAACTAAAAGTAAATTTTTTTATTTTGTAATACTAACTGTTGTTCTATCTACCTTTTTCTAATATTCTAAATTTCTCCTGATTTTCACGTACAAGAGTGCTTAGCACTGTCACTATAATTTCGTTAGACGACATGTTAGCTGAAACTTTCCCAAGTTATTCATAACACAGAATAGTATATTCTGTAACAAGGTTAGAATGAAAATTCGATGCGAGTGGAAAAGTTCCGAGCGCGAGCTGAAGGCGAGCGTGAGGAACCACGAGCATCACGAATTTTCATTCTAACCGAGTAGCAGACTATACTTTCTCCACGATCGAAAATTTTAAATATATATTTTTATATGAAAACGAACAAAAGATAATTTATATTACAGAACCCAATCACAATTATATTAGGTAAACACTCAATAATTCAAGAAACATTCTACTTTGTATTAATTGTTATATTTGTACAGTTCTCGAAATGAAAACTGGTGTATTATTGAAAGAATTTTCAACAATTGCGTGGTTTGTAGAAGATGAACTAACAGTCACATAATTTGAAGTGGAAGGCATGATTAGCGGTGTATTAGATCCAGTAATTGATGAGACTAACTTATTTCCTTCATTTATTCGATTTTGCACCGAATTTTCTATGTATCCTTCTGGCACTTGAGAAGACTTCCACCTCCCATGCCTTTTTAGTGTTTCCATATCTGCTCCTGTATCCACTAACACAGTAGCCGACGTCCTCCGATAACAATGACCAGTGTAATGGTGTATTTTCACACTCTGATTCTGAACCACTGCATAAATTCATAATAGGTACTTATTATATTTTCGAATGAAAACGTGACAACAATAATTTTGACACTTACTCAAATTTGTCACTACGATGACAATCAACTGCGTCAAGGCTACTGTCATTATTGCTAGCCAGTGTGAGAATATTATTCTATCACAAGGGAGAGAAAGCAAATACATTTAAATTGCATGGGGGCAGAGGTGTTGCAGAATATTTCTTCAATCTCAAGAGAGAGAATTCCAGCATTCTGTAATCATATTTGATATCAGAATTGACGAATTCTGTGATGATCGTGGAGAAAAATATATTTTCAAAACTGATTTCTGTGAATTAAACTTATGAAAGACATAATATTTTCTCCACATATAAAATATCATATGAAATTCTTGACATTATTTAATCTCATTTTTATCGGTTTCCATTTTTCCCAATTTCGTTTGAAATTAGCGTTACAAATGTGCATTTTAAAAATCAAAGGATCAGTTAAACCTGTAAAATTGAAGAAACCATTTTATTCAAACTTTTAGGCGTTTTGTGGTATCCCAGACAGTACACGATTTCATAGGCGGAAATTTCGCTATCTGTGGCTACCTTAAGCGGCGATGTAGAAGAATAGGCGCGCACAGGTGAGATTTAGTTGGGGCGGGTGTAACGGGTGAGCGGCACATGAAGCTGATAGTGGGGTATCGGAACCAAGCAAGAGTAATATTTGGGTAATATCCAGAGTACGGGAATTCGAATGTAGTTTGAATTTCAAGTGCTTATGTAACGGAAATGGAAATTTTTGTCGGGATAATTACTCGCTGATGCTAAGGCGTTAAACCTACATGATGTACTTGAACCTCTTTTACAACAATAATTTGTCGATTGATTAATTGCATGTAAAGTTAGTATACTAATTAAAAACATTTGAAATATTATTCAGTAGAGCATTTAATTGACCAATATCAATTTTAGATAGAGTGCAGGTAATGCTTCATTATTTATTAATTTAATTTTATTATTAATAAACTGCTGTGCTATATCGAACACACACACACACACTTATAAATATATAAATATAAATATATATGTATATATATATATATATATATATATATATATATATATATATATATATATATATATATATATATATATATATATATATATATATATATAAATATAAATATATATATATATATATATATATATATATATAATTATATATAATAGAGATTTGGTTTGATTTTTGGTTGTTCCAGGTTCGTAAAAATACTTCAAATTACTATATTAATTCGTTTAATAGACGTTTCAGGAGTAGTACTCCCTTCCTCAGTATCTAAAATGTAAATATAAAAATCTTAATAGACAACATTGACTACACAAATATTACACGTTTAGCAGCTTACCTCAGTATAGACAATGAAATAAACATAAAAATAAAAACATCTAGAGTATAAAACAATATCGTCAAACAATTATTATAATATATATTTAGAAAATGATTTTCTTTATTTGTTTATTTATCACAATCTCGAAGTCATCCACAAACCACAGACTTAAGTGAAACAAATTTTCAGCAAACTAAAAACTGCAACACCCACTACAAAAAAATCTAATGTAGTCTACTCAATTCCATGTAAGGATTGCGGAAAACAATACATAGGACAAACATCACAAAGATTGAATGACCGGATAAATGCCCACAAATACACAAAAGCAGCAACTACGGCACTGAACAAACACAAATTAACAGAAAATCATGATTTTAACTACGAAGAAACGAAAATACTAACAACAGAAAGGAACAAGAAACATAGAGAAATACACGAAATGCTCCATATACAGATAAATTTAGAGAACACAGTAAACGACAGACAGGACATCAAACAACTTAGTCATTTCTACCTACCATTTCTTAAAAACAAGTCAAACTGAAAAGAATAAGAAAAGAACTAATACATCACCAAGTTTGACATTGACACGCCAGACAAATAAAGAAAATCATTTTCTAAATATATATTATAATAATTGTTTGACGATATTGTTTTATACTCTAGATGTTTTTATTTTTATGTTTATTTCATTGTCTATACTGAGGTAAGCTGTTAATCGTGTAATATTTGTGTAGTCAATGTTGTCTATTAAGATTTTTATATTTACATTTTGGATACTGAGGAAGGGAGTACTACTCCTGAAACGTCTATTAAACGAATTAATATAGTAATTTGAAGTATTTTTACGAACCTGGAACAACCAAAAATCAAACCAAATCTCTATAATATAAATGACCAGGTAATAAGGTGAAGTGAGAAATTTTTAATATATATATATATATATATATATATATATATATATATATATATATATATAGTTAGCTTTATTTAATCTTCTAGAACCACATGTGTATATTACTACTATTCTTATTTTCTTGGAATAAGAAAAAATCGAAACTCAGTCTGTCATAATTGTTTTATGTTGTTTTTGAATTTATTTTATCTTTATATCACTGTTAATGTGTAACATTGTGTTATGACATAATGCTGATTGCAGATCCCATTAATAAAGGCCAAAACCCTGGCCGAAACGTTTGGTTAATTAAAGAACATGAAATATTGACTTTTAATATTTATATGAACCTTATTCCAAGAAAATAAGAATAGTAATATATATATATATATATATATATATATATATATATATATATATATATATATATATATATATATATATATATATATATATATATATATATATATATATATATATATATATATATATATATATATATATATATATATATATATATATATACCTATATGGAAATTTAAAATGCTGTTTAATGTGAGATTATAAATGAAGAAAGTATTTAAGTGGATTCATAAAAATTTACCTTCAAAATTTATGCAATGGCATCGATCTTCAAAAACACACACGCATAAAAATTTTAAGACGTTCTTTTGCTAATAACGAGACAACAGAAAGACTGAAGGATTTATTAATTATTGAATATTTGCAACTCTCCATAGGAAGCAGAGAAAGTTTTTCCGTTCAAATAGTGTCCTATCAATTTTTCAAATGTAATTTAAAAGATATTCGAAAGTAGACGATTTTCTAACATCAAAATACATTAAATTTGGAAGTTTCCTTCTGCAAATTATCGAGTGAAATTAATTGATCTTCCTTCCTACTTCAAGACAGGAAGTAATAAAATTCCTGTTACTGGCGCCAAACGGACTGACTTATTTACAAGCGGATGAAAACAGAGCAAATTCAAGGATACTGTCCTTTTGCATTCATGAAAATAAGGTAAGTAGGTTGACTCATATTTATCTCATATCAAGTACACAAACCAAAACATATATATATATATATATATATATATATATATATATATATATATATATATATTATATATATATATATATATATATATATATATATATATATATATATAATATATATATATATATATATAATATATATAATATATATATATATATATATATATATATATATATATATATATATATATATTATATATATATATATATATATATTCGAATTGTTGTTGCCTGTGAACTATTTTTAAGTTTTTAATAATTATTAGCAATAACAGGCTTGGTGAATCTCAAAAAAATTTTATTAAAAAGTTGACGTTTCGCCACGACATTCGTGGCTTTTTCAAAACTTTTGAAATATTGAAATTTCTTTGACATTTATTGATTTGAAAAAATTTGAATAGTTGAAAAAGACTACTATGTTTCATCAAAAGTTTTTCGGCTGTGGCCGTTCTCTGTTTTTATTACGTGCTATTCAGTCCAATATTAACATTCAAATCTGTTATTATTAGATGGTAAGGGAAACCACAGAAACCTTTACCCACGTAATTTTCGAAATAGGTTCTCTTCAGTTATTAATTACGTGCTATTTAGTCCAATATCAACAGTCAGGTCTGTTGATATTAGATGGAAAGGGAACCACAGAAACCTTCACCGTGTATAAAGTTGGTTTAAAATATTTGTTTTGGATTTGTCTTCAAAAAGACATTACTTGTAATTTTGGAGATCACATGTTCTAAACTACACCTTCTTTTAAAAAAATTGAAAATTCTAGATGTTTTTGTCGAAGAAGATGAGTTTTTACGGTTAGAGTTTGTTTGTTGAATTATTTTGTTTTGATTTACGTTGTGTATATATATATATATATATATATATATATATATATATATATATATATATATATATATATATATATATATATATATATATATATATATATATATATATGAATAATCAATACTCCATGGAAATAAAAATATAAATATATGATTCACCTCTTTTGATACCTTCTCTAAACCTTCACCAAAAATAATTGAAAGGTTTTCCAAGGTGAAAATCTAATTTTCACGCCGACTGTGTTCTCCCTCTCTCTGTCTTCAGCAACATTCGTAATTACTAAAAGTGTGGGTGAATATTATTACATTTTTTCATACGTATTAACCACACAACCAATTTCATGAAAGCGATATCAAGAAACTAGTGGGCGGATAATTCTCCACGCTCACTCGATTCATAAGTTCATTTTCATGATCAATTATTGCAAACGACTGAATGGCGAATGATAAGCAGTTAGTTTAGAATCGTATTATTGGAAGACATTAATTATCATTGACCAGTTCGAGGTAATGAAACAGTAATACAAAATAAAACTCTGCCATGAAATAATGAAGGTTATCTATTTGAACAGAAACATCGATATTGGATGGATTTGTCCGCTACTTAGTGATAAAAATTTTAACTTCAAATAAGATAAATCTACTTTGTTTTTATCACTATTTTTATTCAAAATTTGTGACTGCAGTTTCGTACACAGTGTAGGCATTAAATAATTATTTTCCTTTTTATTGTATTGTTTGCCTCAGTTCCCAGAAATATTCATGTAGATATTTTCCATAAGGGTATGTTATAAATAATTGAGCAATAAAGCCAGATAATACTATTTCCCTGTTTCAATTATGATTTTCCTTGTTATTACTTAGGTACTAAAAAAAATATTACTATATGGCCCGTAATCAAATTCAAGAGTTTAATTCTGGCCCGTGACGATTTGCTCGTTGGATACCCCTGTAGGTATTATTGAATAACCAAGATTTCAGTAAGGAAATATGAAAGCTGTTGAGAAATAGGTACACCTTTTTCATTTTCGACTGACTACAGAATATTGAATTGAATTGGCTTTTACTTGGTGAAAGCTCACATACATAACTTTATACAGAAATAAAAACTAACTTTTCACAGGTTGAAATAAAATATATTGAGTAAACGCATTTAACAATGACTTCATCTCGTACTAAATACATACTACTTGGGCAGACCTTCCGAAAACCTGAAGTTGTTTCTTCATAAACAAAATTTCATATAAAACCAAAACCAGCAATACCATTGGAAAATTGATTAGAAACAACAAATCAAAAATTCGTAGAGATGAACGTGCTAGTGATTATAGACTCAACTGTAACGATTGTGAAAAATTCTTTATAGGACGTACATTTAGAAGTTTCAAAACTCGAATACACGAACACCAACGTAGCTATATTGAGCAGAAAACTGACTCTGATTATGCGTGTCATCTTATTCAAGAAAACCATATCTTTAATCACAATTATAATATATTACAGTAAGAAAATAGGCCCCACAAAACCAACTGTTGGGAACATCAATGAATATAAAAATTCCGGAAACCTAGTTAACGACAAGATTTAAGTAAACACTTCTCCTCTTCTTAATCTGTTCAATATACCTACCAATAACTCTGAAAGAAATATTGTTATTTAGTTTATCTAAGAACCCCTTTGTTATGTTCAATTTTTCGTATGAATATTTCTTTTGTAATACCATTATTTACACATGATACTCCGAGAAGACCAGGATCAAGATTAAAATTTTTATTCCTGTCATTAGGACAGCGATTTCGAGCCAAAACTCATTATGTAGTATTTTTTTTTAAAGTAACTGACTGTAAAGTCGGCCACGACTTAGGACACTTCTTGTCACTAGTTTAATATTTAACTCAATTAGACATAAGATTATATAATGTAATTATGGTACTTAAATAAATGATTATGACAAAACAAAATAATTATTTAGTACGAGATGAAGTCAATGATATGACGAAACGCGTTTACTCAATACAACTATATTTTATTTCAACCTGTGAATAGTATAGTTTCATTAGGAGTAAGAGCCCTTTCAGACTAGGATACTGTATCCGAGATACTGTATGCGAGATACAGAATTTAGGCCAGATACCGTCAAGATACTTTTGTTAGAATATAGTTTTGTGAATAAATTTTATCAGTACAATATCAGTGCTGTACGGTGCTTTTTATGAAATGGACATTGAAGAGTGCGCTATGCTGTGGTATATTATATTTCTGGGCCCTAACTACAGTGTACCATGTATAATTTATTTCCGTAACTTACAATTTACTTGATAGTTTGCGAACAGTTACTAGATAGTAGTGCACTGATTAATACAAATTAAACATCAATTCGCTTATCTAAAGGGTTTTCACTGCAATCCGTAAAAACTTAAAAGCAATATAAATTAACGAATAAACTCATTATTCATCGCTAATAAACAATATTATTGAAATATTTCATTTAATTTTTGTTATCCATCTTGAGATGATTATTGTGAAAATCAGTAAGCTTTCGACAAATAATCGTCTTGTTTCGAGAATTTTTAATAATATAATAATTTGATTTATTTAGCTAATGAATTTATGCATTCCTTTTTGAATGCACTGTTTAATTACTTTTATGAATATACCTACCATATTCATTTTGTTGAACAATTGTCATTTCTTCAAAATTTTCACACATCTGTTTGGTAATTTCCACCCAACATTTTTGTTTTATATTTCTGTCGAAATGATTTTCATTACTTGTATCCCATATACAAGAATTCGGTTCTACCAAACTTATAAATTTCTCGTTATCAAAAACGTTATTCTCCATGGTACAATCGAAAAAACGTTCTATTCCACTTCACTTCTACTAATAAATAATAAAAATATTGTACACCTATGCTATTGTGCTTTTTGAATCGCAAAAGTATGCAAGTCTGAACAGGTCCATAAGCCACAATGATAATTCGGTATCCCGGATTCGGATACTGTCGCCGGCGGCTGAATGAGCGAGATTCAGAAATTTAGTATCGCGATACGGTATGCTGTGCTGAATGCAGTGTGAAAACGTACATATAAACGCATGTATTTTCTGTATCTGGGATACGCGTATCTCGGATACAGTATCCAAGTCTGAAAGGGCTCTAAAAGTGATACTTTTTGTGGCGAGACTAAATGTTTGACAATTTTAGTCGAGCCACAAAAACTGCTTTTCTCCTAATAAAACATGCGATTTTTTCCGCAAACGGTGTTAAATTAAGATGATATTTTTAATAAGGTTTACATGTAAAACTAGATTGCTTTGCTTACTGGTTTTGTAGATATCAAGGCAACACAAATTTGACAATTCAACAAAATAATTGTCAGAAACATTTAAAGTCACTTATCTACGCATTAGAGGACTGTGCATTTCTGGTAAGTACCCGAGTATTAAGAAATGACTTGTTGTATTAAAATATATAAATTTTTTTTTACAGATTACATTATGTCGGATTCGGAACTCAATTGTACGCCGTCCGACGTTCTTGATATTGTCGTGAGAGTACAAAAAAGTGTACTTTTTTGTACGCTCACGGCCGGACAAAAAAGTAAAAACAAAAGGACGTCTGTGAAATCAAACTTCAACATCGAGAACTGAGGTTAAAAAAGTCGTCTTTTTTTGACGTTTGCGGAAAAAAGTTATTTTCTATTTCTCTATAAAGTTATCATTACAGAATATAGATATACGTCTCCTGTTTATGTTTGCACTCAGATTGATTAGTTCAAAACCTAAAACCCGCATAGATTTGAATGATATCTTCTACTGAGCTGAGACAGACGCAAATATTTTTATCGTATACGAAACTGATGAATAATGCAAGAAATAGTAAAAAAATTAAACGTACTAAGCGCAAGCATGTAAGCAAACACTCGCATAGTTTCAGGTTAACAACGAATGAAAATATCACGTAGCAAACTGGCCGTTCAGATTAAAATGAGCTGAGTAAACATCCAAAACACGCGATAATTCCGTGTCGTACATCCAAGTTGTCGCTATTCGATTTATTTGCATGGACGACCGGGTTCAAAAAACTACGAACACGGCAAAATTAGCCGTGAGGTTTTCGCGCAAAAATATAATTAGATCGGTAGCGATAATTGGGAGCTTTTTCATGATGAATAGGTTATATATAAATGGATTAATAGTTTCGCGTTAACTGAAGTGTCGCTCGACCGAGCGTTAAATTGATGCGAATTCGATGTATACGGGATGATTATTTATACGGCATAATTCTGATAAAGGTCTGGTACAGAGCAGTAATCATTCCATACCTTCTATTAGAAGCAGGTATAGTTTGGAGTACTTCAAGATTCTTATAATTGTAAAAAAAGGAAAAACACGTGTTTCATTCCTCCCTGAAGTATGTGTCAGGGAGGCGGGCAGCTTAAGTTTGGGCTTAACTCCTTCAGCCAGATCAGAGGATACACTTGTATGTACAAGTGCATTAAGGATAGGTGAGACGGGATATTTATGGAACATAGGAAGTGTCGGTAGGGTTCAGAGGATTAATACTGACCCAGCATTCGCCTTATAAGTTTGCAAGCAGTGACTTACATTACCATGAGGAAACCTCTGAGAAAAACTCATGGCGGACCAGTCGGCTCCGTGGTTTGAACCCGAGACCTCCCAAATACTAGCCAGCGTACCTAACATACTCGACTAACTAGCTTGGTCAATGTAATTGTTCCTTCGTATCCTTTTTATTCTTGCTCTATCACAAGTGAGGGGTCTAGAACCAAAGGCGGTCATCTTCATTTTTCACCAAAATGAGTTAAATATATAGAAATATCGCTGTAAACACGCTCAAACGATTTAAGTAAGAAATGGGAACCAAATCCCATTGAAATTCAATGTTCAAATTCAGGGTTAGTTTCAAAACCGGCAATCTCCAGTTGTCAGTTGGTATCAAAACCGGCAAAGTCCTAAACAGCCAATCAAATTATTTTGGCGCTAGTCACGTTGTTTACTTTTCTTTGTCTTTAGTCTCATTTCAATCATCGCTTAGAGAGTGTGTTAGTTTTAAAAAACTTATATTTCACGTCAAATAAGAGTATTGCGATTAATCGCTGACTGGATCGGTTTTCCATTTAGGCGAAGACTGTGATGTTCATAAATGGAAAGAAGCAGTTTCAGCAAATCTAACATCTACTGCCTCTTGGAATTTTGGATTTAGACAAGTAGAAAGATTTTACCGCTGTAGAAGTGTTAACGTTTTAATAAGGGAAGAACCAAATTATAGGAAAGATCTTAATATCGCAAAAAACATTTTTATTAAAGGAAAAACACCTAAATCTATTCGTCCAACATCAATTAATCGTTGTAATAATACCGTAAGTAATCTCAAAATAAATGATGTGAAAAAACTACTTGAAAAACACTTTGGAGAAAACTGGAGAGAGTTACAACGAAGTTATTAATGAAGAAACAGTGATAACAAATTCACAGTAGACCAATGACGATCACACAAATTGCGAATATGTTGAGGAGTTATCAGATGTTTTGATTTAGCTTAGTATAATTATTGCTATCTGTTGATATAATGAAAACAAACCTTGTGTACTTTGTTATTGCTTAACAACCCTCTGTTATTTTGTTTTAGCTAACCGCATACATATTTAGAATCAAACGTGGCAATCTCCCAAAGTGAGAGGCAAAAGCGACGAACTCCATTTTTTTATCGTTTTTTGAAAAAACCGTGAGGCATTCTTTGATTTCTTCGAAGTCAGTATATTTTTTTAAAAGCAATAATTAAATAAAAGTAAATAAAACAATCCTAAACAATTCTAGGAACCTATAAACTGTTTTTTACCGTTATCAAAAATTCTTAAAAATGGAGATTGCCGCCTTCCGTTCCAGATCACTTAAGTGTTAATTCTTCATACTCAACAAAAAACATATTTTAAACAAAAAAAAAACGCGTGAACAGCAGAGCTCCGTCACTAAGGCTAATATGTAACAATATGTAACTATATTTGGAAATCCTCAAATATGCCTAAAATTTTAACCTGAAAACTGCGGCAGTAGAAGATATCAATTTAAACCTCCAATGGGCACGTTCTTTGTACGATCCCAATCGGATTACCTAACTTCAACCGTGTACCTCAATCAGCAGACGCCGAAGAGATGTCCAAAATCTCAAAAACAAAGAACAAACATTGAAATAGCAGTATTACATTGCATTTTCCTAGAATCAACTCAATCCACGTCAGACGTTGCAACCATCTAATACAATCTGCTGCTAAGATCCGTAAAACCTCAAAAATAAAATGAATATGTACCTATACATACTGCCGCCAAACTTTCTGTATCACGGCTATTATCGGCAGATTGAGTTGAGAACTGAATAAGAATAGGTAATTATGGAGTTATGTCCAGAGAAACCGATTTCGATCGAATTTTGGAATCTTGTTTATCTTGGGCTGATAGAGCCGAACATGAACTCGTATTTTATCGCTTTGTCACCTTTTTTATCCAAAAAATTACTTGACCTATTCTAACCTCACTTACCTAACCTCCGAGTAAAAGAAGTAGCGAATTCATGAAATAGATAAATTTTATATTGAAAAAGACGTTTTTCATCAATTTAAAATTCATCTAACCCATAAATTCGATACTTTCTTGAACTCAGAGGTAAGGTTAGTGAGGTTGATTAATTTTTCGAAAAAAAAATTGAGAAAGCGATAAAATCAGAGTTCACATTCAGCTTATGCAGACTTAATTAAGCAAGAATCCGAAATTTTATCAAAATCACTGACTCTGGACCTAATTCCATAATTACCTAGAAATTTTTGTCTCTTATATAGGTGATACCTCTCCGGGAAATTCTGGTAGGGTTATTAGAGATAAAAGACTTCCAAGAATAAACACTAGGCGCAGGTTATCGAAATGGGATTTTCAACTTGATAATTTAAAAGTTCTACGAATAGATTATGGTTTGAATGTATCAAATTTAGGGAAATTAATCTCGTCAATCTGGTCGTTCAGCAAGACATCACCGTTTGTATTATGATGCGGTATGAATATTTCCAATGAATCAAAATAATTCTATTTCACTCTTTCCGCAGTTTGTGCATAATTTGGAAATTGAACAGGTGATGATTTCCGTGGAAATGGTTCGAAAACATTGAATCCCTTTTATTTGTCTGCTGTTCTTTTAAGATTGTTTTAAATGATTGATCAGTCTGACCTATAGGTAGGTATACACTCCCTTACATACAGGACGAATGATCTTGTACAATGTACACGATTGAAAGTAATTAAATAATAGAGGTTATGCTACACGGTTTGTTAACCTCATACGCATATACGAATACATCTGACGTGCGCACCTAGCAACGTTTTTGTGATATTCGTTACATGTTATAATGAATTTTCGAAACATTCCTTCTGCCTTTTATTCAAATACACCCAACTTTCAAAAATGAACTGTTAATTATGTAACAGTAAGCTATTACGGATGGCTAAACATTACCATAATGAATTCGGTCAAATTCCGAGAACCACCCAGTGAATATTAGTGAAACCGACAGTTAAAATCATCGTATACAATTTCACCGAATCTGATTAGAAATACTGCCGGCGATTTTATTGTCCGATAAGTAAATGAATAATCAATTTTTCTAGTTCGAAATAATTGACCCTCCATTGTTTCTTGCTCGTGGCCTGGCTCAAATAGACGCATTAAATTCTTCAGTCATGATTTCTAGGAATCCAACGCTAGAGGTGGATAAGTACACTGTAATTTAAGACGAACTCTTGCCCTGCCGACGTTGTTATTTGGAACACCTATAGATGCGAGATAATAGCTTATCCAAGTGGCGAAGGGGACGGGGAAATTTCATTAGAACTGATGCTGTATTAGATTGAATTTTATTCGGTGAATTATGGTGTAGAAGATGAACTCAGTTAAGAGTGGTATTGCTTGTGGAAAAGATGAGAGCTGTTTCGATTCAAAAAGAAGATTATTTTCAACAATTGGAAATTACCGTATAGCTATACATACATACATACATACATATATATATATATATATATATATATATATATATATATATATATATATATATATATATATATATATATATATATATATATATATATATATATATATACAGGGTAGCGAGAAAGTCTGGCAACAAGGTATTAATTTTATTTTTATTTTGAGACGATTAAACTTATAATCATAAAATTTCCCTCAGAGATGGATTGTTTGAAGAGGTGCAATTAAGTGGCCGGCAAAATCTCCCGACTTGACTCCACTTTATATCAGACATAACTGATACAAAAACTCTCAAATGTCTTGAGATACAAACAATTTCTCCATAAATTATGAACAATTGTATTTGAAGCTTCAAATACAGAATGTATTATTGCTAATACACAGGTGGCATATTTTATATAGTTAGTATGAATTAAAAAATTACATATCGTATGTCTTGGAAAATTATTTCTCTTATTTTTTAGTAATGTGGTACGTATTCTCTATTTTTAAAAAGAGGTCGAAATCAGCTTTTCTACGGTATATCACTGAGATGGCGGCGGTACACTGAAGGCTGACGTCACTCAAGTTTGACAGGACCTCCGAAAAACGATAAATACAACCCTGTTCATAACCGTAACATTTGGTAATTAGACGTTTCATCGTTTCAAAGAAAATACCTTGTTGCCAGACTTTCTCGCTACCCGGTATATAATATACAGGAATATTCAAATTCGAGTCTATGCATAGGGATTTCGATAACGGTGAGAGATAGAGAGTTTGTTAAATAGGGGCAACGTAAAGTATTTCAGAGGTTAATTATATAAATAAAAACAATCTGACCTAGCTTCTTTAGTTCTGGAGGACACACAGAAGAAATTGAAAATTTCGAAATTCTTCTTTTGTCTATATCTTTTTATTTTACGAAGATTTTTTTAAATTTTGCCACTTTTCCATGGCAACTTTTTGTAGCCCCTCCGAATATCTGAATTATATGTATATACAGGGTATCGTACACATTGAAACACCCCTAAACTTTTCATTTTCAAATACCGACCTGTATTTTTCATTGCATTTTTTCAATTACCACGTGTCATGTTTCATATTGGCGTTCTTTTTTCATCTAAATCATAAAGTATTTTGAAATTATTGAACTCATACTAGGCATTCTATACCTTATTCTATGAAATTTTTTCAAAATTACAGATGGAATTTCAAAAAAATGTTGAAATTCTACTGGTAATAGTTCAATATTACCAAAACATTCTGTAATTCAGATTAAAATACTACGACACTAAGAAACATGACTCTTGCCACTCAAAAAATAATTCAATTAATAATACAGGTTCGTATATGAAAATTTGAAAATTGAGGGTGGTCCAATTTATATGATACCCTGTATATAATTTTTATTATAGGATAGCCTTGCCCCTATTTATCCCCAAGCATTATCAAAATCCCCATGCATAGACTCGAATTTAAATAGCCCTGTATATATATATATATATATATATATATATATATATATATATATATATATATATATATATATATATATATATATATATATATATATATATATATATATATATATATATATATATATATATATATATCTTATGTTACAAGAAATGTTGAATAAAAAGGACAAAATGTTTGCAATCATATTAAAACTACAAAGAAAGTCAATCGTCTGCTTGCTTAACACATAAAATAAAAAAATTGTTCCTGGAGCTGGCCAACGTAATAACTATACGAATCTATAAAATGTTTATTCTTTGTTCAATATTTCTAAATTCCAGTAGTGTTCTTACTTTGGGTCAATGATGTTCGTCCAATGAAGTACCAATATTTCTAATTGTTTGTTCAATATAAAACGCATAGAATCAATACGTTTTAATTTAGATACACAAGATTTTTGAAAGACTGTTTGTCCACTCACTAAATCAGTTCTATAAATGGATAGTTAGAGTTCGAGAACTCTTGAAACATGGGTTATTAATTGTCCGAAATATTAAATGTCGTGTAGGTATTTTAGTAGAACCAAGAATTTTA